>NC_069443.1:2497070-2538567 GCF_026875155.1 Cherax quadricarinatus | reverse complement strand
TCACTGACATCCAAGCGGGAAGTAAAAGGTTACCCCCTCTTAAATAATCACTCTCCATGGTAAGTCCGATACTTAAAAGATGTGGTGATTATTACAACAGTCAACATAGAGCAAGGCGAAAAGACTAAGTTTATTATTGATCAAAAGTGAAGCTTTCAACCAATAAATCCACTAGAATAAAAGGCAGGCATGTACTTACAGTAGAGTTGGGAGCTGTGAGTCTAAGTGATTTACTGTTTAACCAGAGCCCCACACGTCACCTTTTCGGGGGGGGGGGGAGAGGGAGGGGAAGGGATAGCGGGAGCTAGACTGACCCTACCTTAACAAGCAGCCGGCAGTCAAACTATCACTTTCAGGGAGGGGGAGAAAAGGCGGGAAAAACGGGAGCTTGACTTACCCTACCTTAACTAGTAGCCGGCAGACAAACTATCAGTTTAGGGGTTGGGGGAGAAAAGGCGGGAATATCGGGAGCTAGACTGACTCTACCTTAACGAGTAGCCGACAATGAAATTATTGTTAATATATATATATATTCCCTCTCTACTCCTATCTATTGAACTTTTCCCTCACAATCTCATATTTATAAGATTTTTAAAAATTCTTGGACACTGAGAGCAATTGTCAGATCAGGGATCTGGACACAGAAAGAGTTAATAATCCAACAAAAAACTGCTGTGTAGACTATTACCCATTCCTGTTCCAGACAACACATCCCTTCACTTTTCCAGAGTTTGAACTTGATATGCAAAATATGTACTCATATTACTGTGCCTGTTATATATATAGAACATTAAACTCCAACATAAACCTTTCTCTGAAACTTTTCTTTCATAGCTGCACCGGATTGACATCCCCCGTGTCCGACTCAACTTATGCAAAGACACTATGTGCAAGAAAGCTCTAAGATCTGGATTGACATCCCCCGTTCCGACTCACTTATGCAAAGAAAACTATGTGCAAGAAAGCTCTAAGATCGGGATTGACATCCCCCGTGTCCGACTCAACTTGTGCAAAGACACTATGTGCAAGAAAGCTCTAAGATCTGGAATTTCTTTGGCAAAATCTTTGCAAGGTTCCTTGCTACCAATAAATTTTTAGAGTTTTGTTAAAAAGCACCTCGTCTCCCTAACATACCTAAATCAACAGTATGCTGACTCTGTTTTCCCAGTCTTCCTCAAACTCCCATAGGAAATTTATTACTCATCTTGTTCCATTATACTTTTACTGAAACTAACTTCCTGTACTTCACTGCCTCTTTTAGTTGTTCCATAACTGAAGACACCAAGTCAATTTGAAACTTTTTAAGAAATCTTACTAACTGAAAATCACTGAATCAATTTTGAAGCTTTAAAATACATATTTAAAAATTTTGTATTTAGTTTTTTTAGCATCATTGTATTTTTTTTCATCCATAAGTTTGGAAATCATTAGAATACAGTTTTCATGAATGAAAACTCTTTGCAAATTATGACTTTTCACTGTTCATGTTTTATTCTTTAAAAAGTATTTACCCAAGTAACCTGGAGGGGGTTTAAAAGGGTCAACCCCCCCCCAGGGCCCCAGTCCATGACCGATTTTCACAGTGGATAAGGGCCTGATCAACCAGCTTTTTACGGGTGGCCGAAATTAAATAAATTTTTCAAACCCAAACCCGGCGGGTCGGGATACTGACTTAAAGGTCCCTTCCATTTCCCTTCTTGAAGTCAGCAAGGGCCCTTTTTGGGGAAATTTTCCCCCTTTTTTATATCCCGGGAAGCAGTTGAAAAACTTGGGGGCCCCCCTGACACTTATTGTGGGTTTCTCAAAGTGTACCCTGGTGCCATGCTTGTCTTTGGGGGGGAGGGGCTTTCTCCTGGGGACCCCCTTTTGCTTTAGTAGGGAGTGATTTTTTGTTGTATTTTTGGGGGGATTAATCCCCTAGGATTTTCCAATTGTTATTATCATTACCCTTTCTGGGCCTGCTTTTCCGGGGCCCCCCAAGGGAAATAAGTCACTCTGCCCAGACTTTTTTGGGTTTTTCCGGGGGTTCTCTACACATATGCGGCTAGTATGAAAATTTTCCTATGTAACTGAATTTGGTATCCCTTTAGTAAATTTCCCTTTACTTATTTAAATTTAATCAAGGAACTTAAACCTTTTTCCACAGTAATTTAGGTGTTTTAAACTTTCTTATACGTCTATATATTCTAAAAGGCACAATTTTTGCCTGCCTTAAAAGGGGGCCTTTAATGTAGACAAGCAAAAAACCCAGAAAATTTGAAGAAGTCATCATAAAAAAATTTTCGGCATCTCTAGTTTAAAGGGTTTTTCATTACCCATTTTTTTATTTTCCTAGCTCATGTGGTAGAAAAATTTTAAATTGTTATTTTTAAAAAGTGAGTTTTCTCTGATTTTAAATCACCCCCCCAGGTCCTTCACATTATTTTATGCCCCTATTTTTTTGGTTGGAATTTGTTTTAATTTTTCTGAAAAGTTTTTTTTCCCCGAGTTTTCCATAGCAGAGTAATTGAAATTTTCTTTAAATTTAAAATTCAAATTTTTTTGGGGCCCCTGAAACCCTAGATTTTTGCAACTGATGGGGATCTAATAGGGGGTGATCTTTCTTTTTTTAACCCTTTTTTAAGATTTTTAAAGATGGGGACATTATGCCCATACCTGGAGTTTTACCTGGAAAAGAGTTCCGGGGGGCAACGCCCCCCCGGGGCCCCCCCTGAGACCCGGGCCCCCTGGTGGATCAGAGGCCCCGATCAACCAGGCGGGTTTCTGCGGCTGCACACAAACCAAAGTACAGCCACAGCCCCCGGGGATTCCCAACTGCTTTAAAGGGGCTTGTCCAGTGGGCCCCTTGAAGACGCCAGGGGGCTGTTTGGGAATCCCCCTTTGTGTGCTGGGAGGCAGTTTTAAACCTCAGGCCCCCGACAATTATTGTATGGGGCCCCTTTAAAGTGCCAAATGACACCCCCCGCTTTTTATTGGGGGGAAGGTGCTTTGTCTGCCAAGTTTTTTTTCTTTCGTATGAGTGATTTTTTGTGTGCCCAAATTCGGTTTCTAGTCCCTCAGGATTTTCCAGGTGTAAATAACATGTATCTCTCCCCCCTGCGTTCCCGGGGAAAAAAGGGTTTTGGAACCTCAAGCGTTTCCCCAAAAAATTTAGGTGTTTTTTTTCCCGTTTTGGGGCCCCGGAAAATTCTCTTTTACATTTTCAAAGGGCGGCCCGGGAGTTTCACCGCCTTAAAGGGCCCCGGTAGTTGGGGCAGGGAAAAATTCCAGCCTAATTTGAACAAGTGACCTGAAGATGTCATCATGGGCTTGGCCCCCCCGTTTTTTAAGGTTCTCATTAAACCATCCGTCATTTTTCTAGCAATGCGATTGGGTTAAAAATGTTTTTGGGCCTTTAAGGGGAGATCCTCCGGGCATACCCCCCCAGGTCTTTGACGTTGGGGGGGTTTTATCTATTTTTTGGCCAAAAATTTTTTTGGTACTCGGGTGGGAAAATTTAAATTTTTCCCCATGTTTACCATATCTGGTAATTGAAATTTCCATTGTTTTAACTTCATAGGGGGTTTTTTTTGCAGCCCACTGAAAAAATTTGGTTGAAAGTCCCGCCCGGGGCTTTGCAGTGTCTGCAATGGAAGGGCCGTCATGCAGGTTTTGGGTTCATCCCCCAAAAGGGAAAAAACGGGGGCTGTTGGGTGACCCTCCTTGTCTAGTCGGAATAAGGGGTGAGGAACAAGATGGGGGCGGTACTGTGCCTTTTGGAACAAAGCTTTTTTACCGTAGCTGCCTCGGGCTTTACTCTCGTTGACGACTACCTCTGTTCTTTTTTAGTAAAGGGAAATTTTTAGTTTCCCCGACCGACTTTTTTTGTTATTTTCCTTTTGCACCCATTTTTTGCGCTAATTTCCCATGGTCCCCCTTGTCGAAGGGTTTTCAAATCTGATATATTAAAATCTGCATTCTTTTTTTCTTCTAGTGCAATTTTGGACCTTGTCCCTATGGGGCCCAAAAGTTGAGACAGACAGGAGCGACCTGTTTAAACCCATGTTTTCCCTGGGTTGTGTAACTGTGGTTTTAGATGCGTGGTGATCTTGCTTCTTAGGACCCTTTCAAAGATTTTTAATTTATATGGGGTTTTTAGTGCTATTGGGCCCTTTGTTTTTTTGCTTTTTTCTTTTCTGCCCCCTTTGTGGGGGGGGGGGCTATTTCCCGGTTTTTTTAGTTTAAATGGGGGGACCCCCCTGTCCAGGGTCCCTTTTCCCTAGGATGGAAAAAAGGGTCGTGATTAAAAAAGGGTTTTTTGGGATTTCCTTTATGAACACAGAGTTCCCCTGAGTCTGGGCCCCGGGGCAGAGTGCATGGGGAGTAAATTTTTCGCCTGTTTTGAAGTCATTTGGGGTCAGGATAACATCAAAAGGTTGGTTAAACAAATTTTGGGGGTCTCCCCCCTAAAAAATTTATTGTTGATCTTCCCACTCTCATTTTGGTTAGCGGGTTGCTAAAAACTGATTTATATTGGGACTTTAGTACCACTCATTTTTTCCTTTCTGTCATCTGGGGTAGGGCCCATCGTTTAAGTAGGGGCCCAATACTGGGCTTTTTCTCGGGTTTTATTTGGGGGGATAGGGGAAAAAATTCTTTTTGGGTTTTTTCGTTTCCCTTTATGGGTTTTATTCCCTTCCCCCCGATTCCGACTCCAAAAATTTTTTTAGCTTAAGTTTTTGATGCTTGGGAATTTTCTCTGACCATGGGCTCCCTACCATTTCAGATATATTGACCCCTTTTTGGGCCCCTCTGTTATTTTTTTTTCCCCTCGCCTTTTAAAAAGGGGGCGCCTGTCTCTTTTTTGTTTTAAAATCTACTCCTCCCCTTTTTTTTAAGGAAAACCTTGGCATACATCAGTGCCAGGGTTAATTTTTCTAGGCATAATTTGGGGCCCTGTGTTGCTTATATACCCCGCTTTTCGGTTAGGATTTGGTTTACTTGGTCCACTTTAAATGTTTTTTTTTTGAAGTTAAATTTTGGGAATGCCCCCTCGTGATAATTCATTATGTCGGTCTGGGGTTTTCCCGCAACTGATGAACCTAAATTTAGTTTGATCTATATATTGTTTTTGATAGGGTGATATTTTTATCAGATCACCCTTGTTATGAAATGAGGTCAGTGTATTCTCCAGTCTAGTAGGCTCTATTTTTCTGGTTTAAATTAAATTTTGTGCAGAGTTTAAAAAAGTCGCGGAGGTGAGTTTTCATAAGCTCCTCCTGTGTTATTATGAACAATATTATTTCTTATTCCCCCATTTTAGGTGCCTTAAGTTAAAACCCCCCGACCCCAGATGGGGGTGAGAGCGGGAAAGGGTTTTTCCAGCAGGGGTAAATTTTTTAAAACAGCTTTTCCCTGGAATTGGGGATTTTGCATCGGGAGGCTTGTAGACTACACAATGACTATTTTTTGGGTTCTCGACCTTACTGCTAAAATTTCCCATCATTTTGGGGCATTTATCTTTCGGCAAAAAAGTGACCTGCAAGTACAGGCCAACCCCCCCCTTTTGCCCTTTTCCCACTCTGTCAATCTGTATAGGTTTAACCGGGGATCCATTTTTCTTTTCCAAGTGACCCTTTTGGGGGTCTCAAAAAGCCGCGAAATTGCCTTTGCCTCTGCAACAGTCCAGGATGAAGGTATTTTGTTGTTTGTTGTGGCTTTAGACCCTGAATATTTCAAAGAAGAATGTTTCGGACTGGGGTATTGTTGGTATGGGGGGGATTTTTTTTCCGGGCTTTATACTGAAATTTTTGGGTTTGGATGGGGCCATGACTGTGGTTCCACCCCAGGAATGACGGTTTTGGGGTAACGATTTTGCCTTTTCCTCCATTTTTTTTCCTTTCCCTTGCCTAAAAAAACCTCTCCCCTGAGTGGGGTGGGTACCCAGGTTTTCCCTGGGCCCGGTGTTTTGTAAATTTTTTTCCCTTTAGATGGTTGCCTGGCAATTTAATTATAAAACGTCTTTCCCGACGAGAGGTACCAGTTCGGGGGAAAAGCTTACAGGGAAGGGGGTTTGCATTTTCCGTTGTCATATGGGATGGCATTTCCCAGGGGGTCTAGTTGCACTCCCATCTGTTTTCCAAATTTCCCCTCCCGAGATACCGAGTGCATAAATTGCACAGGCTTGGTTTCCATTGCCCTTGGGGTTTCTGTGACTGTATTCCTGTTGGTGCAGTTTCCCTTTTTACTTCATCCCCCCTAGCACCAACAATGGGGCTCCCCCCCAATTTTTTTTGGTAATATACCCCATATTGTGTGGAGTCCCCTTGTTTGCTATTTTTTCCGCGGGATTTCTAGTTTGCAATATTGGGTTTTTTTCTTATCTTTTACTACCTTTTTCCACTATGGCTCCGTCCCCCCATGAGGTCATTTATATTATTTCCCCCTGCGTTAATTCCCGACTACCGGACAAAATCTCTCTTCACCCTTTCTGTCTCCCGGACGCAATCCCACTTCCCCATTACTGTCTCCCAGGGCAGCACTTAGTTGTAATTCTTTGTAACTGCTTAACTGCCACCTTTGTGGAGTGCGACTATGTCCGTTATTTTTAGTGACTATGGGATGACCCCTGTGTCCATGCTTCCTCTCCATAGAATATACAAGGCGTGTGACAGGGGTTTCTTGCAGTTTTTGATGACCATGGAGTTCCAAGAGTTTTGGGCAATTATCTTGGGCAGAGTGCATGGACATGTCATTTATTGCTTTTTCAAAGTCCTGTAGTGTTAGCATAATACCAGAAATTCTTGAATTAAGCAAGTTTTGAGTCTCAATCATAAATTCATTTAGATTGTTGACTCTTATTCTAATTAACGGCTCACTAAATGCTGAGTCAGGATAAAGGGTACACTGCTGTGGTTCTTCCTTTTTAACCCTTAAACGGGCCAAACGTATATGTAAGTTCTTACGCGTAGCGCCCCAAACGTATATATACGTTTTATTTTTCCTGCTTTCAAATTTGGCATGATTGGCCTGAGATGCCTTGTCAGCATAGAATGGGTCCTAACACTCAGTGTGCTGATATTAAAAAAATCTGGGACCACTTAGTACCTTGTGGGAGCACCAGTTAAATTGTGTGCCAGCTAGAGCAAACAGTGCAGCAAACACCAAGGATTTCACTGATGTAATGTCATATAACACCTCTTTTAAGAGGAAAGTGATGTTAACCCCAAGTTTAGGGTCTATCTATTTCTGTCTTCCTCTGTCTATCTCTTTCTGTCTATATCTGTCTATCTCTACCTCTGTCTCTGTTCTACCTCTGTCTCTGTCTATCTGTGTCTGTCTATTTGTCTCTGTATCTCTTTCAATCTGTCTCTCTCTATCTGTCTGTCTATCTCTGTCTCACAGGTACACATAAATACAAGTATACATAGTGTAAATTACCTAGGATAACCCAAAAAATCCAGACAAAGTGCTATACTCTGCTTGAAGATGTGAGTAAAGGTGATGACGCAGTCTTGTGGCTGTCTCTGAGACAGAGAGCTAGACGGATAGACAGATAGACAGGGAGCTTGACAGACAGACAAATAGACAGACACCGAAAAAAACAAAAAATCACCCGAAAAATCAACTATTCAACAAGTGTACCCAGGACGACGCCAGCCCAGCTACCACCCCTCTCACCACCCCTCAAGGCGACACCACAACAATAACAACAAACATGGCTGCCCCCAGCCCAACCACCCTTCTCTTCCCCGGATTCAACCTACCAAGTAGTCTCTCAGGTATGACCAACGATCCAGATACCCTAAAAACATGCATCTCCACCTTAGTTATTAAAAATATGAATCTTCGAGAGACACTAACAAAACAAGATGCCAGGATGACACAACTCGAGAACAAAATCCACAGTCTTGAACAAAAGTTATCAACACCAGGAATGACTAACTGTGACAAGACCATCCAAACAGTCATAGATAGCCATACCCAACAAATAATATCTCTTAATACAAAGGTTGAAGAAGCAGTAAAAGAATGGAAGAACAACTTAGATAACCAGTTCAGTGACTACTTTGCTCTCCAAGAAGATAAAACTGAACAAGATAAACTATCGGACGCAGTAATAGTTAACAGTCCACTTTTTCCCAGTGATATGAACAAACAACCCGTAAAAAAATTTCCCATCAAAAAGGAACCCAACCCAATTTATTTAAAAAAAGGGGTTTTAAGAAATAAAAAAAAAGGGGGGAAATTTAGATCCCAAATTTTCGGGTGTTTTTTTTTTAAGGATTAATCACAAAAAACAGGGAAAAAAGATTAATAATTTTTCTAAATTTAAAGAAAAAAACATAAAAAAATTCTTCCAAAAAAAAAAAGGAACCCTGTTTTTTAAGAGTAAAAAAAAAAAAAAATTTCCATTTCTTTTCCCTTTTAAACCTTTTTTTTTTATTCTTTTCCATCCCTTCCCCCTCCCTTTTCCATCTTTTTAAATGGGTTAAAAAAATTTTCCTTTTTAAAATTTTTTTTAAGCGGGGAATAACGACAAAATTCCCCAAATGCTTAAACACAGGAGGGGGAAAATTTCAGTTAGGAAAAAAAAATGTAGGTCAACTGTACAAAATCACAAACCGAGAATTATCTATCAGTTTTTCCCGGGGATACAAATTTAAACGAGAATGCTAAACAATGCCAACCTAAAAGCCTAGTTATTGTGGTGTTTTTTTTGGCTCCATTATTGTTAAAATTTTTCTAGTACAATTTTTGTAATTAAAATAATAAACTCCCTTTTAAATGTGTTTTTAAACGAAACCCATAATCACCTTATTAATTTTCTTATTTAATTGTTTGCTTAAATATTAGCGGAATTGATACTTTCTCTGTCCATTTAACTCCCTCATTTTTTTTTAAATACTATTAATTAAATATTCTTACTAAAATTAATTTAATTCCCTTTTTTATATCAGTACAATTTCTTTAACTTTTTTTTGGACATCATTTAATCCCCTTACCGTCAAAATTTAAACCAAAACCCTTTTTTAAATTCCCAAATTTTATTCTTAGAGTACTTTTAAAATTTCCCTTTTTGAAAGGGACAAAAAACCTCTAGTATAAACTAAAAAAAAAAAAAAAAAAACACTCCAATATTGAATCCAAAAAAGGGGTTTTTTTTTAAATAAACATTACTTTTTCACTTTTTTTTTTGGAATTTAAATCTTTTTTTGAAAATCATTTTTAAATTTACAAAATTTTTTTAAACACCAAATTTACTCCCAAATCAATTTTAATTTTGTACATTAATAAATTTACTTTTCAAAACCCTTTAGATGCCAAATTTTCAATTTGTATTTTAAACCTCCAACCTTTTATTTTTTTTTTTGGGCCCAGTGCCTGTGTACCTGTCTTCCTTTTTACATCATATTATAACCAAGTCATTGCCATTGTTTTTTTTTTTACTTATTATTTTTGGGGGGTATTTTAAATTTGTGAAATTTTTTTTTTGCCCAAATTTAAATCTTTTTATACTTTTGTCTTGTTTTTAACAACCTATTCGTTTCCCAGTCCCAATTTGAAAATTTCCCTTTTTTAAATTTGTTTTTTTATATTAAAATTTTTAAAACCTATTTGGGTACTTTAGCTCATTCTAGCCCCAAACTTTGACAAAAACCTTTAAACCTAACTTCCCTTTAGTTGTACTTTAGCTTTTCTAGCTAATCCTAACAAAACCAAAAATTCAAATTTTAAAGACCTTAGTGAAATTTAAACAAGAGTGGGGTCGGGTTTGCCCCTTGAAATTTTTTTTTTATGGGTTTTAGTTTATACCTAGTTGTATTTTTTAGCTAAATTTCAGGACAAAAATTAGACAATTAAATTTAATTTGTTTATTAGGCTGACTTTTATAGGGCCCAAAGTGCTTTGGGGTATTTTACCCAAAACCCCTCCCAACTCCAGAAATCGTATTAAAAAAACTAAACCACATAATAAAGGGATATAAAAAAAACCACTATTTAAACCTAAAAGATGAATGACAGGTTGCCCCTGAGGGTAAACCCCCCATCTCTAACACAAAATAAAAAACTTTTTTGGAAATTAACTGCCTTTATTCACAGAAATCAAAAGCCGCACAAATCCTAAACATTTTGCTAAATTATCGTTTTTTAAACCTAAACTTAGGCCCTTTAAAGCAAACACTTTTGACCCCCTGGCACCCCTTGAGTCCAAAACACCCTTCTCCTGCATTATTTTTACTGAGACCTGGCTTAAGCGGGACAAAATTTATTTCCCCCCCCTTTCCGGGGATTTTTTTTTTCCAAGCAACCCACAACTCCCGCCCCAAAACCAAAGGTTGGGGGGGGCCGCAATCTTTTAAATAAAACCCAAACATTTGTTTTGACAAGTTTTGTGATAATATGGGGAATACATTTTTGCTAATTTTATTTAAAAAAACCTCAAGATGCCTAAAACAATCGGGGGCCATATCCCGGATACCCCCTCAAAAAACCCAAATTTCCCAGTGGGAACCCTAAAGTCACTATAAAAAAACAGAAAAAATGAACAAGCCCACCTTCTCTTAGCTGGGACTTCAATATAACTTGGCCAAACCATTTGTTCAGCCCTGTAAAGATTTCACCCAAAAAATATGAACAACCACTTCTCTCCCAACAATAACAAAACCAACCAGGCTCACTAAAACCAAGGAAACCAAAAATTGCCCCAATAGGGACCAAAAATACTATCCCCCCTTTAAAATCAGGGAAAATCCAAACACACTCCCGCCACTAAAAAACCCTTTCCTTTAAAAAACTTTAGTAAACCACCTTTTTGAATACAACAAAGTTTCATTTAGACCCATGACGGGGCCCCCGAAAGGGGAAATTTCACAGAACCAGAGTTTGTTGAGGGCCCTACAAACTCCAATCCAAGGGTTTACGACGTTTGGGGAAAGACATTTTTTTTAAAAAAAAATACTTAAAATTATAAACCCAAACATTGCCCAAAAAAATTTGAAACAGATCCAAATTAAAGGGTTTTGGTTCCCCCGGCTAACCGGCAGCATTTTTAAAATTTTCCATTAAAATAAGAAACCCCAATTTATGAAAAGAAATTTTTGCAGGGCTTAATACCAAAAAAATTTCCTTAAAAAAAATTTAAAACAGTTCTAAACCAAAAATTAAAAAAGAAACCCAAAAACAACTATATTTATTTCCCCAAAATTCATGACACAAGGGGAGTTTTAAAAAAAGACCTGGAAAACATTTTCCCAATTCTGGGCCCCACAAACTAAAAAAACCCAAATTTTGTTCTAAATAAATTTATGAAAAAACCACTGCACCCCCTGACACAGCTAACAAGAAAAAACGAAATTCTCAAACATAGGAACTTTAAACTCGCCAGTAAAATCCCCCGAAACCCCTGCCCATGCCGGGGGGGGTTCCTAGGGGAATTTTCCCCAAAATTTCCCCCTATCTTGTTTCCAACTGGCCTGGGTCACCGCGTTTAAAAAAGTCACTTAAAAAAAAAAATCGGGGAATCTGTCTCACTTTCCCCCCCCTTTTGTAAAAAGCGAGCGGGCCCATGTCCTTTCAAAATTTCATTAAAAATACTTTTTAACAAGTCCTAAAAAAACTAGCACTTTTCCTGACACTACTCAAAAACAAATAAGGGGTTTCTCCAAAACATAAAGGTGGGGAAACCCCCCAGGGAAAGCTATAGGCCAAAAATTTAAACTTTCCATTTCTATCCAAAATCTTTGAGAAATCGTGCACAGGAACTGTATTTATTTATAACGGCTTTAAAACATACTCAAAACCCCCGCCAATTTGGGTTAGGAAAAATAAAAGGATAATGGGGTCAAATTTTAAAAATGGGTAGACCTCTTTACACAGCATTGGAAAAAAAGGAAAATCCACTAGAAATTTTTTTTGGGCCTAAGGGAAAAAATTTTGACAAAAGTAGGGCCCTGGGATCCTTTTTCCCCCAAACCCTTTTTCCCCTATTGTTAAGAGGGCCCTGCCCTTTCATATTTTAAATCCTACCCTTTTTTAAAAAAAAGGGATCAGTATGTCACCCTTAAAGACACAGCCTCACAAAAAGGCCACTTCATATGGGGTTCCCCAGGGGGGAAAAGGGCCTTGGACCCCCGCTCTTCCCCCTTTACATCACTGAACTTTCCCAAAAATTCCCCAAAACCGAAACCCATTCCTTTGCGACGAAAGCCTTTTGTCAACTCCCCCCCGATCTTGCCCCCCCTCAACCCCTTGTTTAATTTTGGGAAACTGCTAAAAAATTTAATTGGTTACGCCAATTTAACTTACATTTTAAAAGGCAAAACCTATTTTTATTTTGGAACGAGCAGGTGTTGCCCCAAGTTAACATTAAGATCAAAACACCTAATTGCCAGACATAAAAGAGGGCAAAATTTTCCCTTTGGGCCCATACCTCGACAAAACCTTAAAATTTTTGCACCCAAAATCCAACATAACCAAAAAAAAAATTCCCCAAAAAGGGGGGATCCTCTCCCAAAAAAACGAATTTTCGTGCCGCAAACTGCCCTTTTCACCTTTTACCATTCACTTTATATCCCTACCTCACCTATGCAAACTGTGGTGGGGGGTTCAACTGCAGCAAAAACCCCTAAAGTCAAAAAAACCCCCCCAAAAAAGCCCTAAGAAAACACTAAAAAATTCCCCCGGCCCCCACCCCCCCCCCTCTTATAAGTCTAAACCCCTTTCTCCCCTTTTTAGAAATCCCCTTTTTACTGTTTTTAAACTTTATTACAGGGCCCTTAAAACCAATAAACCCCCTTGGGCCTAAAATGCTTTCTTGATAAAATTGTGACAAGAACCCCAGGGGGTTTAAACCAGACCCAAAACCCTTGTGCCCCCCCCTTTTTCGCCCAAACCTTTAAAAAATCCAAGACAAAGGCCCAAAAAAAGGCCCCCCTAAACCTTAAACCCCCTAAAAAGCCCAAAAATCCTTTTTAAAAACAAAATTTAGTCCCCCCACCACCCCCTAACCCCTAAATACCCCGAACCCCCCTGTGGGTTCCCCAAACCCCACCCACCCCCATTAACCCAAAATACTTCCCAAACTTTAAAAAAAAATCCTAACCCCCACCCCCGAAGGTTTTTTCCTAAAAAACACCAATTTTAACCTTTTTTATTGTGCCAAAAAAAAGCATTCCCATTTTAAACCCAACCCAAAATTTTGAATACTACCCAATTTTCCCCCAAAAACCCTTAAAATTTAAGAAAAAACCCAATCCTTTCCTTTAACCTCCATTCCTTTTTCCTATTCCCCCCTTTAAAATTGAATTTAAAAACCCGTTAAACCCCGCCCCCCTTATATTTTAAAAGGTTGCCTTTCCAGGGAACTACCTTAATTCCTTTTAGGGGAAATTTTTTTATTTGCAAAATTCATTTTTAAATTTTTAAATCCAAACCAAAAATTTTTTAACTAAAAATTTTAAATTTTCAAATTTAAAAACCCCCCAAATACTTAAAATTTCATCTTTTTGGGAAAATCTTTTAACCTAAAATTCTAAATTTTTTCCCCCTTTAACCTTTCCCAAAGGCATTCCTTATTTTTTTAACTTTTTTTAACCCAATTTTTTTTTTAACCCTTTCTTACAAAAAAACTTTTAATCACCCCCCAACCCCAAACCCAATAAATCCTTCCTCATTTTTAAATTTTAAAACCTTAAAAACATATTTTAAAATTTTCCCCTTTTCCCCCCCAATATTTTTAACCTTTTTTTTTTTTTTTCACCACCCTTCCTTTTAATATCCCCCAATTTAAAAATTTATAAACCCAAATCCCCCAAAACCCCCTAAACCCCAAATTTCCCTTTTAAAAAACAATTAAAAAATTAAAAAACCAAAAAAAAGGGGAATTTTCCAAAACCCTTTTTTTATTTTCGCGCCCGCCCCCCCCGTAAATGGCCATAAATGTTTAGCTCACAAAACTCACATCACCTTTAATACCTTTTGTGCTTCCAAGGGCCCCTTCCTTCTCCTTTTAAAACCTTCCCTTTTCCCCTCTTCCTCCCCTTTCCCTTTTTTCCCCCTTTTTCCCCTTTTCCTCCCCATCCTTTTTCTTCTCCCCTGGGGGTTTTCCCTTTTTTCCCCCCTTTTTCCCCCCCTCCTTTCCCCTTCTTTTTCCTTCCCTCCTTCTTTTTTTTTCCACGCCTTTCTCTTCTTTTTCCCTTTTTTCCCCCCCTTTTTCTTCCCGGCTTCTTGGAGGAGAAATTTTCCCCCCCTCCTTTTCCCTTCCCAAATTTTCCCCCCGCCTTTCCCCCCTTTTCCCCTTCTTGGCCCCCTTTTCCCCCTTTTCCCGTTCGCCCTTTTTTTTTCCAAACCCTTTCCCCCTTTTTCCCCCCCCCCTTTTTTCTACCTTTTTTCCTTTCCTTTTTCCTCTTCCTTTTTCTTTCTTTTTCCCCTTTTCCCTCCTTTCTCCTTTTCTTCCCTTCCTTTTTCCCTTTTTCCAACTTTTCCTTTACTTTTTTCTATTTTCTTTCCTTTTTTCCCTTTTCCCCTTTTCTTTTCCTTTTTTTTCCCTTTTTCTTCTCCCTTTTTTTTTTTCCTTCTTTCTCCTTTTTCCCCTTTTTCCTTTCCCCTTCCCCCTTTTCCCCTTTTTCTTTTTTTTCTCCTTCTTTTTAAATTTCCCTTTTTTTCCCCTTCTCCCTTTTTCTTTTTCTCCCTTTCTTCTCCTTCTTCTCTTCTTCTTCCCCCATTTTTTACCTTTCCCTCAAAACCCCACTTCTTTTCCTTTTCTTTCCCCTTTTTTCCCCTCCTTCTCCTTTTCTCCTTTTCTTTTCTTTTTTCCCCTTTTCCTTTTTCTCCTTTCCCCCTTTTTCTCCCTTTTTCTCCTTTTCTTTCCTTTTTTCTTCTTTTATTTTCTTCTTTTTTTCTTCTTCTTTTCTTCTTTTCCCTTTTTTTTCCCTTTTCTTTATTTTCTCTTCTTTTTCTTCCCTTCCTTTTCTTTTTCTTTTCCTTTTCCTTTCTTTTTCCCCTTTTCTTTTTCTTCTTCTTCTCCTTCCCCCCACCCTTTTCCCCCTTCTTTTTTTCTTCTCCCATTTCCCTTTTCCTTCTTCTTCCCCTTTTTTTCTTTTTCTTTTTCTTTTTTCCTCTTTTTCTTTTTTCCCTTTTCCTTCTTTTCTTTTCTTCCCTTCTTCTTCTCCTTCCCCTTCCCTTTTTCTTCCCTTTTCCTTTCTCCCTTTTTTCCCTTTTTCTTTTTCTTCCCTTTTTCTTCCCTTTTTCTTCTTTCTTTTTCTCCCTTTTTTTTCTTTCTTTCCTTCTTCTTTTCTTTTCTTTCCTTTTCTTTCCTTCTTTTTTCCTTTTTTCTTTTTTTTCCCTTTTTCCCTTTTTCTTCTCCTTCTTTCTTTCCTTCTTTTCCCCTTTTTCTTTTCTTCCCTTTTCCCTTTTTTCCTCCCTTTTTCTCCCCTTTCCTTTTTCTCCCTTTTTTTCCCTTTTTTCTCCCTTTTCTTTTTTTCTTCCCCCTTCTTCTTCTTTTTTCTCCTTCCTTTTTCTTCCCTTTTCCCTTTTTTTTTTCCCTTCTCCTTCTTTCCCTTTTTCTCCCTTTTTCTTCTTCTCCTTTCTTCTTTTTCCCCCTTCTCCCTTTTTATCCCTTCTTTCACCCCCTTTTCCCTTTTCCCTTTTTCTTCCCCCTTCTTCTTTCCTTTCTTTCCTTCTTCTTCTCCCTTTTTCTTTCTCCCTTTTTTTCTCCTTTTTTCCCCCTTTTTTTTCCCCCTTCTTTTTTCCTTCTTCTTCTCCTTCTTTTTTCCCTTTTTCCTTCTCCTTCTTTTCCTTTCTTTTTTCCTTTTCTCCTTTATTCTTCTCCTTTTTCATTCTTCTCTTTTCTTCTTTCTTCTTCTTCTTTCCTCCCCCTGCTTCCCCTTTTTTCTTCTTTTCCCCCCTTCTTCTTTCTTTCTTCTTCTTCCCTTTTTTCCTTTTCTTTTTCCCTTTTCCTCCCCTTCTTCTTCTCCTTTTTCTCCTTTTTTTCTTTCCTCCCTTTTCCCTTCTTTCTTTATCCCCCCTTCTTCTTTTTTCTTCTTCCCTTTTTCTTTTCTCTTCTTCCCTTTTTTCCCTTTTTCTTCCCTTTTTCTTCTCCCTTTTTTCTTCTCTTCTTCTTCTTCCCTTTTTCCCCTTTCCCTTTTTTCTCTTTTCCCCTTCCCTTTTTTCCCTTTTTTCTTCTCTTCTTCCCTTTCCCTTTTTCTCCTTTCTCCTTTTCCCTTTTTTTTCTTCTCCTTCTTCTTCCCTTCTTTTCCCTTTTTCTTTCCTTTTTTTCTTTCCGTCTTTTCCTTTTTCCTCCTTCCTTTTTTCCCCTTCCCCCCCTTTTTCCCTTTTCCTTCTTCTCCTTTTTTTTCCTTCTGCTTCTCCTTCTTCCTTTCCTTTTTTCCTTCCCCTTTTCCTTCTTCTTTTTCCCTTCTTCCCCCTCCTTCTTTTTCCCCCTCCTTTTTTTTTCCTTCTCCATTCTTTTTTTCTTCTTCTCTTTTCCCTTTTTCTTTTCTTTTTTTTCCCCCCCTTCCCCCCTCCCCCTTTTTCCCCCCTTTTTTCTTTTCCTTTTTCCCCCCTTTTTCCTTTTTTTCCCCCCCCTTCCCCCCTTTTTTTTTCCCCCCTTCCCCCTTCCCCCTTCCTTTTTTTCCCCTTTTTTCCTTTTCCCCCTTTTTCCCCCTTTCCTTTTTCCCCTTTTTTTTTTTTTCCCCCCCTTTCCCCCCCCCCCCCCTTCTTCCCCCCCTTTTCCTTTTTCCCCTTCCCCCCCTTCCCCTTTTTATCCTTTCCCCCTTCCCCCCCTTCCCCCCTTCCCCCCCCCTTTCCCCCCCTTCCCCCCCTTCCCCCCCCTGCCTCCCCCCCTTTTCCCCCTCCCCTCCTCCCCCCCTTTCCCCCTCCCCCTATTCCCCCTCCTCATTTTTCCTCCCCCCCCCTCCTTCCCCCCCCCTCTCCCCCTCCTTCATTCCTTTCCCCCCCCCCTTCCTCCGCCTCCTCCCCACCCAAAAAACCCCCCCCCTCCACCATCCCCCCCCCCCGTCCTCCTCCCCCTTTCCTCCCCTCCCCCTCCTCCTCCCCCTCCTCCCCTGCCTCCTCCGCCCCCCCCCTCCTCCCCCTCCTCCCCCTCCTCCGCCTCCCCTCCTCCTCCCCCTCCTCCCCCCCCCCCTCCTTCCCCTTTCCCCCCCTCCTCCTCCCCCCCCACCCCCCCCTCCTCCTCCTCCTCCTCCCTCCTCCCCCCCCCTCCCCCCCCCCCTCCTCCCCCCTTTCCCCCCCCTCCTTTTTTTTCCCCCCCCCTTCCCCCTCTCCTTTCCCCCTTTCCCCCCCTTTTTCCCTTTTTCCTTTGTCCCCCCCTTCCGGTTTTTCCCCTTTCCCCTCTCCCCTTTCCTTCCTTTTTTCCTCCCCCCTTTTTCCTTTCTTTTTCCTTCCCACTTCCCCCTCCCCCTCCTTTCTTTCCTGCCTCCCCTTGCCCCTTTTCCCCCTCCTCTTCCCCCCTAATCCCCCTCCTTTTTCCTTTTTTCCCCCCTTCCCCTTTCTTTTTTCCCCCTTTTTTTTTTTTTTTTTTCCCAAAAAAATTTGGGGGGGGGAAAATAAATACTTTTTTAAATTAAAGGAAATAATTAAATAACCCCCCAATATAAATTCCAACCTTTCAATTTTTTTCGAAATTTAAAAGTTTTTTCCCTTTTGGTTTTTTTTAAACGCCTTTTTTTTGAAAGGCCCAAGGGGAAAATTCCCCCAGGTATTCTCAACTGCCTTTTTGGCTAAAAAAACAAAAGTTTTTTTTTTTTTTTCCTTTTTTACCTTTTTTAATTTTACCTTTGGTTTTAAATCCCCTCCCTAAACCAACCCTTTTCCCTTCAAAATTTTGTGTTTTTTCTTTTAAATTGAAAGCTTTGAAACTTTGGAAAAGGAAACCCTTATTAAAAAGTCAAACCATGGAATTTTATTTGGAACCCCGATTTACTTTTTGGAACCCCTTTTTCTGATGGGGCCTTAAGATGGTGAAAAAAAAAAAAACATTTCCCGTTTAAAACCCCTTTTTGGGGGTTTACCTTTTCCCCAAGAGAGGACTTTTTCCCAATTTCAATTTTTTACCAATAAAGGATTCCAAATTTTAGAAAATGACTTTTTCCCCGAAGTCCTTTAAATGTGTTCTCACACCACTTTTTTTCCTGCCATCGTTTGGGCTTTTTCCCCCTTCTCCCTCATGAAACCCGCCCGCTCCTCAAAGCAGCAAATTTAAATTCAAGTTTTTTAAACAGGTTTAAAAAAATTTTTTCCCCATGTTGGGGCAAAGTAATTTTTAATTTAATGTTAAAAAAAAACATTTTGGGAGGGACAAAAGAAAGCAATGCAATTTTTGGGTTGATTTCTTCCAGTTAAAAATTCTCAAATCTAAAAAAAAATATTTTTTCTTTCCTAAAAAAACGGGGGCATTTTTATTTTTTTTACTGGTTTTGCTTAGCTCCCCCTATTTCAGTTTTCTTGACAAATTTAAATTTTTTTGGGCCCCCATTTTGATTGTCCCCTTTTGAAATGCCTTGTACTTTTTCCCCCAAAGGTGAATTTATAGTTGAAAGAATTTTTTAAAAAATTTTTGGGACACCTTTATTTTGGGGTTTGGGTATATTCCTCAGTTTTACCCACACCTGCGACCCTTGTAGAGTTTTTTAGGCATTCTTCCTTTTAAAACCTCTTGGGTGCCTTTTCCCTTTAAGATTTTCCTTTCGTTTTTTTTTGGGCCTTCTTTTCTGTTCCCTTTCCCCAAAAACTTTTCCCCTTTTTCTTTGGATTTGTGCTCCTTCTAAATTTTTTTGTCTAAAGTTTCAAAAAGTACTCATAGGGTTAAAAATCCCCTTTAAGAGTAGGGGTACATATTTTTTTTAGTTTAATTTTTTAAGGCCAATTATTTATGGATTGCTCCCTTTTTTAGCCAAGTTTTTATGCTCTTTCAAATGCTGTTTTCCTCATTATTACCTTGTCTTCCCAAATTCCCTTTTATGAAGTTTTTCCCCACGGGGAGCAGTGCAAGCAAATTAAGACATTTTGATTTTCCCCATTCCTATTGGGTTTTAAATTTAGCATTAAAACTAATGCGGGGTTTTGGCCCAAGATGTTAGTCTTTTTGGGTTTCCCTTTTATGTTTGATGGTTTTAAGAAATGAACTTGCAGATGCTTCACTTGTTTAAAAGTTTTTCCCGGGCCCTTTTCCCCCCCCTCTAGGCATTTGCATTCCTGAAAAATTTCCGTGTTAACTCTTTCAGGGTCACTGGCCCTTGGGGTTTTTGGTAAAAACCTCTTTTCCTTAAACCCCGGGCTGGGGTTTTGGCCATCCTCCCTCCATTGCGCTTTCCCTTTTTATGTTAGTACCTCATACATCATTTTTGGTTTACACCCCGACTTACGGGTAATGTCTGGCAGGGCACTTTAGTGGCACTCTTAAAAAATTTGTTGCTTTGGAAAAATTTTAAATTGTTTATTTTATACCTCATTTATTTAAACCCTTTAAACCCCTTTAAACCCCTTTTGGGGGCGACAGGCCCTCTCCGAAAAATCTTTTTCAGGGTCGGGCCCAAAATTTAAAAAAAAAAAAAAAAATTTTTTTTAAAGAAAAAAAAAGAGGTTTTTTTTTTTAAACATTAAAAAGGTTAAAAAAAAAAATTTTTTCCTCAATACTACGGAGATATGGAGGAGGAAAGTTTGCCAGAAAATGGGGCCCCGTAGGGGAACAGCGGCGACTGCCGCTCCCTGTAAACTTTGATTTACTTGTATTTGAAGGTTTGTTGTTTTTTTCACATTTTATTTTTTCACATAACTTATGTGGCCTGTGAGCCCAAAGTAAGGTGCAATGTACATATATACACTCGTTGTATACAACACAATAAGCACACAAAACATAATTTATCAATTATTGTTTACAAAACTTGTTTACAAAAACAAACAATACAAAACATTGTTTATTATTGTTCTATAAAAATTATACCAATATACAGTCACTGAACATATTCCTATTAGTTCTGCAGCTTGTGGAACTCTTTGAAACATGGTGTCAAAACACAAGGTGTTTTATCTTTCTCCCTCATTCATCTCTTTCAATCTGTCTCTCTCTTTCTGTCTATCTATCTCTGTCTCACAGGTACACATAAATACAAGTATACATAGTAAAAAATTTACCTAGGACAACTCAAGAAATCAGACAAAGTGCTGTACTCGCTTGAAGATGTGAGTAAAAGTGATGAGGCAGTCTTGTGGCTCTCTGAGACAGAGAGATAGACAGATAGACAGGGAGCTTAACAGACAAATAGACAGACAGAAATGTTAGTGTATCACAAAACAAGGGAGGGCGATGTTCATCTAATCTTTTATTATCAGTTCAACCCTCTTTTTACGTCATCAAAAGTCATCTTTATCTGATGTTATCTCCCTTATCTTGTCATGCATGGGGTGGATTTTTTTTTCTTGTTTCAAGGGAAAAATATTATTACATCATCTTCTTCCTCTTCTTCCCCCTCCTCCTCTTCCTCATCCTTCTCCTCTCTTCCTCATCCTTCTCCTCTTCCTCCTTTTCCCCCCTACTCTTCCTCCTATCTTCCTCTTCCTCCTCTTCCCCCTAATCTTCCTCCTACTATTCTCTTCCTCTTCCTCCCCCTCCCCCTCTTCTTCCTCTTCCTCCTACTTTTCCCCCTTTTCCTCCTCTTCCTCTTCCTCCTCCTCCTCCTCTTCCTCCTACTCTTCCTCCTACTCTTCCTCCTCCTCTTCTTCCTTTTCCCTCCTTTTCCCCTAATCTTCCTCCTACTATTCCTCTTCCTCTTCCTCCTTTTCTTCCTTTTCCCTCCTACTCTTCCTTTCCTCCTCTTCCTCCTCCTCTTCTTCCTCTTCCCTACTCTTTGTCCTACTCTTCCTCTTCCTCCTTCTCCTTCTCCCCCTTTCCTCCATAGTGTAAATTACCAGGAGTCGGCAGCTGTCAAAGTGACTGTTGTCTCATTACTCACTCCCTCCCACTTGTCAAAACAATGGGGTCGGATGCTGCTTCCCCTCATTCTATCTAATTATCTTTCTCCCTCATTCTATATCTTTTAATCTGTCTCTTTTTCTATCTGTCTGTCTATCTCTGTCTCACAGGTACACATAAATGCAAGTATACATAGTATAAATTACCTAGGACAACCCAAGAAATCCAGACAAAGTGCTATACTCTGCTTGAAGATGTGAGTAAAAGTGATGACGCAGTCTTGTGGCTCTCTGAGACAGAGAGCTATACGAATAGACAGATAGACAGGGAGCTTGACAGACAAATAGACAGAAATGTTAGTATACCAGCAAAAACAAAGGGAGGGCGATGTTCATTTCATCTTTTGGTATGGGCTACACTCTCATTTACCCTCATCAAACGTCAGCACTTATCAGATGTTATCTCCCCTTATCTTGTTACTGTCATGGGTGAAAAATTTATAATTACATATTATTATTATTATTATGTATTATTATTATTATTATTATTATTATTATTATTATTATTATTATTATTATTATTATTAATTATTAGTATTATTATTATGTATTATTATTAAATTTTGTATTATTGTTATTATTATGTATTTTTCTTCTTCTTCCCTCCTCTTCTTCCTCCTCCTCTTCTTCTCCTCTTCTTTCCCCCTCCTCTCCTCCCCCTCCTCCTCCTCTTCTTCCTCCTATTTCCTTCTCTTCTTCCTCCTCTTCTTCCTCCTCTTTTTCCTCCTCTTCTTCCTCCTCTTTTTCCTCCTCTTCTTCTTCCTCTTCTTCCTCCTCTTCTTCCTCCTCTTCTTCCTCCTCTTCTTCCTCCTCTTCTTCCTCCTCTTCTTCCTCCTCTTCTTCCTCTCTTCTTCCTCCTCCTCTTCCCCCTCCTTTCCTCCTCTTCTTCCTCTTCTTCCCTCTTCTTTCCCCCTCTTCTTTCCTCCTTCTTTTCCCCCTCTTCTTTCCCCTCTTCTTCTCCTTTCTTCCTCCTCTTCTTCCTCCTCTTCCTCCTCCTCTTCCTCCTCTTCTTCCTCCTCTTCTTCCTCCTTTCTTCCTCCTCTTCTCCTCCTCTTCTTCCTCCTCTTCTTCCCCCTCTTCTTCCTCCTCTCTTCCTCTTCTTCCTCCTCTTCTTCCTCTCTTCTTCCTCCCCTTCTTCCTCCTCCTCCTCCTCCTCCCTCCTCCTCTGCCTCCTCCTCTGCCTCCTCCTTGCCTCCTCCTCCCTCTGCCTCCTCCTCCTCTGCCTCCTCCTCCTCCTCCATTCTTGGAAAAAAGTTTGAAGAGCTTGTAGTCATAATCATATCACTATCATCACCAATTCTCACATCTGAGTCTGGGATTTGGGGGGAAAAAAGGAGTTTCCTCTTTTTATTCTGGTACAACTGAACGTGAAAAAAGACGGCTCAGCACCAGAGGTGGAAGGCTGTGGGTTGTCTGGGTTTTCCTCACTATTACCCATATTATGGTCCTTAGTTTCAGTCGAAACCCCACCAGAACTTTGAAACTCATCTTCACTGTCACTTCCATCTGTATTAGAACTGTCACTGGGGAACAAAAGTGTTTCCCCTTCGCCGAGGAGTGAGGAACTTCTTACCGCCAGGCATGGTGGACATTGTGTACTATGATGGCATTCCCACAATGCACCACTGGGTCCCAGATTTTTTTCCTACTGCGCACACCCCACACAGACCATTCTCTCACATCTAGGCCCATCAGCCTTTTCCTGCGAGATTTGACAGTGCTAGAATTTATGCGTACTAGTACGTCAAAAACCCCTACGCGTAAGACGTACTAGTACGACCAAAACCCTCAAAGGGTTAAACGGTCCAAAGGTACAGTATATATACGTTCTCTCGTGTAGCGCCCCAAACGTATATATATGTTTCCTTTGTCATTCATTCAACATTGGCACGATAAGCCTGAGTTGCCTAGACATGAGAGAATGGGTGTGTGCACTCAGTGTGCGCCATATGAAAAAAATTAGGGATGCCTTCGTACCAAATGCTCTTTTTTCCTATTAAAAAAAATTTTTTTCTCAAAAAATTCAGGGTGCTGCGCGAGTGAACATATATATACGTTTGGACCGTTTAAGGGTTAAACAGTCCAAATGTATATATACATTCTCTCGCGTAGTGCCCCGAATATTTTGAGGAAAAAAACAAATGTTTTTTTTTTATAGGAAAAAAGAGCATGTGGTACCCAGGCGTCCCCAATTTTTTTCATATGGCGCACACTGAGTGCGCACACCCATTCTCTTGTGTCTAGGTGACTCAGGCCTATCGTGCCAATGTTGAATGAATGACAAATGAAACATATACAGTGGACCCCCGCATAACGATTACCTCCGAATGTGACCAATTATGTAAGTGTATTTATGTAAGTGCGTTTGTACGTGTATGTTTGGGGGTCTGAAATGGACTAATCTACTTCACAATATTTCTTATGGGAACAAATTCGGTCAGTACTGGCACCTGAACATACTTCTGGAGTGAAAAAATATCGTTAACCGGGGGTCCACTGTATATACGTTTGGGGGCGCTACGCGAGAGAACATATATATACATGTACATTTGGACCGTTTAAGGGTTAAAGAGCATGCCAGTTTCAGTTCAGATTCCTTCTCCAATGCCCTAGGATCCTTACTTTGTCTGCCCACCTCTTCTCTGACAGCTTCACGTTTGCTGAAGATTCACTTTAATTTCCTTACTGACACTGGTTTGCTTCATTAACTGTATCCACCATCCTCACAGTTGATGTTCTCCCCTCAACACTTCTGCCTCATTCCCACCTCTTTCCATATCTTTCCTTTGTGCTGCAGCACAGTGTGACCTTGATGAAGGCAATGCTTTGTATTAAAATATGATAAAATTAACTTCTTGTTTTAACTCAGTTTGTATCATCAAACATTTTTTCAGAAAAAAATGAGAAAAAATTTTCCCTTTTTCTTTTTTTATATTTTGTTGCATTTTCAGTTATTTTTCTGTTCCCAGATTGGCAGTCAGAATTGGCAGGCAGAGAAATTCATCACCCAAAAATTACAAAGGAAAAACAAATTTTTAAAAACTTTTTTGGTTTGCAATTCTAAAAAATTTTTAGTGTTTAAAACAAATTTCCCTTTTTAAGAGAAAAAAAAATATTGAAAAAAAAAAAACCCACGGGTTTAAATTTCAACAAGAAACAGGGCCTGAAAGGAGTAACGTGGGGTGTTTCCTGCGGTACATTTGTGACTTTCCTGTCAATAAAGGGCTGGACCCCAAGTTGTTCATGTTTTTTTAAACCCCCATTGCAGACTTACAAGATTTGGTCCAAAGCTGAGAAGGGGGAATTTTATAAAATGATTGTTTTTGAACACCAGGGCCACTAGGTTTTTCCGGGGAACCCCTGAATAAAGGGACATTAGAATGATTAATATAATTGAAATTAATTAAAATCTGACTTTCAAGGGAAAAATGAAAAGCAAAGCTTAAATCCACCAATGTTTTTATAGTTTTTTTAGGATGGACCAAAGTGTAACATATTTTTCATCTTTTTTTTAATAAGTTTCTTTTCTTCCAGAATGTAGGTTAGGGGGAAAAGTGTTTGTAAAGTAAAAGGACACAAGTGCAACAATGTGACATTTTTTGTGGAAACGTTTCCTCCCAAGCTTTATCAACCCATACAAGGGTAAGGGCTTGTTTAAAGCCCGGGAGGCAAAACGTTTCCCTACAATAAATTTAAATTATTTGGGAAACTTGTGCCCCTTTTCTTTACATATTGTCGGAAAATCTACCCCCTTTATTACGTTTTTTTGTATATAAAAAAAAAATCCCCAAATTTTGTTATTGTACCCTAAAGCTAAAAATGAGTATATACTATGTTGTGCACTAAAAATACAGTGTTATAAAAAAAATTTGATAGAAATGTGGGGTTGGGGTTTCACTTTTGATCCCAACATTCGTGAAGAATAAGGCAAGGCAAATAAATTTAACAGGGGGGGTTTAGAACCTGAGAAATGAACGGGCCCTGGGGAGTTTTACGACTCTCTTGTTTTGGGGCTTCAAAACTCACTCATTTTGTGATTCAAGAAAAAGCATTTTTAAACCCGATTTTTTTTTTTCTTTTTTAACATTCATCATATAAGGTTTTTGGTAAATAGGGTTTTGTTTTTTGATTCATGTGTGTTTTACGAAAAAACCCTGAGCACATGAGTAAAAAACACCCATTCAACTTTACTTGGAGGGGGTTTTTTGGGGGTCACCCCCCCAGGGGCCTTTGGTATGGACCGGGCCTTGTGTGGGATAAAGGGTCTAAATCAAAGCTGTTTCTGCTGGCCCCCAAGAAAACCCAAAACGCAATGAACCCAAAACCGGGCTGATCAGGAAACTGGCTTCGGGTGCCGGTCCTAAAGTACCTGGAATTTACCTGGGGGGGTTTCCCGGGGGGTCCGCCCCCGCAGTCCGGTTTTGTGACCGGGGCCTCAGGGGGGATCGAGCCTAAAAAAACCCGGGGCTTTTACTGCTGGCTGCTTTGCAACCCAAATTTCGACCCCACAGCCCGGCGGGTAAGGTCCAAACAAGCCCCTCAAAGGTTTTTCCCAGGTGTTTTTTATAATCATTTATCTCTTTTCCCCTGCTTTCCCGGGGAGTTCAGGTTCGGGAACTTCAAGCGCCCCCAGAAATTTGAGAGGTTTTACCCTCCGTTACGCGCCGGGGAAGGGTTTTCTCTGAAAATTTTTCCCTGGGTCAGAAATTTCCCCTCCCCTTGAAAGGTCCAGTTCCTTCTTGAAGACGCCAGGGGTTATTGGTAATTCCCCTTATGTAGGGGAGAGAGTTGAACACTCTTGGGCCCGACAACTTGTTTTTGCCCCTCAGCAAAATTTGGGGGGCCGCTGCTTTTCTTTGGGGAAATTTGTTCATTTCCTGCCGGGGCTTTTGTTTTCCCTTTAAGGGAAAGTGATTTTCTGTGCAAATTTTTGTAAAATCCCTCAAATTTTTTAAAGTGTATATTAATGTATCTGTCTTGCCTTCTTTCCAAGGATTACAAATCAAGGGATTCAACCTTTTCCAGAAATTTTTAAGTGTTTTTTTGTATTTAAAGTTTTCCCGTGAAATTTCTCGCACTCCCGGGCCCAGAAATTTTTCACCTAACTTGAAGGGGGGTTATTGTACAGTAGTATTCCACCCTAGAGAGAAAAAGATTTTGAAAAAAAAATTCATCTTAGCTTGGGGTCCCGGTTTTGAAAGGTTTCAAATTTTCCCACCCTTTTAAATTTTTCTAGCAGATGATTTTAGATACATTGTTGGGTTTTTTGAAGATGAGATCCCCCCGACTTTAAACCACCCCCCAGGCCCTTTTCACAAAAATTTTTTCACTAAATTGTAGGGGTTAAAATTTTTTTGTATCCCATGATTATTTTAATTCCCCCAAGTTTTTCCATACCCGGGAGTGGGTTTAAATTTCTCTTCTTTGAACTTTATATTGTTTTCCCTTCGGCCCTTTGGGAAAAATTTTTTTTGAGGCCCCGCTTGGAGTCTTGCGTGTTTCAAGGGAAAAGGACACCTCATGGCATTTGGGTGTCATCTGGCAAAAAAGACACGAGCTATGGCTCACATCTTGTCTGTGTCAGGTATGAGGATGGGGAATAGGATTGGGGAGTATTGTGCCTTTGGAACAGAGCTTTTCATTTGTAGCTCCCCTCAGGCTTTATTTACTATTACCCCTAAATGTTTTTTTTTGTTTGGAAGTTATAGATCTCTTTTCCCCAAATTTTTCCTGTTATTTTTTTATCACACTTTTTTGGGGCATAAAACATTTGGGGTTTGCCTTGTCAAAAGTTTTCCCAAAAAAGTCCCCTGTTTACATTGGACCCCCGCATAACGATTACCTCCAAAGCAACCAATTAGTAAGTGTAATTATAAAAATGCGTTTGTACGTGTTTTTTTTTGGGGGGTTTGAAATGGACTAATTTATTTTCACAATTTTCCTTAGGGGAACAAATTGGGTCATTTAATGGCACCGGGAAACATACTTCGGGATTGAAAAAATATTTTTAAAAAGGGGGGGCCCAACTTTTCTACAATCTGCTTTTTGTTTATCTCTGTATCATCCAGAATTGGTTAGTGGTCCTTTTGCTGTGATGGGGCGGAGTGCCCTGCTCAAAAAACCCATGTTGCCCTGGGTTGTGAAATTTTTTGGGGTTTATCTAGGGGGTTTGGCACTCTTTCCCCTTAAAAACCCTTTCAAAAAATTTTTATGATATGGGAGGTTAGGGGCTGCAGTCTTTTAAGTTCTTTGCAACTGCTTTACGGGACATTTTTGTAGGTGGGGCAAATTCTGTTTTTTTTGGAGTGGGGGTGCCCCCTGGCCCATGCCCCAATCCCCAAGAAGGCAAAAGGAAAGTAAAAAGGGCTTCTTGCAGTTTTTACATGAAATGGGATCCGTGAGCCCCTTGCCTTCCTCCAAAAAACCCCCTGAAACTTTCCTGCCTCCCAAATACCCTCTTTGCCTCCTGTACATTTCCTGGCCCCCCTTTGTTTCCTCCCTCCTTCCATGTACACCCCCCTGCCTGCTTCCCTGCTCCCAATTCCTCCCTTCCCACACCCCCTGTTTCCCTGTGGGGGCCCCGGTTGACCTGGGGGGTTTAAAGCCCCCGTTTTCCACATGGGGGGCCCGGGGGTTTTCGTTTTTTCCGGGGGTGGAAACATTTTCAAACACTTTCCTTACCCCTTTTTGTCCGTTCCCCTAGAGCAAATAGGTACCTGGGTGTTAGTCAATTTGGTGGGGGGCCACCCGGGGGGAAAAGTTAAAAGGGCCCCCCAAGGAAAAAAATTTAAGACAGTTTAAAACTTTAAAAAAGGAAATAAAACCGACAGGTGTTAGGTAAGCACTATGCAACATTTTAGGTATTTTATTTTGAAACTTTTTCGCCAACACGTAGGCTTCTTCGGGCAAGTACAAAAAGTTGATAGAAGCAGAAGATTTTGGAAGACAGGGTAATCGCCCAAATCCCCCTTTAAAGTTTTGGGGTGGTCCATCCCTAAAGTCGGGAGAAAGCATTGTTTCATATGTGAATTTATAAAACCAATGCTCTTCCCCCAACTGAGGGACTGACCACCTCAAACTTTAAGGGGGATGGCTATTACATGGGTCTTCAATATCTTCTGCTTCTATCAACTTTTCTGTACTTGACTGAAGAAGCCTACTTTTGTAGGCAAACGTTTCATAATAAAGTTCCCTTTAACTGTTGATATGTGTTTTACCTAACAAGTTTAAAGTCCTCGATAAAAGCCGGACTTTTTTGGGGAAAAATCCGGGGTGGCTAAACCCTCCGGGGTTAAAAAACCAAACAAAATTCTTATCTTCTTATTTGCTACACTCCCTGCCCCCCTTTCAACAGCATATTGTAAAAAAACCTTTGGATAACCCAAAAAAGTCAGCCAGAGTAAATTTTTTTCTTTTGGGGGGTCCTCCCCCCCCTGCTAAAAACTCCCTTCTAAACGGGGCCAAATAACCGATTGGGCCAGAAGCGGAAGGGCCCGAAAAAAACCGAGAGCCCCACTGTTTAACAAAAAAAAATTTTTTTTAAAAAATTTCTATATTTTTTACATTTTGTACACAAAACAATGAAAAACCCAAAAATAACTAATGACAAAATTTAACCCCTAAATTGACTTTTAAAATAGATTAATGAACATTTGGGCTTCACTTTTCCCTTTTATTAAAGGGACTTTGTTGGCTTTTAATATCAACTTACGTTTATTTTTTCTCCCAAAAAATTCATCAATATACAAAAATAAACAATTTTAATAACATAGAACATATATAAAATTTTAAGAATAAATTTGAAAAATTTTTTTAAACATATGTGGTTTGTGGGGGGTTAGGGTTTGTTGGGGGTTTTTTAAGGGCCACTGACACATGAGCCGTTATAGGGGTTTGGGTGGTGGCGGCAGGGGCCACCACAGTACCCAATACTACTAGTCACACGAAAACAATGTATTTAATTTAAAATAAAAATTATTGTATAAAAAAAAATAATAGAGAATGAAAAGAAAAAAAAGTGGTTTTTTGAGATCTGGAAGAGGTTTAGGGGGGTGGAAGATATGGGGGGGGGGCATATTTTGTCAGTGGCCCTATATCCCTCCAACAACTTTGGAAAAGGTTTTTTTGTTTCATTTTTTCTATTGTTTTAATCACTTAATTTAAACCTTGCTACACGTTAATGCTACACTTTAAAACTGGGGGGTGTTAAAGCCTGTTTTGGGACTCCTGCAGCTTTAGTATCGTCCTATCGTAGAATCACTGAGAAGGCACATTTCCCCCCTCTCTCTCACCCCTTTCCCAAAAGGGTTTGGAAACTAGGAACTTTTTTGGGGCCCCTTTGGTGGTTTATTTGCATTTTCCCAACTAAATCAATAACCACAAAAAAAAATTTGGATTTTATAAAATGTTTCGATAAATTTGACGGAGGTTTTCCTCACTCCCCCCAGAGAGGCACCCGACTGACTCAGGGAAACGGGCGGGTGGAGATGTCCAATATGGCAAAAATCCCCAAAAAAACGGCTGATAACCCCTTTTAAATGGGCCCAAATTTGGGCCCAAAAATTTGGGCTGAAAAACCCGGGGTTTCCCACTGTATACTGCTAGAGGTTGTTTTTCTGTGCCTCCCTCGGGGCAGTCTGAAAAGCTCAATTTTTTTTGCGTGGGTACTTGATGAAAAGTAGGAGTGGAAAAACACTCTTTTAAAATTTTTTGGAAACCCTGTATTTTGGGCAGAGTCTTGGGGGAGTTTTACCCCAAACCTACCTGTCTCCCCCTATGCCTATTCTGGAACTAAAGAGGGGGGCCTGCGGGCCCAAGTGCTCCATACTAGCCACTGAGCCTAGCTATACAAGGAGGCTATATAAAATAAGGATGAAACCCTTAAAATTTAAAATACACGGGTTACGAGGGCCCACTTTTTACACGGGTTGGGTTTTTTCCGGGCTGTCCCCGGGAAAGCAGACATCGCCGGAAGGCAGAACCCATTTTTTCCATTTAAAAATTGCTTTATAAATCCCAGAAAAACAAGTTTACATAAATTATTTTAAATTTTGTAATAAAAAACAAAGGCTTTTAAAAACACCAAAGTAAATACGGCACAGTAAATTCTTTAAATTTTATCTTAAATTTCAGTGGACCCCGAAATTCCCTTTTGGCCTTACAAATTAAATCCGAAACCGATACATTTTATCACAAAGATTTCCCTTTGGGCATACCGTTTTAAAAAAACCCGTCAACGCTTTTCTTTCCAAAGACCCATTTTATGTGGGGCCCAGCCCCCCCTTTCCACATTTTCCCGGGCCGGGTTGGAAATTGTTTACAAGCCAGCCTCCCGGGAAACACCCAAGCATACAATCGTAACATTTCGATTTTTACAGTTTTTTTTGGGTGTTTTTTATCTCCCAAAATAAGTGACCATGGGCCCCAAAAAGCTTTTTGTCCCAAACCCCGGGTGGAAAAAAAAGGGTAAAAAATATTATCAAAATACTGTGGTCCCCAAGGGTTCAACTGCGGGCTGCTGCTGCTTTTGCACTAGCTGCTGCTGCGCTGTAGAAACCGTCAGTTTGCTGCTGCCTGTTACCCCCGTCAGCTGCTGCCGCTGCTGTCCCAAATGTCAGCTGCTGCTGCTGTGCTTTTTGTAGTACGGGTCTCCCTGTCTGCGCTGTAGTACCATCGTTTGCTGCTGTAGCATCGTCTGCTGTGCTGTAGCATTGTTGTGCTGCTGTAGACGGGCCCTTGCTGCTGCTGCTGCTGTAGCCTGTCAGCTGCTGCTGCGCTGTAGCATTTGCAGCTGCCGGGTGCTCCTGAAACACTGTCGGGCTCCCTGCTGCGGGCTTTTCCACCATCAGCTGGGGTGCGGCTGCTGCTGCTGCGTGAAATTTCCCGTCTGCTGCTGCTGTAGCACCCATCTGCTGTGCGGTAGCACTGTCCCTTGCTGCGGCTCCCTTGTAGCATGGGGGCGGGCTGCTGCTGTACCTGTCAGTGCTGCTGCTGCGGAAAGGCACCGTTTTTTGGGTGGGGGCCTTTTTTGAAATCCCAAGAAAAAATTTAAAAACCCCAGAGGGTTAGCCCCCAGGAAAACCCCCAAAAAAGTGGGGCATCAAAAAGCCCTGTCAAATTTTATTTCCTTTGGGGGTTCCTTAATTTGGTCTCCCAGGATGAAACCCCACACCGCCACTAACCCCCCGGGTTTGAACGGGGAAAAAAAGGGCGGGAAACCCTAGGCTCAAAAGGGTAAATTTAAAAGCCACAAAGGTTGGTTTGAGGTTTTTAAAAATCGCTGTTGCGGGATCAGTCAGCTTTGCTAGATCGTCACTTTTCTGGATCAGTCAGCTGTTGTTTTGGATCAGTAAAACTGTTGCGGGAAATCATTTCAGCTTTTGCTGGATCAGCCCAGTTTTTGCTGGATCAGTCGGGTTTTTTGGCCCAGCCCGCTGTTGCGGGTTCAGTCAGCTGCTGCTGCACCAGGGTTAGCGTGTTGAACCATCAGTGTTTCTAAAACATGACTCGTCTCAAAACCTGCCCCCGAACCTGTCCGTCCAGCCTGAGCCCCTCCCTTCCCGTAAATTGTTTAAAACCCGGGGGGCCCTTTGGGGCATGTTTAATTGGGATACTTTTTGTATTTTTTTTTAAATTAAAAGTGCTTGAAAAACTCCCTAAATAACCCAACCAGGGGCCCAAAGAAAGCTTCTAGTCCCAACCCTGTGGAAAAAAGGGTGTTAAAATATCGACACAGTCAGCGGCTGCTGCCCCCCGGTCCTGAAAAAGGGACCATAGCTGCTGCTGAAACCACAGCGGGCGCTGCCCCACGGCTGCACTGCACCATGGTCAGCTGTTGCTGCCCCCGCTGCTGCGGGCACCATGGTCAGCTGCACCACAGCTTTTGCTGCACCCCCATCAGCTGTATTACTCGAAGATTTTGGAGAGAATTTTGGGTTGGTTTTGGCTTAACGTGAAACAATTCCCGGGAGAAAAATTAACCCCGGAGGGTTAGCCAACCCCGGATAACCCAAAAAAGTTTTGTCATCGAAGAATGTCTAACTTTTTTCCCTTGGGGTCCTTAATTTGTTTTGCCAGGATGCAAACCCCCACCATCGACTAACACCCAGATGGGAAAAGGGAAAAAAGCCTGGAACTGTGGTCATTTTTGGTGAATTTAAAACCGCAAAGGTTTGGTTTTTTGGGGATTTAAGAATCTATACATACCCCAGTGTGATTTAAGGGGCCCGTTCTGGAAGAAAATGCCAAAAAAAGGCCCACAGTTTCTCAGGAGGAAAAGGCATCCCAGGACACGTGTCTCATCAGTTTTTGCTGCATCTTCAAAAAAAGGTTTAAATGTCATTTATTCTTCATTTAGTAGGGGTAGTACATACTCTACTATTATGGGAAAGTATCCTTCTCTTTGTGTGTAGGAAAATGTATATTTCATGTGGTTTAAAAATTTTTTTTTTGTACCTTTTTTGGGGGTCTTGCCCCGGAAATTTAAATTTTTTTTCCATTTTTTTCTTATGGGGAAAAAAATTTAATTTGCATAACGATAATTTCCAAAAAACAATGAGCTCTCATGAATGGGTTAACCCCCTTTTAAGTCGAAGGGCCCCCAATCCCGAAGTTTCTCCTGGGGGCGCAAAATATTCGAAAAAAAAAAAAAATTTTTTTTTCTTATGAAAATTTAAGGGTTTTTTTTCTATTTTTTTTTAGGCCCAAAAAAAAATTTTTTTCCCCTCAGTACTTACCAGATATAGAGGCATGAAGTTTGCAGAAAATGAGCCCGTAATTTGGGAACAGCGGCGAAATGCCGCTCTCACCGGAAACTTTGGTTTAATTGTATTTGAAAAGGGTTTTTTTTTTTTTTCACAAATTTTTTTTTTTTTACAAAAAAATTATGTGGGCCCGTGAGACCAAAGTAAGGGGCAATTTTTAATATATACACTCGTTGTATACAACACAATAAGCAAAACAAACATAAATTTTCAAAAATTGTTTTTCAAAAAATTGTTTAAAAAAACAAAAAAAACAAAAAAAATTTTTTTTTACATTGTTCTTAATTTTTAAAAAAAAATAAAACAGTTTACTGAACAAATCCTAAAGTTCTGCAGCTTGTGGGAATCTGTAAAAAATGGTGTATAAAAAAGTGGGTTTTACAAACCCCTTTTCACATAAAACTTTGGGGTCATACCCCATTGGTGTTTTTTTCCCCTCTCACACATAAAACATGGTGTCATACACAATTTGGGGTTTTTTTTACTCTAACCCTTAAAAAATGGTGTCTTACCCCAATGGGTTTTTAAACTCTCACACATAAAACATGGTGTCATACACAATGGGGGTTTTACACTCTCACAAATAAAAAGGTGTGTGTGCATTTTTGTTGAATTTTTTTTTTATGTGCAAAAAACAAAAACCTCGTTGAGCAGTTTTCTTCAAAAAAAAATATTAGCGGGGAGGGGTTTTGTTTGTTTTTTCATCCCAGGGAAATGGTCGTGTGTCATCCTTCCTTTCCTAATTTCCTTCTTTTCCCTTTCCCACCTGGAAAGGGTACTGGTGGGCATTCCCCCTCTCTTCCTACATTCCTTTATCTGTCCTTATTACTTTTTTCCCCTTCCTTTTATCTTGTCCTTCCTTCTTTCCGGGCCCTTCCCCTTTTTGCTTTGGTTTCTATAATTATATACACAAAATATGTCATAATACCCTTTTTTAAAAAATGCTATTATCACCCTCACAAAATTTGTCTTTGTGTTTGGGGGGTGGGGTTTTAATTTTTTGAGTCAGAAGTCCGGCAAATGTCAAAATTTACATATTGGGGGCATTAGTCCCCTGCCCCAACCCCCCTGTCAAAACAAGGGGGTCGGTTTCTGCTTCCCCCCCCATTCCCATCTAATTTCTTTCCCCCATTTTATCTCTTTCAATCTGTCCTTTTTCTCTCTTTTCTGTCTATCTCTGTCTCACGGTACACATAAATAAACCCAACATAGTGGGAAATTAAACCCAGGATAACCCAAAAAAAACCAGACAAAGTGCTATACTCTGCTTGAAGTTTTGAGTAAAGGTGTGATTTACACAGTCTTTGGCTCTCTTGAGACAGGGGCTAGACGGAAAAAAGGGATTTGGCCCCAGCAAAATGACAGACAGACAAAAGTTTTTTTTCTCTTTTCTTCTTCTCTTTCTTTTCTTCTTCCCTTCTTTTTCTTCTTCTTTTCTTCTTTCTTCTTCTTCTTTTTTTCTTTTCTCCTCCCCCCTCCCCCCTCCCCCTCTTTCCCCCTCCCCCCCCACCTCCTCCTCCCCCTCCTTTCCCCTCCTCCTCCTCCTCCTTCCTCCTCCCCCCCTCCTCCCCCTCTCCTTCCCCCTCCTCCTCCTCCCCCACCCTCCTCCCCCCTCCTCCCCTCCTCCTCCTCCTCCTCCTCCCCCTTTCCTCCCCTCCTCCTCCTCCTCCCCTCCTCCTCCTCCTCCTCCCCCCTCCTCCCCCTCCTTTCCCCCTCCCCCCTCCTCCTCCTCCTCCCCCCTCCCCCTCCCTCCTCCCCCTCCTCCTCCTCTCCTCCTCCCCCTTTTCCCCCTCCCCTTTCCTCCTCCCCCTCCTCCCCCTCCTCCTCCCCCTCCTCCTTTCCTCCTCCTCCTCCCTCCTCCTCCTCCCCCCTCCCCCTCCCCTCGCCCCCTTTGCAAAATGGACGCTGCCCCCCCCCCCCACCCTCCCTTTTGCTCATCAAAAGGTCAGCTCTTATCAGATGTTATCTCCCTTATCTTGTCACTGTCATGGGGTGAAATTTTTTTAAAGCCTCAAGGGAAAATATTATTATTTTTTAGGTATTCTTCTTCTTCTTATTCTTATTCTTCTTTTCTTCTTCTTCTTTTTTCTTCTTTTACCCTTTTTTTCTTCTTCTTCTTCTTCTTCTTCTTTCCCTTTTTTTTTCTTCTTCTTCTTCTTCTTTTTTTCTTCTTTATTTTTTCTTCTTCTTCTTCTTCTTCTTCTTCTTCTTTTTCTTTTCTTCTTCTTTTCCTCCCCCTCCTCCTTCCCCCTTCCCCCTTTCCCCCTTCCCCCTTCCCCCCTTTCCCCCTTCCCCCTCCTCCCTCCCCCTTCCTCCTCCCTCCCCCCTTCCCCCTCCTCCCCTTCCCTTTCCCCCCTCCCCCCTTCCCCCTCCCCCTCCCCCCTCCCCCCTCCTTCTTCCCCCTCCCCCTTCCTCCTCCCCCCTCCTTCCTCCCTCCTTCCTTCCTCTTCCTCCCTTTCCTTCCCCTTCCTCCCCTTTCCCTTTCCCTTTCCTTTCCCCTTTTTTCTTCCTCCTCCCCCTTCTTCCCCCCTTTCCCCCTTTTTTTCCTCCTCCCTTCCTCCCCTTCCCCCTCCTCCTCCTTTCCCCCTCCTCCTCCATTGTTTTGGTCTCAAACTCCCCGAAATCATGAAATTGATCTTCATTGACACTTCCACGTTTAGAGGCCCTCACTTTTGGGGAAAGAAGAAATCCCCGATTTGAAAGGGGAAATCACATATTTTTACAGCTAACATGCTTTAAAAAAGGGTACTGAAATGGTATTCCCCCCAATTTCACCACTGGCTCCCCCCATTTTTTTTTTTTGGGCACACTGACCCTGGAGGGCCCATTCTCTTTACATTTTGGGGCCCACCCGCTTTCTCCTGCTTGATTTTAAACCGTAGAATTTTTTGCGTATAGATAAGTCAAACACATATCTCCTTTTGGGCGTACATATAAAAAGGGCCGCGACAGTAAAGGGGTTTAAAATGTTTTGCGGGGGGGGCCACTGTATTTTTAATCCTTTAAAGAGGACTAACAGGGACCTTTTCCCAAGGGAAGTGAAATTGCTGACCTAAAAAAAAGTACAGAGGAAAAATTTACGGCGCGCTAACTGAGATAAAAACACCTTTAATTTCTAGGAACCTTTTAAAGGGTTCCTAAACCGTGATTCCCTGGAACACAGGAGGGGGGGGAATACATGATTATATTCACCTGGAAAATCCAGAGGGGCTGTACTGAAATTGCACACGAAAATCAAATCATTACGAAAGCCCAAAAAACTTGGGGAACGATCAACTTCCCCCAATGAAAAGAGGGGGGTCACTGCACGTTTAAAAGGGCCATACCCAAAAAGTGTCAAAGGGGGTCGAGACTGTTAACTGCCTCCCAGCATACATAAGGGGAAAATTTTTTAAAAGAAACCCCGGCAGTCTTCAAACTGGGACTGGACAAGCCCCTAAAAAAATCGGTTCCTGGGCCGCCGGGCCCGTGGCTCGTACATTGGTTTTGGGGGTGCAGCCAGCAGTAAAAAGCCTGGTTGATTAGGGCCCCTGATCCACCGGGGCCTGGTCAAAAGACTGGGCTGCCCGGGGGGAGGGACCCCCCGGGAAATCTCTCCAGGTAAAACCAGGTATCCCGGGAGAGAGGTGAGTAGTGGTTTTTATTTGTAGGAAGTCAAAAAATGCAGGGAGGGACTGGGTCCCACTCATACTTTAAAACTGTATATGATTTTAAAACATCCCCAAAGGGAAAAAGCACATACGTTTCATCATTATTTACCTTTTAAAAAATTTTTGTAAATCTTAATATAGGAAGAGAGGTGGTAGTATTTTTTTTTTTTTTTGTATAAAATCAGTGTGGGAGCCGGGAGGTGTAGCCTGGGGTACACCTTAAAGGCTACCTACGCGTGGGGCCCCAAACCCCATTATTAAAATCGACATGCCTTGTTCAATGGGAATTTTAAAAATTTTCTAACAACTGCCTTTAGATTGGATCATAAACGAAGGTAAAGTAATGAATAATTTTATGCTGAAAATTTTTTTAAAAAAAAGCGGAGTGGGGGAGTGGCTGGGGGCCCCAGAGATTCATTCATTTTTCTTGATGGGCTAAACAGAAGGGAAAAGTAATGTTTGTCCCCCACCCGGGTTTCCCCAAGTATTATTTCAAGCATATAAAATATGCTATAAATGCCCAGACAACAAATTTACCCCTTTAAATTTTTATTAATTAACAGTAGAAATAGGCATTAAAAACACAATAAAAAGGGAAGATACACACAGAAATAACACTTTACTTACCTTAAAAAAAAAATTTTTTATGTTGGGGAAGGTGGGGTGGCCGGGGGTTTAAAGGGAAAAATCAAAATGCCCCCATCATTTCCCTAATTGGCACTTTAAAACAAGAGGCTTACACTTCCTTTTTTTTACAGCTAACCTTTGAAAGGGGCCCTCGTCATGAGAGCTAAAAAATTTTAAAAAAGAGGGAAACGAGAAGAGAACGAATTTCAGAGTTTAGAAATGTAAGAACACAAACTGAAAGGGTATGGCGATCACTTGGTCAGGGCGAAATGCGTTTTAATATGTGTTACTTTTTGTTCATTCATGGGTTCCATTTGTAAGGGGGTTTGTAAAACATTTTCCTCAATAAAATTTTTTTTTAAAAATAAAATTTCCTCACAGTACCAAAAACTCTTAATTTTGTACAAGTTGTAAAAAGTTTTTTTTTAGAATAAACAAACAGCCCCAAAAACCATTTTTTGAGTGGGAAAGGGAAAATAATTTTTATTAATTTAAAAATATTATTTTTTATTATTAATTTTTTAAAAATAATTTATTATTATTATTATTAATTATAAAAACACTAAAAACCCCCAAGGGGGCGTGGGTTGCCTTTTCTTTTGTAAAGGCATACAAAAAAAAATATTTTTCTACAGTAAACCCCCAGTGTTTTTTCCCAGAAAAACGTTTAAATTTTTCCGACAAATAAAATTACACAGCTTTTTAAACAAATTCATTTTTACATCAATTTTTTATTCGGGGTGTATGTATCATGTTTATGCTATGTAAAGGGTTTCATATTAATTTTTAGGAAATATCATTTGGTGGATTAATGAAAAAGCCTATATTTATGGGAAATAAACATTTAAATGTGCCCCCAAAAGTGTTTTTTATTTCGTAGTATTGGGGTTTATGAGTAGAGAGAGACTTAGCGAATTTTAAATGTGTAAAATGCACCCAGCACAGGTGTAAAATATATTTAAGTTCAGGTACACATAAGTATAATTTTCAGAGTTTCATAAAAAAATATCAGTAATTTAAAACACTAAATTTTGGAAAAAATTTCCCGGGCATAAAAATGTGGTCACAGAAAATGTAAACAAAACCGGGTGGGGGGCCCCTTTTTTAAAAAAACCCCTTGCCGGTTTTTGCAAAATTTTGGGCATAATTTTACATCGGGCCCTATTAGCGAAAAGCCCAAAAAGGGAAAAAGCCAAAAAATAGGGCCTTTTCTGTATTTTTTACATAGGAATTCCCGTAACACTACTGGGCACAATTTTTTTGTTCAGCTTATATTGTTCCAAAATATTGTGGTGTTTCTTCACCCGGCTGAGGAAATGACCACCTCAAAAACTTTTACTGACTGATTTCATTTTTATTTTACCACTGCTTTTGTGTCCCCCCCAAGTTTAGTTACTTCTAACAAGCCCAAATAGGGGGCAAAATTTTGACAAAAAGATACCCAGTGTTTCCTGTGTCTTTTCTCTTTAAAAAGTTACATGCACATGCATTTATCACATGTATTTCATACATATATTCCCTACATAACCCTTTTTTAAGGGGTCAAAGATGCTGTTTTTTTTCCCCAAAAAAAGTCTAAAAAATTTACCCCCTGCCAAACTTTTGAGGCTGGGAAAATTAAGTTGCTCATTTGGGGGGGGGGGCCCCCAAACCTAAAACCCCAAGCAGGTTTCATTACAACAATAAAAAAAACTCTATTTATGACCCAATAATGAATTGTGTAAACTATTTTTTATAAATACAGAATAAATAACTAAAATACCATATTTTTCAGCCTATTAGACACATTTTTTCCATAAAATGTCTCCAGAAACCAGCCTGCATCTTATAAACTGAAGGTCAGTGACGGGAACTGTAAGTATGGGGTGTGGGGTGGGCTGTAGCTCTCCCAGTTGCATCTGATGCCGAGCCATTGAAACCAAAACAAGTCCAGTATTTCACGTCTCGTAAGCCGTGAAATACGGTAATCATAAATCATAAAAATTCGTTGGCACTTAGCATTGGTAGGCTAAAGTAAACAAGGTGGAGTTGAATGGACTACTACAGGTAGTATCAGTAGGCTAATTTGCCTGTATACTATCAAGCCACCTGAATGTCCTCTGACCCCATAATGTTTTAATTTAACCCTTTCAGGGTCCGTGCCATAGATCTACAGCTTTACATTGAGGGTCCAAACCGTAGAGCTACGCCATGAGCTCAGCTCACTCTGATAAGCTGTGAGTGGTAAATTTGGGCCTAGATATGAGAGAATACATCTATGTGGTATGTGTGCACCACATAAAATAAATCCTGCAGCACACAGTGTATAATGAGAAAAAAACTGAGACCATGATTTTCGATTAAAACAGCGACTTTGCAGTATTTTTTGTATGTTTTTATAGTTGTATTTGTGATTTCTTTGTCTCATTTGATAGAATGGAAGATATATTACAGACATAGAGATGATTTTGATTGGTTTTAGTACTGGAAATGGCTTGAAACTGAGCTCAAAGTAGTGGAAATGTTAAATTTTTGCCGATGTTCAAGAGTAAACAAGCGACCTCACACGTCTAATACATGCCAGCTGGTGGGTCTAATATACATTCACAAATGTGGTGATGACATTTATACAATTATTACAATATTGCATAACAGTAAATCTTCTATTTTTTGGTTTGAATAAAAATTCATTATTTTTTTTATATTTATTATCACACTGGCCGATTCCCACCAAGGCAGGGTGGCCCGAAAAAGAAAAACTTTCACCATCATTCACTCCATCACTGTCTTGCCAGAAGGGTGCTTTACACTACAGTTTTTAAACTGCAACATTAACACCCCTCCTTCAGAGTGCAGGCACTGTACTTCCCATCTCCAGGACTCAAGTCCGGCCTGCCGGTTTCCCTGAATCCCTTCATAAATGTGCCTTTGCTCACGCTCCAACAGCACTTCAAGCATTAAAAACCATTTGTCTCCATTCACTCCTATCAAACACACTCACGCATGCCTGTTGGAAGTCCAAGCCCCTCGCACACAAAACCTCCTTTACCCCCTCCCTCCAACCTTTCCTAGGCTGACCCCTACCCCGCCTTCCTTCCACTACAGACTGATACACTCTTGAAGTCATTCTGTTTCGCTCCATTCTCTCTACATGTCCGAACCACCTCAACAACCCTTCCTCAGCCTCTGGACAACAGTTTTGGTAATCCCCCCACCTCCTCCTAACTTCCAAACTACGAATTCTCTGCATTATATTCACACCACACATTGCCCTCAGACATGACATCTCCACTGCCTCCAGCCTTCTCCTCGCTGCAACATTCATCACCCACGCTTCACACCCATATAAGAGCGTTGGTAAAACTATACTCTCATACATTCCCCTCTTTGCCTCCAAGGACAAAGTTTTTTTGTCTCCACAGACTCCTAAGTGCACCACTCACTCTTTTTCCCTCATCAATTCTATGATTCACCTCATCTTTCATAGACCCATCCGCTGACACGTCCACTCCCAAATATCTGAATACATTCACCTCCTCCATACTCTCCCTCCAATCTGATATTCAATCTTTCATCACCTAATCTTTTTGTTATCCTCATAACCTTACTCTTTCCTGTATTCACCTTTAATTTCTTCTTTTGCACACCCTACCAAATTCATCCACCAATCTCTGCAACTTCTCTTCAGAATCTCCCAAGAGCACAGTGTCATCAGCAAAGAGCAGCTGTGACAACTCCCACTTTGTGTGTGATTCTTTATCTTTTAACTCCACGCCTCTTGCCAAGACCCTCGCATTTACTTCTCTTACAACCCCATCTATAAATATATTTAAAAAACCACGGTGACATCACACATCCTTGTCTAAGGCCTACTTTTACTGGGAAAAAATTTCCCTCTTTCCTACATACTCTAGCTTGAGCCTCACTATCCTCGTAAAAACTCTTCACTGCTTTCAGTAACCTACCTCCTACACCATACACTTGCAACATCTGCCCCATTGCCCCCCTATCCACCCTGTCATACACCCTTTTCCAAATCCATAAATGCCACAAAGACCTCTTTAGCCTTATCTAAAATACTGTTCACTTATATGTTTCACTGTAAACACCTGGTCCACCACACCCCCTACCTTTCCTAAAGCCTCCTTGTTCATCTGCTATCCTATTCTCCGTCTTATTCTTAATTCTTTCAATTATAACTCTACCATACACTTTAAACCAGGTACACTCAACAGACTTATCCCCCTATAATTTTTGCACTCTCTTTTATCCCCTTTGCCTTTATACAAAGGAACTATGCATGCTCTCTGACAATCCCTAGGCACCTTACCCTCTTCCATACATTTATTAAATATCCCCACCTGCTTTTAACATTTCTATCTTTATCCCATCAATCCCGGCTGCCTTACCCCCTTTCATTTTACCTACTGCCTCACGAACTCCCCCACACTCACAACTGGCTCTTCCTCACTCCTACAAATGTTATTCCCCCTTGCCCTTAAAAAAACAC
>NC_069443.1:2470300-2496570 GCF_026875155.1 Cherax quadricarinatus | reverse complement strand
TTGTTCCCCCAAGTAGGTCGGCCAAGTCACTCGCCACGCTGTACAAAACACACAAATTATGTTAGTGTATAATAAGTGGCAACTGTTTGTTATTATTGGAACAACAGGAAAGGAAATTTTAGACGAGTTGAAATCATTTGGCTACTTTCTTCAGAATGTTTGTAACCATCGCTTAGTTTCGTTTATCGTATGTGTTAGTGAATTGTTGCCATTTTAAAAGAGACCTTTATTCATGTTAATTATATATAGAAAGGGATATATTTGTATGTTTGTATTACGGCTTATAACCGACATGGCCAGTCCTAGAATTCAGGCCAGCCTGGGGACCAGAATTAATGTTAGGCGGGTTGCACTGTGTGAGGGAAAAGTTCAATACATAGGAGTAGCGAGGGAGTGTATAGTAACAATATGTTTCATTGCTGGCTACTTGTTAAGGTAGGGTAAGTCCAGCTCCCGCTATTCCCCCCTCCTTCTTTTCCCCGTCCCCGAAAGTGATAGTTTGATTCCCGGGCCCTGCTTGTTAAGGTAGGGTCAGTCTAGCTCCCGCTATCCCTTCCCCTCCCTCTTCCCCCCTCCCCCCCCCCCCCCCCGAAAGGTGATGTGTAGGGCTCCGGTCAAACAGTAAATCACTGGGACTCACAGCTCCCAACACTACTGTAAGTACACGCCTGATCATATTTTAGTGACTTATTGGTTGAAAGCTTCACTTCTGACCAATAATTAAACTTAGTCCTTTCAGTCTTTATCTGTTAAATTTTTTTAATAATCACCACATCTTTTAGGAATTGTACTTATCATGGAGAGTGATTTCTTAAGCAATGGGTAATCTGTCTCTCTTTACAGCTTGGAATGACAGAGAGGGTCAACTGCCAACCAACGAGAAGAAGGAGACAGACTAACGTCCATGTTTAACCTATTTACCTGTTTTTGTAAGCCAACACAGGACCTAACCCCTCATCATAGCAGTGGTAACGAACCTGTGTTCCTGTCATCTCAAGTAATTATTCACGGCTACACTCTGTGAAGAACGAGCCGGTGGAGGTCACCAACACCTGCTACCCCCCCCCCCACATCAGCAACGGCTACGATTTCAACAACACAGTGTCACCAACACCAGACACCCCATTACCACGATACAGTGGACCCCCGCATACCGATTTTAATCCGTGCAAGAGGGGTCATTGTTATGTGAAATAATCGGTATGCGAATGAATTTTCCCCATAAGAAATAATGGAAATCAAATTAATCCGTGCAAGACACCCAAAAGTATGAAAAAAAAAATTTTACCACATGAAATATACATTATCCCACACACAAAGAGAAGGATACATGCACAATAGTAGAGTAGTACATGCACAGTATATATTGTGCATGTACTAGTCTACTAAATGAAGAATAAATGACACTTACCTTTATTGAAGATGCAGCAATGACTGAGAGACACTGTGTCCTGGGAGTGCCTTTTCCTCCTGAGTACTGTAGGTCCTGTTTGGCATTTTCTTCCAGAACAGGCCTTATCACACTGTGTATGCCACTACGATTCTTAAATCTCTCAAACCAACCTTTGCTGGCTTTAAATTCACCATTATGAGCACTAGTTCCAGGCATTTTTCCCTGTTCACCTGGGTGTTAGTCGACTTGTGTGGGTTGCATCCTGGGAGACAAGATTAAGGACCCCAATGGAAATAAGTTAGACGTCTTCAATGACACTGACTTTTTTGGGTTATCCTGGGTGGCAAATCCTCTGGGGTTAATTGTTTCTTGGTATTCTCAATAAGCCACACCAACAACGGTGCTACAGCAGCAGCAGCAGCTGACGGTGGTACAGCAGCAACAGACGATGCTACAGCAGCAGCAGACGATGCTACAGCGCAGCAGCAGCACAGCTGATGGTGGTACAGCAGCAACAGACGTATGCTACAGCAGCAGCAGACGATGCTACAGCAGCAGCAGCAGCGTGACGGTGGTACAGCAGCAACAGACGATGCTACAGCAGCAGCAGACGATGCTACAGCAGCAGCAGCAGCTGACGGTGGTACAGCAGCAACAGACGATACTACAGCAGCAGCAGACGATGCTACAGCAGCAGCTGACGGTGGTACAGCAGCAACAGACGATGCTACAGCAGCAGCAGACGATGCTACAGCAGCAGCAGACGATGCTACAGCAGCAGCAGACGATGCTACAGCACCAGCAGCAGCTGACGGTGGTACAGCAGCAACAGACGATGCTACAGCAGCAGCAGACGATGCTACAGCAGCAGCAGACAATGCTACAGCAGCAGCAGCAGCTGACGGTGGTACAGCAGCAACAGACGATGCTATAGCAGCAGCAGACGATGCTTACAGCAGCAGCAGACGATGCTACAGCACCAGCAGCAGCTGACGGTGGTACAGCAGCAACAGACGATGCTACAGCAGCAGCAGACGATGCTACAGCAGCAGCAGACGATGCTACAGCCGCAGCAGCAGCTGACGGTGGTACAGCAGCAACAGACGATGCTACAGCAGCAGCAGACGATGCTACAGCAGCAGCAGACGATGCTACAGCAGCAGCAGACGATGCTACAGCACCAGCAGCAGCTGACGGTGGTACAGCAGCACAGACGATGCTACAGCAGCAGCAGACGATGCTACAGCAGCAGCAGACGATGTTAACAGCAGCAGCAGACGATGCTACAGCAGCAGCAGCAGCAGCAGCAGATGGTGGTACAGCAGCAACAGACGATGCTACAGCAGCAGCAGACGATGCTACAGCAGCAACAGACGATGTTACAGCAGCAGCAGATGATGCTACAGCAGCAGCAGCAGCTGACAGTGCAGCAGCAGCTGTACCACCAATAGTAGCGATGGTTGATTGGGGTTTTATTATACAACCTGGCCAGCTCGGAGACACGCACTCCACTTTCATACTTATCAATGATCTTTTTCTTCATCTCTATTGTAATTCTCACCCTTATTGCTGTAGGGTTGGCACTAGAAGCTTTCTTGGGGCCCATGGTCACTTATTTTCCAGAAAAAGCACCAAAAACACTGTAATAATACGAAATATTCCGATTGTATGCTTGGATGTTACCGCGGAGGCTGGCTGGTAAACAATGCCACCGGCGGAACATGTGAGCGTGGCTCAGGCTGCACATTGGACGCGTCTCGGACGAAAATCGGTGAGCGGGTTTTTAAGCGGTATGTGAGGCAAAATTTTTGCGATTAAAGTAAGCGGTATGCGGATTAATCGCTATGTGATGCCATCGGTATGCGGGGGTCCACTGTATACCTATATTAGCGTTGAGTTCAAATGTAATTTTTTTTCATTTCATTTTTCATTTTTCTTCAATTAGGACACCCATTCATGTTTTATTGTTTTACATTTTCCGTTTCTAAATAATAAAGTGTTTATCATTGTCTGTTATTATTTCTTTTTCTATTCATTAATTTTCCTGAGGAGGAGCCAGCCTTGGTAATACTGACTGAAGTTGTTACAGGGCTGAGTAAGCCTTCACAAGTGGCGACCTTGCCAGGATTAACTCTACTGAATAAATATTCATTCCATCTCGGAATCAACCATTGGAACTTCAACGCCGCATACCACAGACGGTTCCCCCCAAAAGCCATGAGAAATTTTCTCATGGTGGGAAACTCCCATTTACAGGTTTTTAAAAGATTTGGGGGTTTTTAAAAGCCCTCAATTTTTTGTAAGTAAAGGCGGAAAATATTTAAAATTCTGCCCCCTTTTTCGAGCTTGAAAAAAATTTTTGGAGGATTAGACTCTAGGGACCCAAGATTTTCCGTGACAATTTTTTTCCCTTAAAGCTCTTTATTTTATCAGGGAAATGTCGTTGACACTTTGATTTGTTGGCGGGGAAATTTTTGGGAAAGGTTTCAAGTGACCCCTTTTTATTTAAATGTTTGCTGGGACCCGGCATAGAACCCTTCTTTTTAAATTTAAAACATATTTTTTAAATTAAAGTAGGGATCGACCCCTTTGTTTTTTTTTACCAAATTCCCCCCCTTAAAAGTTTTAAACCCTCCTTTTTTTTAAAAACCCCGGGTTTCATTTCCCCTGATGTTTAAGTTATTCTTGCAAGTATGGAGGAATACGTTTTGGAATAAACCTGGAAGAAAGTTGGGGAAAAAAAGGGGGAAAAATTTAGAATTTTTCCCATTAGTGCTAAGACCCAGGAAAGGGACTTGAAAGAAGAAAATTTGAGAGAGAAGAGAGCAAAAAGGGGAAAAAGAAAAGGGGAAATAAAGAGAGAGAAAGAATAGGGGGGAGAATAAAGAAAGACAGTTAGAAAGAAAAAGGAGGAAAAAAAAGGAGAGAGATCAAATTAAAAGAAAAAAACCAAGATAGGACAGAAAGGGAGAGAGAAAAAAACCAAAAAAAGGAGCTTTGATGGGACTTGATCGTGAGGAGAAAAGGCTAGAGTACAGGGGAAAACAACCCTAAAGTACGTGGGGGAAACAAAAAAAATTTAAAGAGAATTTGGGGAAAAGGAGCAAAGGATAGAAAATTTTGGGGAAAAACCCCAAAGAAAACCCCCAGGGGAGGAAAAAAGCTAGAAAAACTTGATTTAACAAAAAAGGGGGGGAAAAGGGGGGAAATCACGAGCTCAAAAAAGCTCCCCTTGGAATTAGGGGAATAAAAAAGTTAACTTTAACAAAAACCCAAATTAGGGGAAAGGGAAAGTAATTGAGCATATGCAGCTGTGCCCCATTTTCCCAAAACCCCTAATTTACTCCCCCAAAGGGGTAAAGAATTTTTTTCATACACATCAGGTTTAAAAAATCCCGGGTACCTTTGTAAATGGTGCTGACACCGGGGGCTAAAGGTTAGGAATTTTTAATTTCGGGTAAAACCCTTTGAATATTATGAACTTTGTCGCAGGATTTTCTTATTAATTAAAACCTACTGAGGAAAAAACAACCCCTTAAAGATAAAAAAAACCCATTTAATTCTTACGGGAAAAAGATTTCGGGGATCCCAAAATTACAGCCTGGCCAGAACTTTCGAAAAGTTACAGGCAACACTTTTTCTTTTGTTCGACTTTTGGTAGAGAGTTCGGAAATTGGGACCCCACGGGTTAGGGAATCTCTTGAAATTAATGGTTGCTGACCATTTCCCGACGCTTTCCCACCCGTACAAAACTTCTTTAGAGAACTTTAATCTGTTAAAGTAAAAGAAGTTTTTGGGGCCCCCACTAAACTTGTATGCTGAGGCTCAAAAATCCTAAAAAAGCCTTTAAAAGGGATTAAAACCCTAAGGGAAAGGGTTCATCGCCCTTAAGAAACCCCAAACCCCTTAGGGGAAAAATAAAGTAACTTCTTTTTTTTCCTGTTTGTCTTTTTGGTGGGGTTGGAAAGGGGACAAAATGTCCGGGTTTTCCCCCCTTCTAAAAGGCCCAAAAAAGTTGGAAGATTTTTTTAAAAGACTGTAATAAACCAAGCCCCCTTCTGTTCGGGAAAAACAGTTAATGGACTTAATTTTAATCTCCCCATTTTACGAGACACGGGAATGGCCACTTGTTATTTTTTCTATAAGGCTGTTCCCCAAATCTAAAAGAAACTCTTTCCTTGTATACTTTCAGACAAATTTGGGGCAGTACGGGACCTTTTCCTAATCCGTTGTTACATTAAGGGTCAAAATGGTTCAAAAGGTTGGTCTGAAACCCGTACTATTTCCCATCACTTTTTTTGCTCCGTAAAATTTTTTTAAATTATACCCCCTTGGCCCGATTCCCCCCCAAGGCAGGGTGGCCAAAAAGAAAAATTTCACCATAATTCACTCCTTTCACTGTCTTCCCAAAGGGTGCTTTCCCACTACAGTTTTTAAACGGGAACATTAACACCCCTCCTTCGGGGAAAGGCACTGTCCCTTCCATCCCCAAGGACTAAAAGTCCGTACTAATGGGTTAATTGTAAAAGGTGCCTTCTTCCCTTCTGGGGTTTGGGCCTTTCACCCACAAAGAAGGGCTTAAGGGGTTCAGATCCTTTTCCCTGTAATGGACTAAGTGTTTCGATCCTTTTTCCTGTAGAGTCAGAGAAGGCCTCAAAAGTTCAGATGAGAAATTTGTCCCCGCGAAAATTCATGTGGATTAAAAACCCGTGATGCTACTCTGGGAAAGCGATTTAAGGGTAGGGGATCCCCGGTTTACTTGTTAGATAAAAGTAAAGGGATATCACATCCGAACTATAAAAGTTTTGACTGGGGCTGACCAAAGCCCAGGCTTCTCCTACTGTCCATCCTTTGATTTTCCCTGATTTTCAAGCCTTCGGATTTATAAAAAAAAATCCTTTGTAAATTTTTACAAAGAAATTGCCCTTTTTTTCGGGAATTTCCCAATAAGCCGCTAAACAAAATAAAAAGTTATTAAAGGGGAAAAATTTTTCTTTTAAATTTGAATATATTAAAAGGTTTCTTGTACAAGTCAGTTTTTAAAATTTAAAAATTCGATGAGAAGACTTTTTCCACCCTTGTTTTTCCCCAAGTAAAAGCAGAGAGGACTGTTTTTTAAAATGGTTCATGACCTGCCAGTGGCCGGACATTTCTCCCCCATCGAAAAAACCTTTAAAAAAAAATTGGGGGAAACCCTTTTTTTTGGGCCCAAAAATGTCCTCAGATGTCAATACCCATTTTAGATCGTTTTAAAGTTTGCCAACTGTCATTCCTCCTGAGGTAAACCCGGGGAGTACCCCATGGTCAAAATGCCAATCTTTTTCGAAAACCCTTTGAAAAAGTGCTATTTACATCGTTTGGGCCTTTTTCTCCCCTTTTATCCCGGGGGACATTGATATATATTTTTAAAATTAGGTTTATTATGCTTCGAAATTTCCCCGAAGCCCCCAACCCCTTTAAAAAACCATATCTATACAGAGGTGGCTGAAGCCCTTTTTTCCATTTCTCCAGTGTGGGCTTCCCCAGAAAAAAATTTTTTCTGACCCTGGGACACCAAATTTTCATCCCGGGCTTAATGAACATTTTTACAAAAAACTGGGGTGGGGAAAACCTTTTCTTCACCAACCCTATCATCCTAGCTGTAATGGGAGGGGGTTGAGCGCCAGCCCTTCCCATTCTCCCAAATCCATTTTAAAAGGGAAAATTTCCCCCCTTTAAAAATAAGGGGTGGCATCGTTACCTTAAACCCCGGGGCTTTGGTTTTCCCTGAGGGAAGTTCCCCGTGGGCTCTTTGGGGTTTTTTACATTTTTAACTTCTCTTGGTTTGACGGCCCCAGGGTCCATTGTCCATCCTTCCCTGAATTATGGACTAATGAAGAGGTAAATGCCCGAAGGTTCAGTCTTTTTACCCTTTCCCTTGACCTTAGATCCAAAAATTGAGGAGACCCTGACTAGTTTCAAAAAACCTTTAAACTTGTAAAAGGACCGTACAAAAAACCCCCTTTTTATTCCCAAAAATAAAAGGGGAAGTTTTTTTAAAATAGGGGGGTGAAGTTTTGGAACCCCCCTTTTGCCCACCAATCCCCAAATAAATTATTAGTTGAAAGGGAAAAGGTCCATATAAAGTATTAAAAATTTGTGGGGGGAAAATTGACTACCTCACGAATCAAGGGGGGAAAAACCCAAAACCCTTTTTATATCAACATCCTTAAAAAAATTTTTACCGGGAAGAAAAAATTTGGTTTTTAAATGCATTAATATCTTTTACTTAAATTTTTCCTTCGGGAAATTTTAAGAAAAACTGAAGAAGAAGGGTGTGTGAAAATGACCCTCTAACTTTGACTATGATGAAAAAACTAATGCTTGGTGGGCCTTTGACCCCTTTGGGCACAACCCAACATTAATTTAAAAGAATCTTTGGTTTACCTAAGAGACATGGGAAAATACTTATGTTTTGAGTAACTTTTCAGACCAAACTTTTCTGAAAAATCCAAAGGGGTTACCCCCACGGTTTGTCCCTAAGGGTTGACTTATTGACGGACAATCCCATTTAAAAGGAAAATTTTCCAGTTCCAGTTTTCCCCTTTGGGATGCATTTGACCGAAAAGGGAGACAAATTATTTAAAAATAAAGATCAATTTAACCTTTTTGTATTGCATATTGCTCACCATTTGGCATGGTTAAAAAGGAGGATTTAAATTATATGACTTTAATTGGGCTTCGGGGGCCCTTTAAAAACCCAGAACTCCCCGGGGGGTGCTGGGAAACCCTTTTTCCCTTTTAAAAGGGAAACGACTACACAATTTTTTGATGCGTTTTTCTTTTCCCCGAGATTGATTTTTTGCACAGGCCCCATTTATCGGGGGTAATTTTTTAAACCTTTTCCCCAAAAACCCGTTCACTGTATTTCCCACCCCCCAAAACTGTTTCAGTATAGAAAATATGCCCTTGCGTTTTTGGGAACTGCTGTGTACCTACGTGGACTGAAAGAAAAAGGTCTTGGGTAATATGCCCAAAAGTTTCCCGTTTTTTTTGATAAACTTTTTTGTTTTAAAGCATTTCCCCGTTGGGGGCGGAAAATATCCAAAAAATTAAAATTTAGTTTTGCGTAGGTTACATCACATTGGGCCCACTGCCCGCCGAAGGAAAAATGCTTTCCCTTGGGGTTTTAACAAGATTTTGATACTTGGGGTGATTTCTTTCTAAAAAAACTCCCCTGCCCGGGCCCCTCCCCCCGTAAGATCAAAGCTTTTTAAAAATTTAAATTCCCCCCGCCAAGAAATCATGCGTAGCTTTTCCTTTGGGTTTTTGTAAATTTTTTTTGCACGGGGTTTTCCCCAACCTTACTGATCTTACAGGCATCTTATCCCAGCTTCCTTAAAGAGTCCCTTTTGGAAAACCTCTTGAACTTTACGGGGCGTTTTGTCGGGAAAAGTTTAATGAGAATTTAAAAGGGGATCTTTTTGAAAAAACCCCATACCCTTTAAGATTTCCCGATATTAATAAAAAATTTTTTTTTAAAAAATGATGCTCCAATTTCTTTTTGGGGCGGGGGGTGTACTACAATACCATGTGGTACTCCCTTTCCCCGTATGCTTCCTAAGCCGGAAACCCTTCTCGCCCGAAAGAAAAAGGGGAAGTTTTCTCCACCATAGAAAAGGAATGTTTGGCCCTTGTGTGGGGGATCTCCAAACTTAAAATTTTTTTTTACTGGGGAAAAAAAATTTTATTTTAAAAAAGGACCCCAAACCCTTTTATATAACCCAGAAAAATTTTAAGGGGAAACCCCAGCGCCTCTTGAGGTTGACATTGGCACTCCCGGCTTTTTTAAATTTTCCTTTTTGTGTATATCAATGGGTTTTCCCCCAAATTTTTTCTCGATGGTAAAAATTGTGGGCAGTCAGCGAAGATTTTTTTCCCCTTTCGTTGGGGTTTTCCCCAAGTTTTGAACTTTTTTTCCCCGCCTATTCTTTTTTATACTCCCTTTACCCATAAAGTCTTGGTATAGGGGAAATGGGAAGGGGAAAAATTCAATAGTTTGGAGTAGGGGGGAAAATGTATAGTTAAAAAATAGTTTCATTGCCGGTACTTTTTTAAGGTAGGGGCAAACTTTGCCCCCTGTTTCCCTTCCCCCCCCCTTTTTCCCCCCCCCCCCCAAAAGGGGTTTTTGGGGTGGGGGTCCAGTCCAAAAAAGTAAATTTACTCGGGTTCCCCAGCTCCCAACATAAATGTAAGTACATGCCCGATCCTATTTTAGTGGAACTTATTGGTTGGAAAAACTTCACTTTTGGGCCAAAAATTAAAATTAGTCCTTTCAGTTTTTATCTGTTTTAAAAGTTTTAAAAATCACCACATCTTTTAGGGGATTGTCTTTTCATGGAGGGGGTGATTTCTTAAAAAGGGGGGTAATCTGTCTCTCTTTTTCAGCTTGGAAAAGACAGAGGGGGCACCTGCCCAAACCAAAAGAGAAGAAAAAGAAGGAGACGGCTAACGTCCTGAGAATCCCATGGGTTTTCCTATTTACCTGTTATTTTAAACCCCCACAGGACCTAACCCCCAAACATAGCAGTGGTAATTTAAAACCCGTGTTTTTGTCCTTTTGAAGTAATTTTTTCACAGTACACTCTGTGAAGAAAAAGAGCCCGGTGGGGTCAAAAAACACTGCTACCCCCCCCCCCCACCTTTAGCAACGGCTACGGGTTTCAAAAAACACAGTGTCACCAACACCTGACACCCCCATTACCCCCCGATATACCTATATTAGCATTGAGTTCAAATGTAATTTTTTTTCATTTCATTTTTCATTTTTCTTTCAATTAGGATACCCATTCATTTTTATTGTTTTACATTTTCCGTTTCTAAATAATAAAGTGCTTATCATTGTCTGTTATTATTTCTTTTTCTATTCATTAATTTTCCTGAGGAGGAGCCAGCCTTGGTAATACTGACTGAAGTTGTTACAGAGCTGAGTAAGCCTTCACACACTGATATTTGTACCGCCCGTAAGGTTGGTATCCAAACAGAGGAGAATTATTATATTATAATCATGGAGGAGCGCTAAACCCGTAGAATTATACAGCACATATGAGGGGATGGAAGGTATTCAAGCTCAATTCAGGGAGCTGGAGCACAGACCCAATTCCCTAGATCAAGAGCCCTTCACCAGCATCAGGAAACCTCCCTTGAGGAGTCAAATGGGAGGAGAATGTGGTGGATGTTATGGATAACATGTCTAGAGTGGTGTACATAGGGTATGGTAGGTATGGCATGTGCCCTGGGTGCCACTTGAAGGGGGGCACCACTAAGCAGTTTCTATTAAAATCAGATAAGCCATCCTAAGATAGTGCAAAAGGAATTTTCTTCAAATGTATGATCTGTCTTTTTCTATCATTGGTGAGAAAGCACTAGGTTGGCTACATTGTTAAACCACTTATATGTATAAATAAATTAGTAGGTAAAAATACAGTGCTGGGAGCTACATGACCACATACCTCACAGTACCAACTGGTAGTAAGAGGTAGATGAGGAGGAATTCAGGTCAGATAAACCAGAGAATGATATTAAAAGTGAGGCTGCAAGAGAGAATGTGGACATGACAGGGGAGGGGGGGTGGGAAGATGGTGGTGGTGGTGATGTTGAGTTTACTGACAAGATTGAAGATGACACTGAACCTAGTGAACTGGATGGTGTCGATGAACCTCGAAGTGTCATACATAAAGTGACTGAATAGCAAAACTTCCAAAAACATTCAAAGTCTGACAAGGATACCAGAAAAAAACAATTCTGCCTGACGTGTTAAGAACAGAAATAATAAAGCTGGGATTGAAGTATTTCCAGAACAGCGACGGGCCTTTCCTACCAACAAATAACCACTCATTGAACGAAACTTGGTTCAAAAGGAAACTGGGAAATAGTTGTGGTGAGGCAGTGACTCACTCATGGCTGGTCAGTTACCCTTCTAAAATGTGTGCATTTTGTGTCTGTTGTCTTCTCTATTCCTGGTCAGACCATCATCCTCACTGGAGCAGGAAAGTGGATTCAATCAGTGGAAAGCACCAGAAAGAATTAGTGTTCATGAGAATGCTACGAATCATCAGAGTGCTTCACACAGTGGAAAGAAATGGAAAGAAATTTAGCTGAAAACAGGGGAGTTATTGAGGTGGAACTTCAGTCACAGACTGAGAAGGAAAAGCAGAAGTGGTGTGATATCTTGACGAGAATCCTTCACTGCATAAAATTCCTTGTGACTCAGAGCCTGGCTTTGTGAGGACACAGAGTCACTTCAACTGGACGACGACTCAATGTGGGAAATTTCATTGGCTTACTGAAACCACCTCACGAGTGAGGTGTTCTTTCATGACCTCACTCATGAGGAAATTAATCCTGGATCCACGTTTTATCTTTCACCGGGAGTCCAGAACGAATTCATCCATGTGATGGCATCCACTGTTCGCCAGAGGTTATTGAGAAGCATTCATATACAGTGGACCCCCCGCATAGCGACTTTAATCCGTGCAAGAGGGCTGATTGTTATGCGAAATGTTCGGTATGCGAATGAATTTTCCCCATAAGAAATAATGGAAATCAAATTAATCCGTGCAAGACACCCAAAAGTATGAAAAAAAAAAATTTACCACATGAAATATACATTTTCCTACACACAAAGAGAAGGATACATGCACAATAGTAGAGTAGTACATGCACAATATATATTGTGCATGTACTACTCTACTAAATGAAGAATAACTGACACTTACCTTTACTGAAGATGCAGCAATGACTGATGAGACACTGTGTCCTGGGAGTGCCTTTTCCTCCTGAGTACTGTAGGTCCTGTTTGGCATTTTCTTCCAGAACAGGCCTTATCACACTGAGTATGCCACTACGATTCTTAAATCTCTCAAACCAACCTTTGCTGGCTTTAAATTCACCAATATGAGCACTAGTTCCAGGCATTTTTCCCTGTTCACCTGGGTGTTAGTCGACTGGTGTGGGTTGCATCCTGGGAGACAAGATTAAGGACCCCAATGGAAATAAGTTAGACAGTCTTCGATGACACTGACTTTTTTGGGTTATCCTGGGTGGCAAATCCTCTGGGGTTAATTGTTTCTTGGTATATTCTCAATAAGCCACACCAACAACGGTGCTACAGCAGCAGCAGCAGCTGACGGTGGTACAACAGCAACAGACGATGCTACAGCAGCAACAGACGATGCTACAGCAGCAGCAGACGATGCTACAGCAGCAGCAGACGATGCTACCAGCAGCAGCAGACGATGCTACAGCAGCACAGACGATGCTACAGCAGCAGCAGACGATGCTACAGCAGCAGCAGACGATGCTACAGCAGCAGCAGACGATGCTACAGCAGCAGCAGATGATGCTACAGCAGCAGCAGACAGTACTACAGCAGCAGCAGCAGCTGACGGTGGTACAACCAGCAGCAGCAGCTGACAGTGCAGCAGCAGCTGACAGTGCAGCAGCAGCTGACGGTGGTACAGCAGCAGCTGTACCACCAATAGTAGCGATGGTTGATTGGGGTTTATTATACAACCTGGCCAGCTCGGAGACACGCACTCCACTTTCATACTTATCAATGATCTTTTTCTTCATCTCTATAGTAATTCTCACCCTTATTGCTGTAGGGTTGGCACTAGAAGCTTTCTTGGGGCCCATGGTCACTTATTTTCCAGAAAAAATCACCAAAAACACTGTAATAATACGAAATGTTCCGATTGTATGCTTGGATGTTACCGCGGAGGCTGGCTGGTAAACAATGCCACCGGAGGAACATGTGAGCGTGGCTCAGGCCGCACATTGGACGCGTCTCAGACGAAGAGCGGTGAGTGGGTTTTTGGGCGGTATGCGAGGCAAAATTTTTGCGAAAAAAGCGAGCGGTATGCGGATTGTACGGTATGCGATGCATGCGGTATGCGGGGGTCCACTGTATTATGTTGTTGAAGTTGAATTTGGTGAAGGCACCTTCGTAAATGATGTCATTTTGCTAGTCAGGAGCATACACGTCTGTTCATCGATTAGGTTGTGATATGAGTACAGTGGACCCCCACATAACGTTGGCATCGCATAGCGTTAAATCTGCATAGCGATACATTTTATCGCTAAAATTTTGCCTCGCATAGCGCTAAAAAATTCGCTCAGCGTGATTCGTCCGAGACGCGTCCATGCAGCCTGAGCCAGCCTCACTTGTTCTGCCAGTGGCAATATTTTACAAGCCAGCCTCCGCGGTAACATTCAAGCATACAATCGGAACATTTCGTATTATTACAGCCTTTTTATAGTGATTTCACCTGAAAAATAAGAGACCATGGGCCCCAAGAAAGCTTCTAGTGCCAATCCTACAGGAATGCTAAGTGTGAAAGTGGAGTGCATGTCTCCGAGCTGGCCAGGTTGTATAGTAAACCCCAATCAACCATCGCTACTATCGTGTCCAAGAGAACGGCAATTAAGGAAGCTGTTCTTGCCAAAGGTGCAACTGTGCTTTCGAAACAAAGATCGCAAGTGATAGAATTTGTTGAGAGACTGTTATTGGTGTGGATAAACGAAAAACAGATTGCAGGAGATAGCATCTCTCAAGCGATCATAAGTGAAAAGGCTATGAAGTTGCACGATGATTTAATTAAAAAAATGCCTGCAACACATGGTGATGTGAGTGAATTTAAGGCCAGCAAAGGTTGGTTTGAGAGATTTAAGAGGCGTAGTGGCATACATAGTGTGATAAGGCATGGTGAGGCTGCCAGTTCGGACCAAAAAGCAGCTGAAAAATATGTGCAGGAATTCAAGGAGTACATAGACAGTGAAGGACTGAAACCTGAACAAGTGTTTAATTGTGATGAAACAGGCCTGTTTTCGAAGAAAATGCCAAGCAGGACCTACATTACTCAGGAGGAAAGGCACTCCCAGGACATAAGCCTATGAAAGACACTCTTAGTCTTCTCATGTGTGCCAATGCTAGTGGTGATTGCAAAGTGAAGCCTTTATTAGTGTATCACTCTGAAACTCCCAGAGCGTTCAGGCAAAAGAATATCCTCAAGGCTAATTTGTGTGTGCTGTGGAGGGCAAACACTAAGGCATGGGTCACTAGGGATTTTTTCTATGACGGTTACAAAAAGCATTTCCCCCACTGTGAAAAATTACCTAAGGGAAAAGAAATTGCCCTTAAGTCCCCTCCGGGTGTTAGACAATGCCCCTGGTCTCCTCCCAGATTGGCCCCAGAGCGATTTTTATGGGGACAGAGCTTCATTAAGGTGAATTTTTTTGCCTCCAAATTTCCACCCCTCCCCTGCACCCATGGCCAGCAGGTCATTGAAAACTTAAAAAAAATGTTACAAAAGTTTTTTTAAAGGTGCTTTGTAGTGACCTCAGAAACTAAATTTGACTCAAAGGGGTTTTTGGAGAGACCCTTTTAATACCCTAAATTGGTAAACCTTATGGGGAGGCTTGGGAGGGGTGACTAAGAGGACCTTAAACTTGTTTGGGGAAAAAACTGTGGCCAGAATGTGTAGACCAAAGGGATTTTAAAGGTTCGAGGCTAACCTGAGATCCTATGCCGTTGGGGAACATTGGCTTGGGGAAGTCCTTGGGTTGGGGGTTAGTGGGGGGGGGAAAGAGTTTGTGGAGGAGGCCCACGAAAAAACTAACCACTGAGAGTTGCTGTAAACTTAAACAGCAAGAGGCCACCCTGAAAAAAATTGCTTCGGAGGAGGGAGAGAGAAAATTGAGGTTTGCCTACTTCAAGTTTAAAGGAAATCTGTGCAAAGTGGCTTGAAGTGCAAAACCTTCATGGATGAAAATCACCTCAAACAGCTATTGAAAGCCGCCTGCTAGTGACTATTACACTGACACTTTTGTGAAACACTTTGGGCCCCAAAGGGTGAGAGGTACAGGCCCTAGGACAGATTGTTGTGACGAAGCCCCAGTGACTTGAAGCTGGTCCCAGTGGCATTAAAAAAAAGAAGGAAGCAACCCCAGAAAAAGGGCTTGACACCAAGTCCTAAGGGAAAGGGGGTTCCCCTTCTAAACACAAAAACCCTCCCGTTTCCTCCTCCCACCCCTCAATCATCACCAATCTTCAATAAAGGTAAATGTGGTAGGTAAGACACATATGCAACAGTTAGACAACTTTATTTCCCAACGTTTGCCTAACAGTGGCTTCTTCGTCGAATACAGAAAGTGGCAGGAACAGTAGAGATTGAAAAGTGTAATCGTCCATCACCTTAAAGTCGTAGAATTTGAGGTTGTCAGTCCCTCGGCCTGGAGAAGTTCAGTTCCATAGTCATAGATAGTTCCTGACTATGGAACTGAACTTCTCCAGGCCGAGGGACTGACAACCTCAAATTCTACGACTTTAAGGGTGATGGACTGATTACATCGTTTTCACATCTCTACTGTTCCTGCCTACTTTCTGTATTCGACTGAAGAAGCCTACTGTGTAGGCGAAACGTTTCGGAATAAAGTTGTCTAACTGTTGCATATGTGTCTTACCTAACAACCTGTCGGTATTGTATACCATTTTGATGTTCACAAAGGTAAGTGTCATGTAACTGTGCATGTTTTCTTAAGTTTGTGTGTATTAAAATTAATATTTCATATTTTATTTATTATCACACTGGCCGATTCCCACCAAGGCAGGGTGGCCCGAAAAAGAAAAACTTTCACCATCATTCACTCCATCACTGTCTTGCAAGAAGGGTGCTTTACACTACAGTTTTTAAACTGCAACATAAACACCCCTCCTTCAGAGTGCAGGCACTGTACTTCCCATCTCCAGGACTCAAGTCCGGCCTGCCGGTTTCCCTGAACCCCTTCATAAATGTTACTTAGCTCACACTCCAACAGCACGTCAAGTATTAAAAACCATTTGTCTCCATTCACTCCTATCAAACACGCTCACGCATGCCTACTGGAAGTCCAAGCCCTCGCACACAAAACCTCCTTTACTCCCTCACTCCAACCTTTTCCCTAGGCCGACCCCTACCCGCCTTCCTTCCACTACAGACTGATACACTCTTGAAGTTATTCTGTTTCGCTCCATTCTCTCCACATGTCCGAACCACCTCAAAAACCCCTTCCTCACCCCTCTGGACAACAGTTTTGGTAATCCCGCACCTCCTCCTAACTTCCAAACTACGATTTCTCTGCATTATATTCACACACACATTGCTCTCAGACATGACATCTCCACTGCTCCAGCCTTCTCCTCGCTGCAACATTCATCCCCCCATGCTTCACACCCATATAAGAGCGTTGGTAAAACTATACTCTCATACATTCCCCTCTTTGCCTCCAAGGACAAAGTTCTTTGTCTCCACAGACTCCTAAGTGCACCACTCACCCTTTTCCCCTCATCAATTCTATGATTCACCTCATCTTTCATAGACCCATCGCTGACGCGTCCACTCCCAAATATCTGAATACATTCACCTCCTCCATACTCTCTCCCTCCAATCTGATATCCAATCTTTCATCACCTATCTTTTTTTTTCCTCATAACCCTTACTCTTTTCTGTATTCACTTTCAATTTTCTTCTTTTGCACACCTACCAAATTCATCCACCAATCTCTGCAACTTCTCTTCAGAATCTCCAAGAGCACAGTGTCATCAGCAAAGAGCAACTGTGACAACTCCCACTTAATGTGTGATTCTTTATCTTTTAACTCCACGCCTCTTGCCAAGACCTCGCATTTACTTCTCTTACAACCCCATCTATAAATATATTAAACAACCACGGTGACATCACACATCCTTGTCTAAGGCCTACTTTTACTGGGAATAATTTCCCTCTTTCCTACATACTCTAACTTGAGCCTCACTATCCTCGTAAAAACTCTTCACTGCTTTCAGTAACCTACCTCCTACACCATACACCTGCAACATCTGCCACATTGCCCCCCTATCCACCCTGTCATACGCCTTTTCCAAATCCATAAATGCCACAAAGACCTCTTTAGCCTTATCTAAATACTGTTCACTTATATGTTTCACTGTAAACACCTGGTCCACACACCCCCTACCTTTCCTAAAGCCTCCTTGTTCATCTGCTATCCTATTCTCCATGTTACTCTTAATTCTTTCAATAATAACTCTACCATACACTTTGCCAGGTATACTCAACAGACTTCTACTTCTTTCTTTCAACATACCAGCCGTATCCCACCGAGGCGGGGTGGACCAAAAGAAAAAACTAAAGTTTCTCTTTTTAAATTTAGTAATATATACAGGAGAAGGGGTTACTAGCCCCTTGCTCCCGGCATTTTAGTCACCTCTTACAACACGCATGGCTTACGGAGGAAGAATTCTGTTCCACTTCCCCATGGAGGTAAGAGGAAATAAACAAGAACAAGAACTAGAAAGAAAATAGAAGAAAACCCAGAGGGGTGTGTGTGTGTATATATATGCTTGTACATGTATGTGTAGTGTGACCTAAATGCAAGTAGAAGTAGCAAGACATACCTGAAATCTTGCATGTTTATGAGACAGACAAAAGACACCAGCAATCCTACCATCATGTAAAACAATTACAGGCTTTCGTTGTACACTCACTTGGCAGGACGGTAGTACCTCCCTGGGTGGTTGCTGTTTACCAACCTACTACCTAGAACTCAACAGACTTATCCCCCTATAATTTTTGCACTCTCTTTTATCCCCTTTGCCTTTATACAAAGGAACTATGCATGCTCTCTGCCAATCCCTAGGTACCTTACCCTCTTCCATACATTTATTAAATAATTGCACCAACCACTCCAAAACTATATCCCCACCTGCTTTTAACCTTTCTATTTTTATCCCATCAATCCCGGCTGCCTTACCCCCTTTCATTTTACCTACTGCCTCACGAACTTCCCCCACACTCACAACTGGCTCTTCCTCACTCCTACAAGATGTTGTTCCTCCTTGCCCTATACACGATATCACAGCTTCCCTATCTTCATCAACATTTAACAATTCCTCAAAATATTCCCTCCATCTTCCCAATACCTCTAACTCTCCATTTAATAACTCTCCTCTCCTATTTTTAACTGACAAATCCATTTGTTCTCTAGCTTTCTTAACTTGTTAATCTCACTCCAAAACTTTTTCTTATTTTCAACAAATTTGTTGATAACATCTCACCCACTCTTCATTTGCTCTCTTTTTACATTGCTTCACCACTCTCTTAACCTCTCTCTTTTTCTCCATATACTCTTCCCTCCTTACATCACTTCTACTTTGTAAAAACTTCTCATATGCTAACTTTTTCTCCTTACTACTCTCTTTACATCATCATTCCACCAATCACTCCTCTTCCCTCCGCACCACACTTTCCTGTAACCACAAACTTCTGCTGAACACTCTAACACTACATTTTAAACCTACCCCATCCTCTTCGACCCCCCATTGCCTATGCTCTCATTAGCCCATCTATCCTCCAATAGCTGTTTATATCTTACCCTAATGCCTCCTCTTTTAGTTTATAAACCTTCACCTCTCTCTTCCCTGATGCTTCTATTCTCTTGTATCCCATCTACCTTTTACTCTCAGTGTAGCTACAACTAGAAAGTGATCTGATATATTTGTGGCCCCTCTATAAACATGTACATCCTGAAGTCTACTCAACAGTCTTTTATCTACCAATACATAATCCAACAAACTACTGTCATTTCGCCCTACATCATATCTTGTATACTTATTTATCCTCTTTTTCTTAAAATATGTATTACCTATAACTAAACCCCTTTTCTATACAAAGTTTAATCAAAGGGCTCCCATTATCATTTACACCTGGTACCCCAAACTTACCTACCACACCCTCTCTAAAAGTTTCTCCTACTTTAGCATTCAGGTCCCTACCACAATTACTCTCTCACTTGGTTCAAAGGCTCCTATACATTCACTTAACATCTCCCAAAATCTCTCTCTCTCCTCTGCACTCCTCTCTTCTCCAGGTGCATACACGCTTATTATGACCCACTTCTCGCATCCAACTTTACTTTAATCCACATAATTCTTGAATTTACACATTCATATTCTCTTTTCTCCTTCCATAAACTGATCATTCAACATTACTGCTACCCCTTCCTTTGCTCTAACTCTCTCAGATACTCCAGATTTAATCCCATTTATTTCCCCCACCGAAACTCCCCTACCCCCTTCAGCTTTGTTTCGCTTAGGGCCAGAACATCCAACTTCTTTTCATTCATAACATCAGCAATCATCTGTTTCTTGTCATCCGCACTACATCCACGCACATTCAAGCATCCCAGTTTTATAAAGTTTTTCTTCTTCTCTTTTTTAGTAATGTCTACAGGAGAAGGGGTTACTAGCCCATTGCTCCCGGCTTTTAGTCGCCTCATACGCACGCATGGCTTACGGAGGAAAGATTCTTTTCCACTTCCCCATGGACAATAGAAGAAATAAAGAGGAACAAGAGCTATTTAGAAAAAGGAGAAAAACCTAGATGTATGTATATATATATGCATGTGCGTGTCTGTGAAGTGTGACCAAAGTGTAAGTAGGAGTAGCAAGATATCCCTGTTATCTAGCGTGTTTATGAGATAGAAAAAGAAACCAGCAATCCTACCATCATGCAAAACAGTTACAGGTTTCTGTTTCACAGTCATCTGGCAGGACGGTAGTACGTACTTCCCTGGGTGGTTGCTGTCTACCAACCTACTACCTATTTCATGTAGTAAAAAAATTTTTTTTTTCATACTTTTGGGTGTCTTGCACGGATTAATTTGATTTCCATTATTTCTTAAGGGGAAAATTAATTCGCATAACGATAATTTCGCATAACATCGAGCTCTCAGGAACGGATTAATAGTGTTATTCGGGGGTCCACTGTATATTGTCCTTGATTCTGTTATATTTCATACCAGATCATCAATATTAGTGATGATAAGGTCAAGTGTATTTTCCAGTCTTGTTGGCTCCACTATTACCTGGCTTAAGGTGAATTTGTTGCAGAGATTTAATAACTCATGTGCGTGTGAAATTTTATCTGGGCTGCCTCCTGAGGTTATTTCTACTAAAACATTATTTTCCACATTTCTCCATATTACGTTGAAATCACCCATTATTATTATAATCATGGGGAAGCGCTAAGCCTGTAGGATTATACAGCACCTGTGGGGGGAATGTGAAGGACTACCGGCCAACCAACCCCCCTGAAACTAGAGCATATCCAATTCCCTAGATCAAGAGCCCCTCACCAGCATCAAGGAACCTCCCTTGAGGAGCTAAAAATAACCCTGCAACAATATATTTGGGACTAGGGGTTGGAAGATTTTTTAAACAGTAGTCAATTGAATTGTTGGGAAGTTACATCTGGTGGCTTGTAAACAACCACAATGACAAGGTTTTTTTTCAATCTTTACTGCAAGAACTTCAGTTACATCATATGTGGCGTTTAGTAATTCTGAGCAACTGAGCGGCTCTGTGACATACTGGCCAACCCCCTGTTTGGCTGTTCTTCTCTATAACATACTGGCCAACCCCCTGTTTGCCTGTTCTTCTCTGTGACATACTGGCCAACCCCCTGTTTGGCTGTTCTTCTCTGTGACATACTGGTCAACCCCCTGTTTGCCTGTTCTTCTCTCTGACATACTGGTCAACCCCCTGTTTGGCTGTTCTTCTCTGTGACATACTGGCCAACCCCCTGTTTGGCTGTTCTTCTCTATAACATACTGGCCAACCCTCTGTTTGCCTGTTCTTCTCTGTGACATACTGGTCAACCCCCTGTTTGGCTGTTCTTCTCTGTGACATACTGGTCAACCCCCTGTTTGGCTGTTCTCTGTGACATACTGACCAACCCCCTGTTTGCCTGTTCTTCTCTGTGACATACTGGCCAACCCCCTGTTTGCCTGTTCTTCTCTGTGACATACTGGCCAACCCCCTGTTTGCCTGCTCTTCTCTGTGACATACAGGTCAACCCCCTGTTTGCCTGTTCTTTCCTGTCACATCTGAATAAATTATACCCTGGAATTCATATATCGATGTCCAAGTGAAGTTTTGTGTGGGTATCTGTGGAAGCCGCAAACATTGCATTTGTCTCTGTGAGTAGTCCACTGATGAAAGGTATTTTGCTTGTTGTGGGCATTAGACCCTGTATATTTGCAAATACAAATTTTGTCATATTTTATGCAGCGAGTCTTTATTTGTTGCACTAATATCTGTCGTTCTGAGCGAGGTTCACTGACTGTGCCTCCACTCCAGTAGTGATCCAAAGTGATGTAGTATTTCTGTCATTACCTGCCAGTGTTGTTTTCTTCCTGGAAGTGGTTGTAACTACCCTGGTTTGTTTCTCATGGTTTGTGGGATCTGTACCTTCTGGTACCCTTTAAATGGTGTGCCTGACAGCATGTGTTGTAACATTGTCTTTCGTGGACTGATAAATAAGATAAGATTTTGTTCAGATTTTTAACCTCTGAGGGTTAGCTACCCAGGATAACCCAAGACAGTCAGTGCGTCATCGAGGACTGTCAACTTATTCCATTGAGGCGTCCTCATCTTGTCCCAAGGATGGACCCACACCAATCAACTAACACCCAGGTACCTATTTGCTGCTAGGTGAACAGGACAACAGGTGTTAGGAAATGCTTCAAAATGTTTCCACCACGGGAATTGAACCCAGGTCCTCCGTGTGTGAAGCGGGGCTTTGCACCAGGCCACAATAATACAATGCAGGGTGAAATAGCTTGCAGAAGAAAAACTGCATACTCATTTGGTCATGAGGTCGTGGTATATTTTGTATGGTTCAAAACTGCATCGTCCACTGTTTTTTAAGATATTCCAGCCCTATTGATACCTAAAGCATAGAAATCCATACAGGATTTGATTCTGTTTGCTAGGAGCTTTTTCCTCCATCCGGGAGGGCCATATCAAGATATGTGCACCAAAACAGATGATGATGAGCGACACACCACCGGGAGGCCAACGCCGGGTCACCACCTGGAAAAGACCCGGGCCATGACAGACTGGGGCGAACCTACTTACAGTACAGCAGGGAACTTTTTATAGCTGGGTTTCCTACTGGTGCAGCTTTTCCTGAACCACCATTTTCTGTGGACTTGTCCCAGCCATCAGTACCACCACCAGTATTACAGTAATTCATCAACATCATCCTGAAGCATCATCTTTTTTGCCATCTCCAGCAGACAGGTTATCTGTATTCAGAACCATGACCACTATCTTCCATCTGGTGCACTGACTCACCATTTTGATTTATTACATGCACTCTCCCCATCCCCCCCCCGGAGGCACCAGGGTATTGATATCCATTACAGCACTGTCTTCCAAAGGAGCCACCCAGGGGCTCCACTTCAAAACCTGGCGTACTCTTTACTTTCCCACTGTTCAAATAAAATGTCAAGTTATCATAAGGAATTTTGTTGATTGGTAAAGCACATGTGCAAACAGTTAGGTATCTTTTGATACCTAACTATTGCATATGTGTCTTAAACTAACAACCTGTCGGTATTTTATACATTTGAAATATTTTTGATTGGTGGTTTCTGTCTGTTAGCTATATATGAAAATTTGCTCAATAGTTTTCTTTTCTTCTGGGCAGTCAAAAAAAATTTCATTTTAATTTAGTCCTGGTAAATAAGGATTGAATATTTGTACTTATGGGACCATGTTCAGTGTACACCAGGTACCTCACTTGACACCATTGTTACAGCATGCACAGGTACCTCACTTGACACTGACACCATTGTTACAGTGTGCACAGATACTTATTGACACCATTGTTAGTGTACACTGCTACCTCACTTGACACCATTGTTGCAGTGTACACAGGTACTTCAATTGACACCATTGTTACAGCATACACATGGTACCTCCACTTGACATCCATTGTTAGTGTAACATGTACCTCCTTGACCCATTGTTACAGTGTACACAGGTACTTCACTTGGCACCATGTTACAGCTACACAGATACCTCACTTGACTCATTGTTAGTGTAACAGGTACCTCACTTGACACCATTGTTCAGTGTACACCAGTACCTCACTTGACCACCACTGTTACAGTGTACACAGGTACTTCACTTGACACCATTGCTTACAGTGTACCACAGGTACTCACTTGACACCACTGTTACAGTGTAAGTCTTTCTTTCTTTCACGCACAGCCATTCCCACTTAGGTGGGTGGCCCAAAGAAAAATGAAGTTTCGCCTATTAAATTTAGTAATATATACAGGAGAAGGGGTTACTAGCCCATTATTGTATTGTGGTTAATTTTTTGTGAACAGGTCCAAGTATTTTCCACATTTTTTTTTAATTTTCTCAAGTATTTTTTGCAATTTCGTTTTTAGGATCAATGGGAGGAATTTTTTTCTCTTTCTCCACTTATAAGTTTCATGTTTGTTATACAAGTTATGTTTTCGTGAAGTCTTAGTCTCCTTGTGGTTTACTATGTGATAATATAACAACTCCTCTGTTTACTTGATTTGACGTGGCAGAGTGGTCAATAGCAACAACAATAGCAACAAACAGTAGCAATACTTGATCTTTACGTGGCAGAGTGGTCAATAGCAACAACCATAGCAACAACAGTAGCAATACTTGATTCTTTACGTGGCAGAGTGGTCAATAGCAACAACAATTGCAACAACAGTAGCAATACTTGATTCTTTACGTGGCAGAGTGGTCAATAGCAACAACAATAGCAACAACAGTAGCAATACATGATTCTTTCCGTGGCAGTGAGTGGTATAGCAACAACATTGAACACAGTAGCAACACAGCCAGCAACAACATGAACAATAACAACACCCTCCATTAATAACCACCCCCCCACACAGCCAAGCAAATAGATGAGGATCCACCTGTCATCTCACGCTGTGATGGAGTTGACCATCTGGTTGGCTAGTGTAGAGGGCCTGGTAACCTCGTGATTCCGGCATCAGCTGCGCTGCCAGCTCCGTACAGCACTTCTAGATCCGTGTTCAACTTTATATCCGTGTGTCCAGCTGGAGATCTCAGCACGAATCTGCGTGAGCGCATTCTGGGTCTGGGGGATCTGTGGAGGTGACTATGAAAAAAAAAAAAAAACATGTCAGATTGTATATTAATGTGATGGGGAAGTTAAAATCACCATCACCAAATGTAGACTATCCTAAATATAAACTTTGTCAGATGAACATTGTGCCAACACTTCCATCATTTGTACTGGACTGCAATAAAATTAATGAAGTCAGAGACAACTCACTTAGAAATGTCAAAGTATTTTTTCCACAGTGGTACCAACCATTTCTTGATAAATACCCTGACTTTGCCTACTGTAAATAACCCAGTGTGTGTGCATTTACTCACCTAATTGTACTCACTTAACCCTTTCAGGGTCCAGAGGCCAAATTTCAAAGTGTGCACCAGGGTTCAAGAATTTAAAAAAAAAAAAATATTTTTGTTATTTTTTCTTATGAAATGGTAGAGAATCTTTTTCTGAAGGTAATAAAACAAAAAATGCGAAATTTGATGGAAAATTGACGAAATTATGCTCTCTCAAATTTTGATGTGTCAGTGATATTTACGATCAGCGATTTTGCCGACTTTGACTCCCATTTTAGGCCAATTACATTATTCCAGTTGACCAAATTCTCAGCTATTTCACTAGTATTACTTCTATCTATCGATTAAGCACAAAAAATTGCCAAGTCAACTATTTCAACTACAAAATAAAGTAATCGGAAATTGGTAATTTGGCCAATTTAACACAAAGTTCAAAATATTCCAATTTCAAAATAGTGTCCAGAATAAACAATGTAGGTATTCCTGGCACTAAATTAACATTTCCTCTGTTCATTAGTTACATTTTGAGGCTTTACAAATGAATTCTATTTTGATTTTTTATTCACATAATGAATTTTTATTCAAACCAAAAAATAGAAGATTTACTCTTATGCAATATTGTAATGAATGTACAAATATCATCACCACATTTGTGAATGTATATTAGACCCACCAGCTGGTGTGTATTAAATGTGTGAGTTTGCTTGTTTACTCTTGAACATCGGCAAAAATTTAACATTTCCGCTACTTTGAGCTCAGTTTCAAGCCATTTCCAGTGCTAAAACCAATCAAAATCATTTCTATTTCTGTAATATATCTTCCAGTCTATCAATTGAGACCAAGAAATCGCAAATACAACTATAAAAAACATACGAAAAACACTGCAAAGTCGCTGCTTTAATCGAAAATCACGGTCTCAGTTTTTTCTCTCATTATACACAGTGTGCTGCAGGATTTGTTTTATGTGGTGCACACATACTACAAAGATGTATTCTCTCATATCAAGGCCCAAATTTACCACTCACAGCTTATCAGAGTGAGTTGAGCTCATGGCATAGATCTACGGTTTGGATCCTGAACATAAAGCAGTAGATCTACGGCACGGACCCTGAAAGGGTTAATTGTAGTTGCAGGGGTCGAGACTCAGCTCCTGGCCCCACCTCTTCACTGAACACTACTAGGTCCTCTCTCTCCCTGCTCCATGACTTTAGCATACCTTGTCTTAAAGCCATGTATAGTTCCTGCCTCCACTACATCGCTCACCAGACTGTTTCCACTTCCTGACCACTATATGACTGAAGAAATGCTTCCTAACATCCCTGTGGCTCATCTGAGTCTTCAACTTCCAAGAGTGACCCTTTGTTTCTGTGTTCCCTCTCTGGAACATCTTGTTTCTGTCCACCTTGTCTATTCCTGCAGTAATTTGTATGTCATTATCATGTCTTCCCTATCCTCCTGTCCTCCAGTGTCGTCAGGCCAATTTCCCTCAACCTTTCTTTATGGACATTCCCCTTAGCTCTGGAACTTTGTCACAAACCTTTGCACTTTCTCTAATTTCTTCACGGCTTGCCGGTGCGGGGTTTA
>NC_069443.1:2409527-2469800 GCF_026875155.1 Cherax quadricarinatus | reverse complement strand
GACTATAAATAGATAAGATTTTGTTCAGATTTTTAACCTCTGAGGGTTAGCTACCCAGGATAACCCAAGACAGTCAGTGCGTCATCGAGGACTGTCCAACTTATTTCCATTGGGGTCCTCAATCTTGTCCCCCAGGATGCGACCCACACCAATCAACTAACACCCAGGTACCTATTTGCTGCTAGGTGAACAGGACAACAGGTGTTAGGAAATGCTTCAAAATGTTTCCACCACCGGGAATTGAACCCAGGTCCTCCGTGTGTGAAGCGGGAGCTTTAGCCACCAGGCCACAATAATACAATGCAGGGTGAAATAGCTTGCAAGAAGAAAAACTGCATACTCATTTGGTCATGAGGTCGTGGTATATTTTGGTATGGTCAAAACTGCATGTCCCACCTGTTTTTTAAGATATTCCATGCCTATTGATACCTAAAGCATAGAATCCATACAGATTTGATTTCTGTTTGCTAGGAGCTTTTTCCTCCATCCGGAGGGACCATATCAAGATATGTGCACAAAACAGATGATGATGAGCGACACCCCCACCAGGGAGGCCAACGCCGGGTCACCACCTGGAAAAGACCCGGGCCATGACAAGACTGGCGAACCTACTACAGTACAGCAGGACTTTTTATAGCTGGGTTTCCTACTGGTGCAGCTTTTCCTGACCCACCATTTTCTGTGGCACTTGTACCAGCATCAGTACCACCACCAGTTATTACAGGTAATGCATCAACATCATCCCTGAAGCATCATCTTTTTTGCCATCTCCAGCAGCAGTGTTATCTGTTTCTTCAGAACCATGACCACTATCTCCATCTGGTGCACTGACTCACATTTTGATATACTTACAGGCACTCTCTTCCAAAGGAGCACCAGGGTTTTGATATCCTTACAGGCACTGTCTTCCAAAGGAGCACCAGGGGCTCCACTTCAACCTGGCGTACTCTTTACTTTCCCACTGTCAAATAAAAATGTCAAGTTATCCATAAAGGAAATTTTTGTTGTTAGGTAAGACACATGTGCAACAGTTAGGTATCTTTAGATACCTAACTATTGCATATGTGTCTTACCTAACAACCTGTCGGTATTTTATACCATTTGAAATATTTTTGATTGGTGTTTCTGTCTGTTAGTATATATGAAATTTGCTCAAACTGTTTTCTTTCTTATGGGCAGTCCAAAAAAATTTCATTTTAATATTAGTCCTGGTAAATAGGTGAATATTTGTACATGGACCATTGTTCCAGTGTACACAGGTACCTCACTTGACACCATTGTTACAGCATGCACAGGTACCTCACTTGACACCTGACACCATTGTTACAGTGTGCACAGATACTTCACTTGACACCATTGTTAGTGTACACTGCTACCTCACTTGACACCATTGTTGCAGTGTACACAGGTACTTCACTTGACACCATTGTTACAGCATACACAGGTACCTCACTTGACATCATTGTTAGTGTACACATGTACCTCACTTGACACCATTGTTACAGTGTACACAGGTACTTCACTTGGCACCACTGTTACAGCATACACAGATACCTCACTTGACTTCATTGTTAGTGTACACAGGTACCTCACTTGACACCATTGTTACAGTGTACACCAGTACCTCACTTGACACCACTGTTACAGTGTACACAGGTACTTCACTTGACACCATTGTTACAGTGTACACAGGTACCTCACTTGACACCACTGTTACAGTGTATGTCTTTCTTTCTTTCAACGCACCAGCCATATCCCACTGAGGTGGGGTGGCCCAAAAGAAAAAATGAAAGTTTCGCCTATTAAATTTAGTAATATATACAGGAGAAGGGGTTACTAGCCCATTGTATTGTGTATGTGAACAGGTCAAAATATTTTCACATTTTTTTTTAATTTTCTCAAGTATTTTTTGCAAATTTCGTTTTTACGATCAATGGGAGAATTTTTTTCTCTTTCTCCACTAATAAGTTTCATGTTTGTTATAACAAGTTAATGTTTCTCGTGAAGTCTTAGTCTCCTTGTGGTTTACTATGTGATAATATAACAACTCCTCTGTTATACTTGATTCTTTACGTGGCAGAGTGGTCAATAGCAACAACAATAGCAACAACAGTAGCAATACTTGATTCTTTACGTGGCAGAGTGGTCAATAGCAACAACAATTGCAACAACAGTAGCAACAACAGCAGCAACAACATGAACAATAACAACACCCTCATTAATAACACCCCCCCACACAAGCCAAGCAACATAGCAATGAGGATCCACCTGTCATCTCCAGCTGTGATGGAGTTGACCATCTGGTTGGCTGTGTAGAGGGCCTGGTAACCTCGCTGATCCGGCATCAGCTGCTCTGCCAGCTGGTACAGCACTTCTAGATCCCGTGTCAACTTATATATCCGTGAGTCCAGCTGTGAGATCTCAGCACGACTCAGCGTGAAGCGCATCTCTGGGTCTGGGGGATCTGTGGAGGTGACAGACATGTCAGATTGTATATAAATGTGACTGGGAAGTTAAATCACCATCACCAAATGTAGACTAAACCTAAATATAAACTTTGTCAGATGAACAATTGTCACACCTTCCATCATTATGTACTGGACTGCAATAAAATTAATGAAGTCAGAGACAACTCACTTAGAAATGTCAAAGTATTTTTTCCACAGTGGTACCAACCATTCTTGATAAATACCCTGACTTTGCCTACTGTAAATAACCCAGTGTGTGTGCATTTACTCACCTAATTGTACTCACTTAACCCTTTCAGGGTCCAGAGGCCAAATTTCAAAGTGTGCACCAGGGTTCAAGAATTTAAAAAAAAAAAAAAATATTTTTGTTATTTTTTCTTATGAAATGGTAGAGAATCTTTTTCTGAAGGTAATAAAACAAAAAATGCGAAATTTGATGGAAAATTGACGAAATTATGCTCTCTCAAATTTTGATGTGTCAGTGATATTTACGAATCAGCGATTTTGCCGACTTTGACTCCCATTTTAGGCCAATTACATTATTCCAGTTGACCAAATTCTCAGCTATTTCACTAGTATTACTTCTATTCTATCGATTAAGCACAAAAAATTGCCAAGTCAACTATTTCAACTACAAAATAAAGTAATCGGAAATTGGTAATTTGGCCAATTTAACACAAAGTTCAAAATATTCCAATTTCAAAATAGTGTCCAGAATAAACAATGTAGGTATTCCTGGCACTAAATTAACATTTCCTCTGTTCATTAGTTACATTTTGAGGCTTTACAAATGAATTCTATTTTGATTTTTTATTCACATAATGAATTTTTATTCAAACCAAAAAATAGAAGATTTACTCTTATGCAATATTGTAATGAATGTACAAATATCATCACCACATTTGTGAATGTATATTAGACCCACCAGCTGGTGTGTATTAAATGTGTGAGTTTGCTTGTTTACTCTTGAACATCGGCAAAAATTTAACATTTCCGCTACTTTGAGCTCAGTTTCAAGCCATTTCCAGTGCTAAAACCAATCAAAATCATTTCTATTTCTGTAATATATCTTCCATTCTATCAATTGAGACCAAGAAATCGCAAATACAACTATAAAAAACATACGAAAAAACACTGCAAAGTCGCTGCTTTAATCGAAAATCACGGTCTCAGTTTTTTCTCTCATTATACACAGTGTGCTGCAGGATTTGTTTTATGTGGTGCACACATACTACAAAGATGTATTCTCTCATATCAAGGCCCAAATTTACCACTCACAGCTTATCAGAGTGAGTTGAGCTCATGGCATAGATCTACGGTTTGGATCCTGAACATAAAGCAGTAGATCTACGGCACGGACCCTGAAAGGGTTAATTGTAGTTGCAGGGGTCGAGACTCAGCTCCTGGCCCCACCTCTTCACTGAACACTACTAGGTCCTCTCTCTCCCTGCTCCATGAGCTTTAGCATACCTTGTCTTAAAGCCATGTATAGTTCCTGCCTCCACTACATCGCTCACCAGACTGTTCCACTTCCTGACCACTATATGACTGAAGAAATGCTTCCTAACATCCCTGTGGCTCATCTGAGTCTTCAACTTCCAAGAGTGACCCTTTGTTTCTGTGTTCCCTCTCTGGAACATCTTGTTTCTGTCCACCTTGTCTATTCCATGCAGTAATTTGTATGTCATTATCATGTCTTCCCTATCCCTCCTGTCCTCCAGTGTCGTCAGGCCAATTTCCCTCAACCTTTCTTTATGGGACATTCCCCTTAGCTCTGGAACTTTGTCACAAACCTTTGCACTTTCTCTAATTTCTTCACGTGCTTGACCCGGTGCGGGTTCCAAACTGGTGCTGCATTCTCCAGTATGGGCCTGACATACACGGTGTACAGCGTCTTGAAAGATTCCTTACTTAGATATTGGAATGCTAATCTCAGGTTTGCCAGGCACCCGTATGTTGCAGCAGTTATCTGGTTGATGTGTGCTTCCAGAGACTTGTTCGGTGTTATACTCATGCCAAGATCTTTCTCCTTGAATGAGGATTGCAGTTGTTGGCCACCTAGCCTACACTCTGTCTGCAGTCTTCTTTGCCCTTCTACGATCTTCATGACTTTGCATTTGGCAGGGTTGAATTCGAGAAGCCAGTTGCTGGACCACGTGTCCAGTCTGTTCAGGTCTCTTTGAAGGCTTGCCTGAACCACATCTGATTTAATTCTCCTCATGAATTTCACATCATCTGCAAACAGGGACACCTCTGCGTTTATCCTTTCCATCATGTCATTCACATATACCAAAAATAGTACTGGCCCTTTGACTGACCCCTGTGGGACCCCGGTCATCACAGATGCCCACTGTGGTACCTCACCACGTACCATAACTCAATGTTGCCTCCGTCAGGTATTCTCTGATCCATTGCAGTGCTCTTCCTGTTATACGCGCCTTATTCTCCAGCTTCTGCACTAATCTCTTGTGAGGAACTGTGTCGAAGGCCTTATTGCAGTCCAAGAAGACGTAATCAACCCACCCCTCTCTCTGTCTTACTTTTGTTACTTTGTCAGAAAACTCCAGAATGTTTGTGAAGCAGGATTTGCCTTCCATGAATCTCTGCTGGTTGTTGTTTATAATCTTGTTCTGTTCCAGGTGCTCCACCACTCTCCTCCTGATAATCTTCTCCCTGACATTGCATACTATGCACGTCAGTGATGCTGGTCTGTAATTTAGTACCTTGTTTCTGTCTCCTTTCTTAAAAATGGGGACTACATTTGCTGTCTTCCATACCTCAGGTAGTTGCCCAGTTTCAAGGGATGTGTTGAAGATTGTGGTTAGTGGCACACACAGCATCTCTGCTCCTTCTCTAAGGACCCACGGTTAGATGTTGTCCGGTCCCATCGCCATTAAGGTATCACGGTCACTTAGCAGCCTCTGCCCCTCCTCTTCAGATGTGTGTATGTCATCCAACACTTGTTGGTATATTCCCTGTTGGTGTTGCCCTTTGTGCTGTCTTACCAGAGCCCTTCCTATCTCTACTGTAAATACTTCCTTGAATCTCGTGTTTAGCTCTTCACATACCTCTTGATCGTTTCTGGCAAGTTCCCCACCTTCTTTCCTCAGCCTGATCACCTGGTCTTTGGCTGTTGTCTTCCTCCTAGTATGGCTATACAGCAGTTTCCGGTCAGACTTGAATTTCCATGCTATATCGTTTTCTTACTGTCGCTGGGCCTCCCTCCTTAACTGTGCATACTCGTTTCAGGCTCTTCGACTAATCTCCTTATTTTCCTGGATTCTTTGCCTTCTGTACTTTTTCCATTCTCTAGTGCACTTAGTTTTTGCCTCCCTAGACCTTCAGGTAAACCAGGGGCTCATACTGGTCTTTCCATTATTTCTGTTGCCCTTAGAAACAAACCTTCCCTCTGTCTCCTTGCATTTTGTTATTACTTATTCCATCAATTCGTTTACTGACTTTCCTACCAATTCTCTGTCCCACTGAACCTCCTGTAGGAAGTTCCTCATACCTGAGTAGTCCCCCTTTTATAGTTTGGCTTTTCCCATTCAACTCCTGTTACCCTCTCTACTTGTAGCTTTACTATGTATTCAAAGCACAGAACCATGTGATCACTAGCTTCAAGGGGTCTCTCATATGTGATGTTCTCCTCAATGTCTGAACTGCTGGTTCATCCTCCCCTCTCTCTCTCTGGTAGTATGTGTGGGTGTGTGGGTTTGTGCGCATGCATGTGTGCACGCGTGCGTGTGCGTGCATGTGTGTGTGTGTGTGTGTGTGTGTGTGTGTGTGTGTGTACTCACCTAGTTGTGGTTGCAGGGGTCGATTCATAGCTCCTGGCCTTGCCTCTTCACTGGCCACTACTGGGTCATTCTCCCTGCACCATTACCTTTATACCTCTGCTTAAAGCTATGAATGAATCCTGCCTCCACTACATTGCTTCCCAAACTATTCCACTTCCTGATTACTCTATAACTGAAGAAATACTTCCTAACCTCCCTGTGATTCATCTGTGTCTTCAACTTCCAACCATGCCCCCTTGTTGGTGTGTCCCATCTCTGGAACATTCTGTCTCTGTTCACCTTGTCAATTCCTCTCAGTATTTTATACGTCATTATCATGTCCTCCCTATCTCTACTTTCCTCCGGTGTCGTCAGGTCGATATCCCTTAACCTCTCCTCATAGGACATACCCTCACCTCTGGGACTAATCTTGTTGCAAATCTTCGCATTTTCTCCAGTTTCTTTACGTTCTTAGCTAGATGTGGGTTCCAAACTGGAGCTGCATACTCCAATATGGGCCTAACATACACAGTGTACAGGGTCCTGAATGATTCCTTATTAAGATGGCAGAATGCTGTTCTTAGGTTTGCTAGGCGCCCATATGCTGCAGCAGTTATTTGGTTGATGTGTGCCTCAGGAGATTTGTGTGGTGTTATACTCACCCCAATATCTTTTTCCTTGAGTGAGGTTTGTAGTCTCTGGCCCCTAGACTGTACTCCATCTGCGGTCTTCTTTGCCCTTCCCCAATCTTCATGACTTTGCACTTGGTGGGGTTGAACTCCAGGAGCCAATTGCTGGACCAAGACTGCAGTCTGTCCAAACCCCTTTGTAGTTCTGCCTGGTCCTCCTCCGACTGAATTCTTCATATGTATGTATGTATGTGTGTGTGTGTGTGTGTGTGTGTGTGTGTGTACTCACCTATTTGTGGTTGCAGGGGTCGAGTCTTAGCTCCTGGTCCAGTGTGTGTGTGTGTGTACTCACCTAGTTGAGGTTGCAGGGGTCGAGTCCAAGCTCCTGGCCCCGCCTCTTCACTGGTCGCTACTAGGTCACTCTCCCTGAACCATGAGCTTTATCGTACCTCTGCTTAAAGCTATGTATGGATCCTGCCTCCACTACATCGCTTCCCAAACTATTCCACTTCCTGACTACTCTGTGGCTGAAGAAATACTTCCTAACATCCCTTTGATTCATCTGTGTCTTCAGCTTCCAACTGTGTCCCCGTGTGCTGTGTCCAGTCTCTGGAACATCCTGTCTTTGTCCACCTTGTCAATTCCTCTCAGTATTTTGTAAGTCGTTATCATGTCCCCCCTATCTCTCCTGTCCTCAGTGTCGTCAGGTTGATTTCCCTTAACCTCTCCTCATAGGACATACCTCTTAACCCTGGGACTAGTCTTGTTGCAAACCTTTGCACTTTCTCTAGTTTCTTTACATGCTTGGCTAGGTGTGGGTTCCAAACTGGTGCCGCATACTCTAATATGGGCCTAACGTACACGGTGTACAGGGTCCTGAACGACTCCTTATTAAGATGTCGGAATGCTGTTCTGAGGTTTGCCAGGCGCCCATATGCTGCGGCAGTTATTTGGTTGATGTGCGCTTCAGGAGATGTGCCTGGTGTTATACTCACCCTAAGATCTTTTTCTTTGAGTGATGTTTGTAGTCTCTGGCCCCTTAGACTGTACTCCGTCTGCGGTCTTCTTTGCCCTTCCCCAATCCTCATGACTTTGCACTTGGTGGGATTGAACTCCAGGAGCCAGTTGCTGGACCAGGTCTGCAGCCTGTCCAGATCCCTTTGTAGTTCTGCCTGGTCTTCGATCGAATGAACTCTTCTCATCAACTTCACGTCATCTGCAAACAGGGACACCTCGGAGTTTATTCCTTCCATCATGTCGTTCACAAATACCAGAAACAGCACTGGTCCTAGGACTGACCCCTGTGGACCCCGCTGGTCACAGGTGCCCACTCTGACACCTCGCCACGTAACCATTACTCGCTGCTGTCCTTCCCGACAAGTATTCCCTGATCCATTGCAGTGCCTTCCCTGTTATCCCTGCTTGGTCCATCCAGTTTTTGCACTAATCTCTTGTGTGGTACTGTGTCAAAAGCCTTCTTGCAGTCCAAGAAAATGCAATCCACCCACCCCTCTCTCTCTTGTCTTACTGCGTCACCATGTCATAGAACTCCAGTAGGTTTGTGACACAGGATTTCCCATCTCTGAAACCATGTTGGCTGCTGGTGATGAGATCATTCCTTTCTAGATGTTCCACCATTCTTCTCCTGACAATCTTTTCCATTGATTTTGCATGCTATACATGTCAGTGACACTGGTCTGTAGTTTAGTGCTTCTGCTGTCTCCTTTTTTTAAAGATTGGGACCACACATTTGCTGTCTTCCATGCCTCAGGCAATCTCCCTGTTTCGATAGATGTATTTGAAATATTGTTGTTAGGGGTACACATAGCGCCTCTGCTTCCCTCTCTCAGGACCCATGGAGAGATGTTATCTGGCCCCATTGCCTTTGAGGTATCTAGCTCACTCAGAAGCCTCTTCACTTCTTCCTCGGTTGTGTGTACTGTGTCCAGCACATGGTGGTGTAACCCCACCTCTCCGTCTTTCTGGAGCCCCTTCTGTCTCCTCTGTGTAACACTTCTTTGAATCTCTTGTTGAGTTCCTCACATACTTCACGGTCATTTCTTGTCTCTCCGCCTTCCTCCTTAGCCTGATTACCTGGTCCTTAACGGTTGTTTCTTCCTGATGGGCTGTATAACAGCTTCGGTCAGATTGGCTTTTGCTGCTATGTCGTTTTCATATTGACGTTGGGCCTTCCTTCTTAACTGTGCATATTCGTTTCTGCTCTACGACTGCTCTCCTATTCTCCTGGTCCTTTGCCTTCTATATTCTTCCATTCCTAGCACACTTGGTTTTTGCCTCCTTGCATCTATGGGTGAACCATGGCTCATCCTGGCTGTTTTCATTATTCACTGTTACCCTTGGGTACAAACCTCTCCTCAGCCTCCTTGCACCATTGTGCTACAAATTCCATCATCTCATAACTGGCTTCCCTGCCAGTTCCTGTCCCACTGAACCTCATTCAGGAAGTTCCTCATCCTGTGTAGTCCCCTTTCCTGTAGTTTGGTTTCATTTGTCATTGCCCCTTCCTGCTCCCCCCCTCCACTTGTAGCTCTACTGTGTATTCGAAGCTCAAAACCACATGATCGCTGGCCCCAAGGGGTCTTTCATATGTGATGTCCTCAATATCTGCACTACTCAAGGTGAAATACTAAGTCCAGTCTTGCTGGTTTCATCCTCTCCTCTCTCTCTCTGTAGTGTCCCTTACGTGTTGGTACATGAAATTTCCAGTACCACCTCCATCATCTTAGCCCTCCATGTATTCTTGGCCCCATGTGGCTCCAAGTTCTCCCATTCGATCTCCTTGTGGTTAAAGTCACCCATGACCAGAGCTTTGCCCTGCATGCATGAGCTCTTCTCGCCACGCAGCCAGTGTGTCACCATCGCTCTATTGCTCTCGTCATACTCTGCCTTGGCCTCCTGCTGTTCTGTGGTGGGTTTACATCACTGCAATATCACCTTGGAACCACCAGAGTGAAGCGTCCCGCTATGTAATCACTTTCTTCTCCGCTGTCTCCTCTCTCCAGCTCATCAAAATTCCATCGGTGTTTGATCAGCAATGCCACTCCTCCACCCCCCCCTGTTCCTTCTGTCTTTTCTCAGGATCTAGGTATCCCGCTGGAAAGATGGCATCTGTTATCATACCTGTAAGCTTGGTTTCTGTGATCGCTATGATGTCTGGTGATGCCTCTTTGACTCTTTCATGCCACTCCTCCCACTTGTTTGTTATTCCATCAGCGTTTGTGTACCATACCTTCAGTTTCCTTTCTAACACTGTGGTTTGGGAGTCCTGTGGGGGTGGGAGACCTGGTAGCTTACTGTGGGATTCTATAGTTGGGGGTTGGGTGGAAGCTGTGGGTATGGATTGTATTGTGTGTTGGGATGGTATGATAGGTTGTGGGGTTCTGAGGATAGTTGTGTGTGTGCTTGCCCTTTCTGCTCTGTTCTGCTCTGACTGACCTCTACTGGTTCCATCCTTGTCTCCTTTCCTAGCTCCTTTCGCTTTTTTGTCCTCTCCCTCAGCTGCTTTCTCTCTGTTTGTGTTCTGTCTCTGTCTAGGAACACCTTTTACTCTTCCGAACTTTTCAACCGTGGTTTCTCTTGGAGGATCCTGTTCCGCACTGTTTCTGTCCTGAGAATCAGCTTGATCGGTCGGTTTCTCCCCTTCAAGTACCCCCCCTATTCTCTGAAAATTTACAATCTCATCCATGTCTTCTCCCCCTATTTCTGTGATGATTTTCTCAATCTCCTTTCTTTCTTCCTGCCGTCTTTCAGTGTGTGTCCTTTCCTCTCTCTCCCGAAGCCCATGGATAATCACTGATTTTGCCCTTTCCTCCTCCCATTGCCTCTTCCTCTGTGACTCTGGTTCCTGTCTGTATGTGGTCATTTTCTCCCTTGATTTTTCCAGTGGCTCTTGGTAGCATGGTTGTGCCTCAGCATTCGACCTATCTCCCTCTCCATCTGCACCCATCTGCTCTTCCCTTCCACTCACTGGCCTTTCTTTACAGGCTGATATGACCTTAGCATAATTCATATCTCCTTCCTTCCTGTTCAGCCTCTCATCATCGTATGGTGTGTCTTCTCTGGTCACTACCCCTGAGACTTGCTTCAGCCTGTTTACCTCAAATTCTAGGACCTTTACCCTGGCTACTGCAGTTTCGACTTGTGACTCCCAATTCTTCGTCTCCTTCTCCAACCTCTTTTCCCATTTCACAGAGAGCTCTTTCTCCATTTTTTCAGAAAGCTCTCCTAATTTTCTCAACCATTCTTGCTCTATCCTTTTCCACTGTTCCTCCATCCATTCCTCCCTACCAGTACCATTGTCATCTGATCCCTGATTCCTGCGAGTCCCAACCATTTTTTTTTATGAAAGAGAGAAAGAGAAAAAGAAAAAGGGGAGAGAGTGAGAGATAGGGAGAGAGAGAAGGGGAGCCTAGAAGGAGGGGAAAAGAAGGGAAAAAGGGGGAGAAAGTGAGAGAGGGAAAAGGTAAGAGAGAGGGGGGAGTGAAAAGGGAAGAGAGAGAGAGAAGAGGAAAAGAGAGAGTAAGAGAGGAAGAGAGAGAGGGAGAGAGAGAGAAAGAGTGAAAGGAAGAGAGAGGAAGAGAGAGAGGATGAGAGAGAGGATGAGAGAGAGGATGAGAGAGAGGATGAGAGGATGAGAGAAAGGGGGAGAGAGAAAGGGGGAGAGAGAAAGGGGGGAGAGAGAAAGGGAGAGAGAGAGAGAGAGAGAGAGAGAGGAGAGAGAGAGGAGAGAGGAGAGAGAGAGAGAGAGAGAGAGAGAGAGAAGAGAGAGAGAGAGAGAGAGAGGAGAGAGAAGAGAGAGGAGAGGAGAGGGAGAGAGATGGGGGGGGGAAAGGAAGGGTTATAGGTCACTTCACAGAAGGTGTAAAATCCTGTATATGTGTGTGTGTGTCTATATGATGTGTGTGTGTGTGTGTGTGTGTGTGTGTGTGTGTGTGTGTGTGTGTGGTGCTACAGCTATTCAAGTGCCTAACAACAGTACTATTCTCACCAAGTGTGTGTGCATATGTTTTATGTAAACAGTCCTTATTTCCCACGTATGTACTACATATGTATTGTATATGTACCCGATCTCTTGGTTCCCACTGTACTCTTATGAGTTTAAAATTACGTTCAAAAATTAATACACTAGGCTTCGCCTATATGCCGCTACCTCTAAATTCTATTAAATGCCAGTAAATGCTGCTTATTCTAATTCTGATAGCTCGAGGAGAGTGACCCCCAATTCCAGCTAGAGACAGGTACTATTGACCCCATGCAACTCAAACTAGGTGAATATTACTTGCGGCTGGCAGTGGAGTAACGTTGCTGGTCTGTCCTGTGTCCCAGAAGTTGAAGGTGTTTGATGCTTCTCGGTAATTTTTCCACTAACTTCCTGTATGCACTATATTCTCTAGCTCTTCTAATTTTTTCACTCACTCACTGTATTTACTGACACATCTATACATAGCTCGTATCTCCCTGGTCTTGAGTCGCACTTATTCTTCAAAATAACCCACTGCGTTATTATGGCAACACTATTTAGGCCTGACACAACCGTTCACCCTTCCAACAGCCCTCACTAAACACTCAGGCAATATTTCCTTTTTTTTTCTTTTCTGTGATCACTTATATTTCCTTTTTTCGGGGCTTAAGTGATTATATGCACTTTCATGCGTGCACACGCCTATATCCCACACTCTATTCCTTATGGCACAGTCAGAAATTATCACCAAAACACGAGCTCAAACCGCGTGACTCCTCCACGTGTGTGTGTGTGTGTGTGTGTGTGTGTGTACTCACCTATTTGTACTCACCTATTTGTGGTTGCAGGGGTCGAGTCCTAGCTCCTGGCCCTGCCTCTTCACCGGTTGCTACTAGGCCCTCTCTCTCCCCGCTCCATGAGCTTTATCAAACCTCGTCTTAAAACTGTGTATGGTTCCTGCCTCCACTACGTCATTTTCTAGGCTATTCCACTGCCTTACAACTCTATGACTGAAGAAATACTTCCTACTATCTCTCTGACTCATTTGTGTCTTCAACTTCCAATTGTGGCCTCTTGTTTCTGTGTCCCCTCCCTGGAACATCCTGTCTTTGTCCACCTTGTTTATTCCACGCAGTATTTTATATGTCGTTATCATGTCTCCCCTGACCCTCCTGTCCTCCAGTGTGGTCAGGCCGATTTCCCTTAATCTTTCCTCATAGGACATTCCCCTTAGCTCTGGAACTAACCTTGTCGCAAACCTTTGTACTTTCTCTAGTTTCTTGACGTGCTTTATCAAGTGCGGGTTCCAAACAGGTGCTGCATACTCCAGTAATGGGCCTGACATACACGGTGTACAGTGTCTTGAATGATTCCTTACTAAGGTATCGGAATGCTGTTCTCAGGTTTGCCAGGCAGCCCATATGCTGCAGCAGTTATCTGATTGATGTGTGCTTCCGGAGACATGCTCGGTGTTATACTCACCCCAAGATCTTCTCCTTGAGTGAGTTTGCAGTCTTGGCCACCTAGCCTATGGGATGTGTGTGTGTGTGTGTGTGTGTGTGTGTGTGTGTGTGTGTGTGTTGTGTGTGTGTGGTGTGTGTTTGTGTGTGTGTGTGTGTAGTGGTGTGTGTGTGCCGCGCGCGGCGTGTTATAATTCATGTCTGCATAAATAACTCATTACAATTGTAGCCAGATGTAAGCATGCAAATAGTTCATTACCTTTGTAACTTGTTTAGCTATCAAAACTTTGCATCTCAGTCCCTGGTCCCATTATGTACCTCTGTAATGTTGAGTTACAGTCCCTGGTCCCATTATGTACCTCTGTAATGTTGAAGTATTGTCATTGGTCCCATTATGTACCTTTGTAATGTTGAGGCACAGTCCCTGGTCCCATTATGTACCTCTATAAGGTTGAGGTACAGTCATTTGTCCCATTATGTACCTCTGTAATGTTGAGGTACAGTGATTGGTCCCATTATGTACCTCTAATGTTGAGGTACAATCATTGGTCCCATTATGTACTTCTGTAATGTTGAGGTATAGTCATTGGTCCCATTATGTACCTCTAATGTTGAGGTACAGTCATTGGTCCCACTATGTACCTCTGTAATGTTGAGGTACAGTCCCTGAACCCATCATATACCTCTGTAATGTTGAGGTACAGTCCCTGGACCCATTATGTGCCTCCGTAATCTTATGACTACCACCCACAGGATGAATATGAGGTGCAATATAAGTATTAAACTAACATGACTGAGGTATATATGGAGGTGTGCGGAGGTTGACTTACCAATAAGATCACCAGGGGAGGCACCAAGGAGACGGTTAGCCGCCATCTCAATGTACAATGTATAGGGAGGTGACCCAGCTTCGTATGAGTTGGTAATAGTGAAGTCCGTACGTAGTGACCCTGTGTCCCCAGTGGACAGTCCCTGAAACACCATGCATTGAATTATATAATAATAACAATAATTAGTAATAACAATAATAACAATACAGTGGACCCCCGGTTCGCGATATTAATCCGTTCCGGAGAGCTCATCGTAAACCAAAATTATCAGAAAGCGAATCAATTTTCCCCATAAGAAATAATGGAAATCAAATTAATCCGTGCAAGACACCCAAAAGTATGAAAAAAAAAACTTTTACCACATGAAATATTAAGTTTAATGCAATAGAATAATTACAATAACAACAATAACAATAGAATAATAACAATAGAATAATTGACACTTACCTTTAATGAAGATCTGGTGATGATTGATGGGATGGGAGGAGGGGAGAGTGTTGAATCTATTGTTTAGAAGGGGAATCCCCCTCCATTAGGACTTGAGGTAGCAAGTCCTTTTCCCGGGTTACTTCCCTTCTTCTTTTAATGCCACTAGGACCAGCTTGAGAGTCACTGGACTTCTGTCGCACAACAAATCTGTCCATAGAGGCCTGTACCTCTCTTTCCTTCATGACTTAACTAAAGTGGTTCACAACAGTGTCATTGTACAGGTTGCCAACATGGCTTGCAGTAGCTGTCTGAAGGTGATTTTCATCTAAAAAGCTTTGCACTTCAAGCCACTTTGCACACATTTCCCTAATCTTTGAAGTAGGCAACTTCTTCACTTTATCCATCCCCTCTTCTGAAGCAGTTTCCTCAGGTCTGGCCTCTTGCTGTTGAAGATGATCTAGCAGCTCATCAGTGGCTAGTTCGTCATTGTCCTCCTCCATCAACTCTTCCACATCCTCCCCACTAACCTCCAACCCCAAGGACTTCCCCAATGCCACAATGGATTCCTCAACTGGCATAGGCTTCTCAGGGTTAGCCTCAAACCCTTCGAAATCCTTTTTGTCTACACATTCTGGCCACAGTTTTTTCCAGGCAGAGTTCAAGGTCCTCTTAGTCACTCCCTCCCAAGCCTTACCTATAAGGTTTACACAATTGAGGATATTAAAGTGATCCTTCCAAAACTCCTTTAGAGTCAATAGAGTGTCTGTGGTCACTTCAAAGCACCTTTCAAACATAGCTTTTGTGTACAGTTTCTTGAAGTTGGAAATGACCTGCTGGTCCATGGGCTGCAGGAGAAGAGTGGTATTAGGAGGCAAAAACTTGACCTTAATGAAGCTCATGTCCCCAGAAAGTCGCTCTGCCAAGTCTGTAGGATGACCAGGGGCATTGTCTAATACCAGGAGGCACTTAAGGCCTAATTTCTTTTCAATTAGGTAATTTTTCACATTGGGGGCAAATGCATGGTGTAACCAGTCATAGAAAAAGTCCCTAGTGACCCATGCCTTACTGTTTGCCCTCCACAGTACACACAAATTAGCCTTGAGGATATTCTTTTGCCTGAATGCTCTGGGAGTTTCTGATGATACACCAATAAAGGCTTCACTTTGCAATCACCACTAGCATTGGCACACATCAGAAGAGTAAGCCTGTCTTTCATAGGCTTATGTCCTGGGAGTGCCTTTTCCTCCTGAGTAATGTAGGTCCTGCTTGGCAATTTCTTCCAAAACAGGCCTGTTTCGTTGCAATTAAACACTTGTTCAGGTTTCAAGTCTTCACTGTCTATGTAATCCTTGAATTCTTTCACATATTTTTCAGCTGCTTTTTGGTCTGAACTAGCAGTCTCACCATGCCTAATCACACTACGTATGCCACTACAATTCTTAAATCTTTCAAACCAACCTTTGCTGGCTTTAAATTCACTCACATCACCACTAGTTGCAGGCAATTTCTTTACCAAATCGTCATGCAACTGCCTAGCCTTTTCACAAGTGATCGCTTGGGAGATGCTATCTCCTGCTATCTGTTTTTCATTTATCCACACCAATAACAGTCTCTCAACATTTTGTAACACTTGCGGTCGCTGTTTCATAATCACAGTTGCACCTTTTGCAAGAACAGCTTCTTTGATTCCCGTTTTCCTGCTCACTATAGTAGAGATGGTTGATTGGGGTTTACTATACAACCTGACCAGCTCCGACACACGCACTCCACTTTTGTACTTTGCAATTATCTCTTTCTTCATTTCAATAGTCATTAGCACCCTTGGTCTCGAAGGGTTGGCACTAGAAGCTTTCTTGGGGCCCATGGTGACTTATTTTGCAGAAACAAGCACCAAAAACAGTGATAATATGGAATGTATCGAATGTATCCTTAGATGCACGCACACTGGCTGGCTTGTAAACACTGGCACACACGGGGCAGTTCAGGCCACACGTGGACATGTGTCGTACGAATCGCATTGCATACCGGGTTTTGTAACGGGAACCGAGGCAAATTTTTTCCGATATAATGCATCGGATACCGGATTTATTGGATACCGATAGCATCGCGAACCGGGGGTCCACTGTAATAGTAATAACAATAATAGGAGAGGAGAGTTATTAAATGGAGAGTTAGAGGTATTGGGAAGATGGAGGGAATATTTTGAGGAATTGTTAAATGTTGATGAAGATAGGGAAGCTGTGATTTCGTGTATAGGGCAAGGAGGAACAACATCTTGTAGGAGTGAGGAAGAGCCAGTTGTGAGTGTGGGGGAAGTTCATGAGGCAGTAGGTAAAATGAAAGGGGGTAAGGCAGCCGGAATTGATGGGATAAAGATAGAAATGTTAAAAGCAGGTGGGGATATAGTTTTTTGGAGTGGTTGGTGCAATTATTTAATAAATGTATGGAAGAGGGTAAGGTACCTAGGGATTGGCAGAGAGCATGCATAGTTCCTTTGTATAAAAGGCAAAGGGGATAAAAGAGAGTGCAAAAATTATAGGGGGATAAGTCTGTTGAGTATACCTGCAAAGTGTATGGTAGAGTTATTATTGAAAGAATTAAGAGTAAGACGGAGAATAGGATAGCAGATGAACAAGGAGGCTTTAGGAAAGGTAGGGGGTGTGTGGACCAGGTGTTTACAGTGAAACATATAAGTGAACAGTATTTAGATAAGGCTAAAGAGGTCTTTGTGGCATTTATGGATTTGGAAAAGGCGTATGACAGGGTGGATAGGGGGGCAATGTGGCAGATGTTGCAGGTGTATGGTGTAGGAGGTAGGTTACTGAAAGCAGTGAAGTGTTTTTACGAGGATAGTGAGGCTCAAGTTAGAGTATGTAGGAAAGAGGGAAATTATTTCCCAGTAAAAGTAGGTCTTAGACAAGGATGTGTGATGTCACCGTGGTTGTTTAATATATTTATAGATGGAGTTGTAAGAGAAGTAAATGCGAGGGTCTTTGGCAAGAGGCGTGGAGTTAAAAGATAAAGAATCACAAATAAAGTGGGAGTTATCACAGTTGCTCTTTGCTGATGACACTGTGCTCTTGGGAGATTCTGAAGAGAAGTTGCAGAGATTGGTGGATGAATTTGTAGGGTGTGCAAAAGAAGAAAATTGAAAGTAATACAGGAAAGAGTAAGGTTATGAGGATAACAAAAAGATTAGGTGATAAAGATTGGATATCAGATTGGAGGAGAGAGTATGGAGGAGGTGAATGTATTCAGATATTTGGAGTGGACGTGTCAGCGGATGGGTCTATGAAAGATGAGGTGAATCATAGAATTGATGAGGGAAAAGGGTGAGTGGTGCACTTAGGAGTCTGTGGAGACAAAGAACTTTGTCCTTGGAGGCAAAGAGGGGAATGTATGAGAGTATAGTTTTACCAACGCTCTTATATGGGTGTGAAGCATGGGTGATGAATGTTGCAGCGAGGAGAAGGCTGGAGGCAGTGGAGATGTCATGTCTGAGAGCAATGTGTGGTGTGAATATAATGCAGAGAAATTCGTAGTTTTGGAAGTTAGAGGAGTGCGGGATTACCAAAACTGTTGTCCAGAGGGCTGAGGAAGGTTGTTGAGGTGGTTCGGACATGTGGAGAGAATGGAGCGAAACAGAATAACTTCAAGAGTGTATCAGTCTGTAGTGGAAGGAAGGCGGGGTAGGGTCGGCCTAGGAAAGGTTGGAGGGAGGGGGTAAAGGAGGTTTTGTGTGCGAGGGGCTTGGACTTCGAGCAGGCATGCGTGAGCATGTTTGATAGGAGTGAATGGAGACAAATGGTTTTTAATACTTGACGTGCTGTTGGAGTGTGAGCTAAGTAACATTTATGAAGGGGTTCAGGGAAACCGGCAGGCCGGACTTGAGTCCTGGAGATGGGAAGTACAGTGCCTGCACTCTGAAGGAGGGGTGTTAATGTTGCAGTTTAAAAACTGTAGTGTAAAGCACCCTTCTGGCAAGACAGTGATGGAGTGAATGATGGTGAAAGTTTTTCTTTTTCGGGCCACCCTGCCTTGGTGGGAATCGGCCAGTGTGATAATAAAAATAATAATAATAATAATAATAATAATAATAATAATAATAATAATAATAATAATCAGTATAAACTTCATTTCTATCAGATGATGATACAACTGATACAGACACAGCTGACTCCTGACCTATAACTAATCCTAACTTAAGTCAAAGTAACCATAAATAATGCAAACAGTGGAATTTGCTAAAAAATTCTGTCCGAGTAAATGGAGTGCTTATTAATACTACTGTGAATTCCAACTGTTGCCTTAAATGATTGGTTGGAAAAAATACCATATCATTTTAAAAATAAACCTGACAAATTGGCACCAATAGGCTTTAATACCCACACCAGGTTTTTTCTAAGTAAGAGACACATAATGAATTTTTAGAACCCAATTAGAAGAGGCTTTCTAAACACACAAATAACTCGTACATGGGATGTTGTCATAAGTTGCATTCTACTGTGTTGGTGTTATCTGTGTATTGTTCCAGTAACTGTATCATATCTCTTTATTCTTTAGGCTTTCTAAAGTTATCACACAGAAACCAAAACCTGGAATTTCTATATACTGGCGCCTGGAGGCCACCTGGACATGCAGGTACACCAGTGTTAATAATTTTAACCCGATTGAGTATGGCTGTTTAAAGTATAAACAAAATTCAGGCAACTGCTGTGAGGTGTTGTTTCAGGGATGCCTAACAAGACTGACCTGAAGAATGCTTCCATCAGGGCTCCAGACAGCAGCTTCAGAGTTGGAGCCCCAGCGGAGCCTCACCTCACTGCCAGCCCACTCATCTGGCACCTGAAAGTTAACCTTGAACCAGTGGGTGCTCCAGGTAGGTCCAAACTGCTCCCCGAGGCTGGTGGGCTCGAAATTCTGTTGCACCACATCTTCGAAGCTCCACTCCTGCCAGGCTCCCTCACCCCCAGGAACCGCCCAGTGGGACAACTCTGCCGGAGGAATGCCAGTTCATGTGTCGAGCGCAGTAGTGCTAAGTCAAGCAGGTGTTAGAAGGCGAGTCGTGGATACAGGAGATGAGTTGTGGAAAACCAGATCAAGGATAAGGTGGTCGGAGGGAACTGCAAGGAACATTATGTGTAGCTTCCCCAGTTATGATGAAGCCTTAATATTAATATACAACCCTAATGGCTTGATTGAGACGAATCGCCCAGTTTGGCCTATTTGGCAAGAATATTCTTTGCCTAATTAGCCGAAAGAAAATTTGTTTTTGCCATAAATCAGTGGAAATCAATCTGAACATAACTAAAAAAATATGTATCATTCATTTGAAGCAATATTATATGAATTTAAACTGACCTATGTTATACATAAAGTACAATTCATAGAAATACAAAAAGGTGTATAATTTTTGGGAAATACAAAAAGTTATAGAGTTATCAGTGGTCGCAGTGTCCACAACAACAAACAAAATACTCTTCTAGTACACTTTCTACACTAGTCGTTCTACCTTGTTGTTTAGGATATTTTCTCAGTTTGTTTCATTTAGGACATGACTTACTTGATCCCATTGTATGTTTTTGTTACTGAAGTTGAATTTGGTGAAGGCATCTTCATAACTGATCTCTTAATGCTGATCAGGAGCCCTGTGCATACATGTCTGTACTCACCTAATTGTGGTGGCAGGGGTCGAGATACAGCTCCTGGCCCTGCCTCCTCACTGACTGCTACTGGGTCCTCCCTCTCCCTGCTCCATGAGCTTTATCATACCTCGTCTTAAAACTATGTATGGTTTCTGCCTCCACTACATTGCTTGCCAGACTATTCCACTTCCTAACAACTATGTGGCTGAAGAAATACTTCCTAACATCCCTTTGACTCATCTGAGTCTTCAGCTTACTTTTTTCTGTGCCCCATCTCTGGAACATCCTATCTCTGTCCACCTTGTCTATTCCACGCAGTATTTTGTATGTCGTTATCATGTCTCCCCTGACCCTCCTGTCCTCCAGTGTCGTCAGACCCATCTCCCTTAACCTTTCTTCGTAGGACATTCCCCTTAGCTCTGGAACCAGCCTTGTTGCAAACCTTTGCACTTTCTCTAATTTCTTGACATGTTTGACCAGGTGTGGGTTCCAAACTGGTACTGCGTACTCCAGTATGGGCCTGGCATACACAGTGTATAAAGTCTTGAACGATTCCTTACTGAAGCACCGGAACGCTATTCTCAGGTTTGTCAGGCACCCACATGCCACAGCAGTTATCTGGTTAATGTGTGCTTCTGGCGACGTACTCGGTATTATACTCACTCCTAGATCTTTCTCCTTGAGTGAGGTTTGCAGTCTTTGGCCTCCTAGCCTATACTCTGTCTGCAGTCTTCTTTGCCCTTCTCCAATCTTCATGACTTTGCATTTAGCAGGGTTAAATTCTAGGAGCCAGTTGCTGGACCACGCATCCAGCCTGTCCTGGTCTTATTGTAGACCTGTCTGGTCTGCATCTGATTTAATTCTCCTCATTAACTTCACAACATCTGCAAACCGGGACACTTCTGAGTCTATCCCTTCTGTCATGTCGTTCACATATACCAAGAATAGCACTGGTCCCAGGACTGACCCCTGTGGGACCCACTGTGATACCTCATCACGGACCATGACTCGCTGTTGCCGCCCTGTTAGGTATTCTCTGATTCATTGCAGTGCCCTTCCTGTTATATGTGCCTGATCCTCTAGCTTCTGTACTAATCTCTTGTGAGGAACTGTGTCAAAGGCCTTCTTGCAGTCCAAGAAAATTCAATCGACCCACCCCTCCCTCTCATTTCTTACGTCGGTTACCTTGTCACAAAACTCTAAGTTTGTGACACGGGATTTGCCTTCCATGAATCCGTGCTGGCTGTTTATAATCTTGTTCCACTCCAGGTGCTCCACCCCTCTCCTCCTGATAATCTTCTCCATGACTTTGCATATTATACACGCCAGTGACACTGGTCTATAGTTTAGCGCTTCATTTCTGCCTCCTTTTTTAAAGATGGGGATTACATTTGCCATCTTCCATACTGCAAGTAGTTGCCCAGTTTCAAGGGAAGTGTTGAAGAATTTGGTTAGTGTCACGCACAGTGTCTCTGCTCCCTCTCTAAGGACCCATGGAGAGATGTTGTCCGGTCTCACCGCCTTTGAGGTATCAAGGTCACTCAGGACCTTTTTTACCTCCTCCTCAGTTGCGTGTAATTCATCCAACACTTGTTGGTATATCCCTTGTTGGTGCACCCCACTGTTTTGTCTTCCCAGTATCCCTTCAGCCTCCACTGTAAATACTTCCTGAAATCTCATGTTGAGCTCACATACTTCTTGGTCATTTCTTGTGAGCTCCCCACCTTCTTTTCTCAGCCTGATTACCTGGTCCTTGACTATTGTCTTCCTCCTGATGTAGCTGTAAAGCAGTTTTTGGTCAGACTTGGCTTTCGATGCTATGTCGTTTTCGTTCTGCCGCTGGGCCTCCCTCCTTATCTGTGCATACTTGTTTCTGGCTCGTCAACTAATATCTTAATTTTTCTGAGTCCTTTGCCTTCTTTACTTTTTCCATTCTCTAGAGCACTTAGTTTTTTGCCTCCCTACACCTTCGGTTAAACCAAGGGCTTGTTCTGTTCTTCCCATTATTTCTGTTACCCTTAAGAACAAACCTTTCCTCTGCCGCCTTGCATTTTGTTATGTAGTCTCTCATTTCGTTTACTGACTTTCCTACCAGCCTGACTTAAGAAATCGTAATGACACGATTGCAAACAAACCATACCCCCGGCCGGGCTGGAGTTTTGAGACTCTATGACCGCGGGTTCAATCCCGGCCGGGGGTATGGTTTGGTTTCCTACCAGCTCTTGTTCCCACTGAACCTCCTGCAGGAAGGTCCTCATACATGTATAGTCCTCCCTTTTATAGTTTGGCTTTTCCCTTTCTCCTCCTGTTACTCTCTTCACTTGTAGCTCCACGATGTATTCAAAGCACAGAACCATGTGGTCATTAGCTCAAAGGGGCCTTTCATATGTGATATCCTCAATGTCTGAGCTACTCAGGGTGAACACAAGGTCCAGTCTTGCTGGTTCATCCTCCCCTCTCTCTCTCTCTCTCTCTCTCTCTCTGGTAGTGTCCCTAACATGTTGGTGCATGAGGTTTGCCAGTACCACATCCATCATCTTGGCTCTCCATGTTTAGGGACCCCCATGTGGCTCCAGGTTTTCCCAATCAATCTCCCTGTGGTTGAAGTCACCCATAACCAGTAACTTTGCTCTACTCGAGTGAGCCTTTCTTGCCACCTCAGCTAGTGTGTCCACCATTGCTCTGTTGCACTCATCTTATTCTTCTCGTGGCCTCCTGCAGCTCTGTGGTGGGTTATACATCACTGCAATGACTACCTTGTGTTCCCCTGACTGAACTGTGCCTACTATATAGTCCCTTTCTCCAATCTTATCCATTCCTTCCATTTCTTGATAACCCCACCGGTGTTTAATTAGCAGTGCAACCCCTCCTCCCCCTCTGCTCCTTCTATCCTTCCTCAGGATCTGATATCTGGGTGGGAAGATTGCATCTGTTATTGTCCCACTGAGTTTTGTTTCTGTGACTGCTATGATGTCTGGGGGCATCTCCTTGATTCTTTCATGCCACTCTCACATTTATTCATTATTCCATTCGCGTTTGTGTACCAAACCTTCAACTTCTTTTCTATAACTGTGGTCTGGGGAGAAATGTGGGTTAGGGGGAGCAGGTGCCCTGGTGGGGGCCTATAGGGAGTTGCTGTGGGGGTGGGGTCTGTGGTGTGAGGCAGAAAGCCTATGGGGGCTTCAGTGGGGGTGGGGGTTGTGGTGAGGAGGATAGCGGAGAGGGCCTATGGGGGGTTACAGTAGGGGTGGGGGTTGTGGTGAGGGGGATGGGAATAGAGGGTACAGTGTGTAGGTTGCTGTGGGTTACTGTGTGGGTGGGGGTTTGTGTTGAGGGAGATTGAGGAAGAGGGTACATTGTGTGGGTTTCTGTGGGGGTGGGGTTTGAGCTGAGGGGGATGTGTGGGTTACTGTGGGTTTCTGTGTGGGTGGGGTTTGTGCTGAGGGGGATGGGGGCAGAGGGTACAGTGAGTGGGTTTTTGGTTAGGTTGTTTGATTACTTTGGGATTACCATGGTTGGGCTCCTTCTGTGGGTGGTACTGGATGGGGTTGTGTTTGTTCTTCCATCTGGGCCTGATTTTCCCTGCTCCCCACCTTCCTTGTCTCCCATTCATCCTTGCAATGTTGTACCCTCTGTTTCAGTATCATCCTTTCTTCTTGTGTTCTGTCTCAGTCAGGGTACACACTCCGGAACTCCAGTTTGTCCCTTAGGCGTGCTTTCTCCTGCAGGATCCTGTTTTGAGCTGACTCTGACTAGAAAATCACTTTGACTGGACGCTTCTTTCCGCTCGCAAACCACCCAATTTTCCAAAAATTTGTCAGCTGGGTCATGTCGTCCTCTCCTATTGCTTTCATGATGCTTTCAATCATTTTTTTCCTCCTGTTTCCTTGCCTCACAAGTTTCCCCATCTACTTCTTGGAGCCCATAGACAAAAACTGCCCTCCCCCTTTCGTCCTCCCACTGTACTTCCCTGAGCATTCTCCGATAGGAATTAATTCCTGCCATTGACGCGTTGCTTCCTATTGTCTCTTCCCTATCTGGTGTCCTTGTGCTTATCTGTTCCTGGGCACAGCAGTTGTCTGTCAGAGCCTCAGTGTATAGCCTAGCTCCTTTGTTGTTTTTGGTCCCCTCATTAGTTCCAGCTGTTCTCCCAGCCTTTTCCAGGCCCCACTTGGGTCCGATAGAGTCATCGCATACAGTATATCTCCTTTATTCCCTACTGTCCCTTCATCAGTGACTGATGTAGCAATTCTTGGTGTCGTGGCTGTACTGTCCTTTGGTTCTTTAGGCTGTTTCAAGCTTTTTAGTTCTTCTACTAAGCTCTGTATCTTAGCTTTAGCTGCTGTAATTTGAAATTCCGATTTCCTGCTCTCCTCAGCTATTTTCTCTTCCATTTTCTTGCCGAGCTCTTCCAGCCTCTTCCCCCACTCCTCCTCTCTTCTTGTGAGCTCTGTCTCCTAATCTTATTTCCAAGGTCCACCCCTTGCTTCATCTACCAGTCCTCTGGTTCTCCGTTCTGGTTTTTGATGTCCCATGTTTTTTTCCACAGAAGGAAGAGCTTATGCCAAGAGTGCATGTGTGGAGGGGGGTGTTTGTTGTGGGGAGGAAGGGGGTGTTTGTTGTGGGAAGGGAGGGGGGAGGGGGCAGGGAGGGGAAGAGAAATAGTGAGTGGGAAAGGGGACAACAGCAGAGAGAAGAGAGATTGGGGGAAGGCTAGGGGGGGACAGGGAGAAAAGCAATAGGGGGGAGGGGAGTAGGAGTAGAGAGGATAAGAAGGAAGATGAAGGAGAGAAAGAGAGATAGTGTGTGTGTGTGAGTGAGTGTGTGTGAGTGAGTGTGTGAGTGAGAGTGTGGGTGGGAAGGTGCCCTGGTGGGGGGCCTATAGGGAGTTGCTGTGGGGGTGGGGGTCTGTGGTGTGGGGCAGAAAGCCTATGGGGGATTTCAGTTGGGGTGGGGGATGTGGTGAGAGGATAGGGGAGAGGGCCAATGGGGGGTTACAGTGGGGGTGGGGGATGCAGTGAGGAGGATAGGGGAGAAAGCCTATGGGGGGTTACACTGGGGGTGGGGGTTGTAGTGAGGGGGATGGGAATGGAGGGTACAGTGTGTGGGTTGTTGTGGGTTACTGTGGGGGTGGGGTTTGTGTTGAGGGGGATTGGGGAAGAAGGTACATTGTGTGGGTTTCTGTGGGGGTGGGGTTTGAGCTGAGGGGGATGTGTGGGTTACTGTGGGTTTCTGTGTGGGTGGGGTCTGTGCTGAGGGGGATGGGGGCAGAGGGTACAGTGAGTGGGTTTTTGGTTAGGTTGTTTGATTACTTTGGGATTGCCATGGTTGGGTTCCTTCTGTGGGTGGTACTTGAGGGGATTGTGTTTGTTCTTCCACCTGGGCCTGATTTTCCCTGCTCCCCACCTTCCTTGCCTCCCATTCCTTCTTGTGACATTGCACCCTCTCTTTCAGTATCATCCTCTCTTCTTGTGTTCTGTCTCGGTCAAGGTACACACTCCGGAATTGTTGATGAGAGTGTGAGATAGGGTGTGAGAGAGAGAGAGGGGGGGAAGGGAGTGTGAGAGTGGTTGAGAGTGTGTGGGAGCATGTGAGTTAGGTAGGATCAGCCTTGAGAGTGCTTTTAGGCCTAGGAGGCGAGGGGAGAGGGAGGAGGAGAAGGAAGAGGAGGTGAAGGGGGAGATGGAGGAAGGGGGAGGAGGTATAGGAGGAGAAGCAGGAGAAGGGAGAGATAGTGGAATGGGAGAGAGGGAGAGAGAGAAAGTGGAATAGGAGAGAGGGAGAGTGAGAGAGAAGAGATAAAAGGAGAGAGAGGGAGAGAGTGTGAGTGAGAGAGTGTGGGTGTGAGTGTGGGTGAGAGAGTGGGATAGGAGAGAGAGAGATAGTGTGAGTGAGAGAGTGTGTGGGTAGGTAAGTGTGGGGTAGTGTTGATGAGTGTGTGAGGGAGGGAGTGAGAAAGTGTGAGTGTGTGGGTATGGGCAAGTGTGAGAGAGAGTGCAGGTGTGAGTGTGAGAGTGTGTGAGTAAGAGAGAGAGAGAGAGAGAGAGAGAGAGAGAGAGGAGAGAGAGAGGAGAGAGAGAGAGAGAGAGAGAGAGAGAGAGAGAGAGAGAGAGAGAGAGAGGAGAGAGAGAGAGGAGGTGGAAGGGAGTGTGTGTGTGAGAGTGGTTGAGAGTGTGTGAGAGCATGTGAGTTGGGTAGGATTAGCCTTTAGAGTGCCTGTAGGCCTAATAGGCGAGGGGAGAGGGAGGAGGAGAAGGAAGAGGATGTGAAAGGGAAGATGGAGGAGGGGAAGATATAGGAGAGGGGAAGATATAGGAGGAGGGGGGAGATATAGGAGGAGGAGGAGCAGGAGGAGGGAGGGCTAGTGGAATAGGACAGAGGGAGAAAGTGGAATAAGAGAGATGGAGAGAGAGAGAAAGAGAGAGGTAGAAGAGATAAAAGGAGAGAGTGAGTGTATGTGAGTGTGGGTGAGACTGTGGGTGAGAGGGTGTTGGAGAGGGTATGTGAGATGTATCCATTAGGGTAGGGATTACAAGTGTTTGTGTGTGAGAATTTATGGCCCTCTTACATTCACACATGTGAGCATGTATGCATGTACGTATGTGTGTGTGTGTTACTGTCCTTCCACCCGAGCCGAGGAGCGAGGGGAGAGGGAGGAGGAGAGGGAAGGATAGGTCTCGCATGCTGCTATGTACTATGCCCATGCCTGTGCACCTACTCGTGTATACCTGGAGCTGAATAAACATCTGTGCACCTACTCATGCATACCTGGAGTTATACTTACTGAATAAACAGTGTTAGTGTTAATTGTCTGACCTTACTGCCTGCCCATGCACTACAGTGCCTGTGGTCACCACACTCAATCCCCTCACCAATTCTACTCCTCTGTTAAGTGCTTAGTGCCCTAAGTATGATATTCAGCTCTCCAGGGCAGGATTAATGATCCTCAGCTATCAGTAATCCAGGGCCAGTTCCCGCATTGCAACCACAAAAAAGGCTATAGGTTATGTTTGGCAGGCCCACATCTGCTCCGCTCATGCGCTGTAAGATGCTTCCTGTTTTGGTTCCTCTTCTATTTTTTTCTTCACTGTATTCACTAACTCCTCTATCACTATGCACTATACACTGGATTCACTAACTCAACCATTCTTATCTCTTATCTCCCTGGCTTGGGTCACACTTATTCTGCTTATTGGGATGTGGTAATGTCACCTACACTAGGCCTATGGCCATTCCTTCCCCCCCCCTCTCTCTTTCTCTCTCTTTCTCTCTCTCTCTCTCTCTCTATCTCTCTCTCTCTCTCTCTCTCTCTCTCTCTCTCTCTCTCTCTCTCTCTCTCTCTCTCTCTCTCTCTCTCTCGGCACTGATTCAAATTGTTTTCATGTATCTGTGTCCTTCACCTCCCTTTTCTGATTGGGACAGATCGTGTATCACTTCTCAGGTTGTTCACGGACACTGTCAACTTTCAACTACCCTGGCAGTGGCTTTGATGGGCCAATAACTACTAAAGATTCACAAGCGACAATGAACTGTTGCTCCTACACGCGTGTGTGATCTGAGTGTATTGTCTTTGATACTGTTATATTCCATATCTGATCATCATTATTAGTGACGATAAGGTCGAGTGTATTTTGAAGTCTTGTTGGCTCTACTATTTTCTGGCTTAAAGTGAATTTGTTGCAGAGATTTAATAGCTCGTGTGTGTGTGTGTGTGTGTGTGTGTGTGTGTGTGTGTGTGTGTGTGGTTGTGTGTGTGTGTGTGTGTGTGTGTGTGTGTGTGTGTGTGTGGTGTGTGTGTGTGTGTGTGTGTGTGTGAATTTTCATCTGAGCTGCCTCCTGGGGTGATCTCTGCTAAAATATGATTTGCTACATTCCTCCATTTTAGGTGTCTTAAGTTGAAATTACCCAGCAGCAACATGTTTAGGGCATTCAGACCAATGACCCCTTGTTGCCTGTGTGTTTTTTTTTTTTTTGTCACATCTGTATACCTTATACCCTGAGATCCATATTTCATTGTCAAAGTGATCCTTTATGTGGGTCTCTGTGAAAGCCACAAATATTGCATTTGATTCTGTGAACAGTCTACTGATGAAAGGTATTTTGTTGTTTGTTGATGGCCTTAGATCTTGTATATCTGCAAAGATAAATGTTGTCATATTGATGGTATATAGGGGGACTTTGTTTGCTGGCACTAGTATCTGTTATTCCGAAGTGGAGGCCACTGACTGTGCCCCCACTCCTGTAGTGATCCGAGGTGGTGTACTATTTCTGTCATGGATCTATAACTTTCTAACAAATAGAACACAGTAAAAGTAAAGTCAAAGTAAAGTCAGAGGCGGCTATGGTGAAAAGCTCAGTTCCAATACTCACTCCCATCCTTATCCTATCCTCATCTTCATATCCGAAATAGAGAAGGATGTAAGTCACAGCACCGTGTCCTCCTTTGCTGATGAAACCAGAATTTACTAAGTAAATTTATTCAGGTATACACAAATACAGTTACATAGATTATTATACATAGCAGCATATGTGTAGAGAACCTGGGATAACCCAAAAAAGTCAGACAGAGTGGCATATTTCCACTGAGGACACTGCAGATCCCCAAGCAGTCATTAACCAAGTCTTTGAATGTGACTTAGAAAAAGATATGAAGTACAATGAAGACAAATTTCAATGTACTCCGTATTGGAAAACTCAGAAATAAAAACTGTATCGGAGTATAAAACAAATTCCATTCACACAATAAGGCGAAAAATTAATGTGAAGGACCTGGGAGTGATAATGTCGGTGAATCTCACTTTCAAAGATAACGACAATATATCTACCATATCTGTTAAAAAAATGATAGGATGGATAATGAGAACCTTCAAAACTAGGGATGCCAAGCCAATGATGATTCTTTTCAAATTGGTTTTTCTCTCTTGGCTGGAATATTGATGTACATTAACAGTCCCTTTCAAGGCAGACGAAATTACAGACCAGGAGAATATACAGAGAATTTTCACTGCATGTATAAGTACCATAAAGCACCTAAATTACTGGGAACTGTTGAAGTCACTTGACATGTACTCCCTGGAATGGAGGCGAGAAAGATATATGATAGTATACACTTGGAAAATCCTACAAGAACTACTCCCAAATCTGCACACGAAAATCACTCCCTACAAAAAAAAATTCAGCAGGTGGCATAACACCCCCCCCCCCAAAAGAAAAGCTGGGGGTGCCATAACTACACTAAGAGATTACACAATAAGTGTTAGGGGACCAAGACTGTTCAACTGCCTCCCAGCATACATAAGGGAGATTACAAATAGACCCCTGGCTGGTCAGTATCAGACCAGCTGGGCTGTTTCATAAGTCAGTTTATGTGCAGGCACAGTAACAGCCTGGTTGATTAGGCCTGATCCACTGCAAGGCTTGGTCATGGACTGGGTCGCGGGGGCATTGACCCCTGGAACACCCTTCAGGTATACTCAATGGGAGCTGATACTGCTGTTCAAAACTGCAAATATCTGCACCCTTCCTTCAGAGTGCAGGCACTGTACTTCCCACCTCCAGGACTCAAGTCCAGCTAACTGGATCCTTTCATACACGTTACCTTGCTCACACTCGAACAGCACATTGTTATAAAAACAACTTTCCACTAGTTACTCCTATCAAATACGCTCACACACACTGGATGTCTAAGTCCTTTGCATACAAAACATCTTCCCCCCCCCCTAACCTTCCAAGGATGGCCCCTACCCCACCTTCCCTCCACTACGTGCTGATTCATATGCCCTTCAAGTCATGCTCTTTTGTTCCATCCTTTCTAAATGTCTGAACCACCTCAACAACCCCTCTCCTAATCTCTAAGCTACAAATTCTCGGTATAATATTCACAGGGAATGCATAGTTTGGTCATGTGTAGACTTACCTACTGAGCGGGTGTCAGGGTAGAGTCGGTCAATGAGGTTGACTTGTCTGAAGCGAGTGGCAGTGTAGTAATTGTAGACGCGAGGCAATGTTGTGTTCACATCCTTGTGGATGCTTGCTTGCACCCCTGGGTCACTCATCTTCCTTGACTCTACCATAAACATCTTATTGTATTGTGGTATTTGTTAATTTTTGAATAATCATTTGTCCAATAAGCCAAGTGTCTATCGACTCTTGGCTTACTGGACAAAAAAAAAAAAATAAAAATACACACACACACACACACAGTGGAACCTCAGTTTACGAATATAATCCATTCCGTGACCTCGTTCGTATCCCGATTTGTTCATATGCTGAGTCAATTTTCCTCATTTAACTGAAATAGCATTAATCTGTTCCAGCAGAATTCCTGCTCTTAGGAGGCACGACAAAATACTTCATTGTGATGCTTATAACAACTCTACAGCTTATTTATATAAGAACATAAGAAAGGAGGAACAATGAGCAGGCCTGTTAACCCATACTAGGCAGGTCCTTTACAATCCATCCCACTAACAAAACATTTGCCCAACCCAATTTCCAATGCCACCCGAGAAATAAGCTCTGATAACACTATCCACTCTCATATTTATTTATTCATTTATTTATATATTTGAACATGATACACTGAAGTACAAAAAAATACAGTGGTTAAGTTTAACATGACAAAGACCTTTGTATGCAGAGCATTATGGGCAGGCTTAAAATTAACTTAAGATTAACTAAGCAATGATATATTCAGTGGTAAACATTATTGTAAACAGATAACAATTAAGCACAAATGAGCATTTCAAAAACAGGTCATATGGTCATTTACTCTGTTGCTGTGCATTCAGTAGAATGGAGTATTCTGTTAGGTAATGTAATTAAAAATAACAATTAATTGGGTCACAGGTTAAACATTTATGAGATACAATTATTCAGTATTTATTTAGTTGTGGGTGAGTAAGTGATTTTTAAGTAGAGACTTGAATTTATAAACCAACAGTGTTTCTTTTATATTCACAGGTAATGAATTCCAGATTTTTGGGCCTTTATGCGCACTGAGTTTTTGCATAGTGTGAGATGGACACGAGGAACATCAAAGAGTGATCTGTGCCTTGTGTTATGGTCATGTGTTCTGTTGGGGTTGGTAAGGAGACGTTTGAAGGGAGGGTTTATATCCAAGTTAAGTGTTCTATGTATGTAGTAGGTACAATAATAAGTATGGATGTTTTGTATGGTGAGTAGGTTTAGAGTTTTGAATACTGGTGGAGTGTGCTGCCCATAGTGGGAATTTGTTATCATTCTGACTGCAGCCTTTTGTTGGGTAATTAATGGTCTGAGATGGTTTATTGTTGTTGAGCCCCATGCACAAATTCCATAGGTGAGATAGGGGTAAATAAGTGAGTGATATAGGGCCAGGAGGGCTGACTGTGGAGTATAGTACCGTATGCCTACAGTCTTGGAAATTTTCTTGGAAACTTGTTGTATGTGTTTGAAATTTGAGTCTATTATCAAGGTGGATTCCTAAGAATTTTCCCTCTGTGAGCTTTGTGATAGGTGATCCGTCTACCATTAAGTTAAGAGGGACATCTGTAGCTCTGTTACCAAACTGAATGAAGTAGGTTTAGTCAATGTTGAGAGTAAGTTTGTTAGTCCTCATCCAGGTAGACATTTTCTGTAATTCGGTATTCACAGTATTGGCTAGCATGACTGGGCTTGGGTGAGAGAAGACGTATGTAGTGTCATCTGCAAATAGTATGTTTGAGTAGTTGCGATGCATCTGGTAGGTCATTTACGTAAATGAGAAAGAGATGAGGGCCAAGGACACTTCCCTGTGGGACACCAACTGTAATTGGCTGAGCAGAAGAGTTTGCTCCATTTGTGTACACATATTGGCTTCTGTTGCTGAGGTAAGACTTTAGGTAGTTGAGGGAGTGCCCTCTTATACCATAGTGCGACAATTTTATGTGGAGCAAACCATGGTCAACTGTATCAAAAGCTTTACGTAAACCAATGAAGATCCCCAGTGGGACTTCTTTTTTCTCTATTGCTGTATAAATATGTTCTAGCATGAAGAAGGGGTGTTAATGTTGCAGTTTAAAAACTGTAGTGTAAAGCACCCTTCTGGCAAGACAGTGATGGAGTGAATGATGGTGAAAGTTTTTCTTTTTCGGGCCACCCTGCCTTGGTGGGAATCGGCCAGTGTGATAATAATAATAATGTGGAAGCACCTAAAGTCAGTTCCTGATCATCCGGGCTGTGGCTCGTACATTGGTTTGCGTGCAGCCAGCAGCAACAGCCTGGTTGATCAGGCTCTGATCCACCAGGAGGCCTGGTCACAGACCGGGCCGCGGGGGCGTTGACCCCCGGAACTCTCTCCAGGTAAACTTCAGGTAGTTAAAGATAGTTATGTTGTTGTTGGCTCTGAGAAGTGCCTTTGATTGTTCTGCTGTGTAGTAATTACAGTAACTGTTTGATTCATTTAAGTCATTAAATAAGAGGTTGGTATCAGGATCAATGCTTGTAATCATAAGATTTGTAGTGAGTCTATAGTTAGAGTTGAGTATAAGACAAAGTAAATATTCTAAAGCTATAAAATATAACCTGAATTATTTTAACAAATGTAAAAATATGAGCTAAGGTAGTTTTTTTAAGCTAAAATAAAGGAGACAATATAAAAGGGACTAAAGTAATTTGTGGTGAGCAAATAAAGTGATGATCAAATAAAGGAGCTTGGGAATATAATTGTAGGTAGTTCTTTAAAGGTAGTTCTTTAAAGTTAAAATAAAGGAGACAATATAAAAGGGACTAATATAAGTTGTGGTGAACAATAAAGTGGTAATCACATAAATGAGTTTTGGAATATAATGGCAAAATAGTGAACTTATTACACTTTAGCACCTGAGAATAGCACCTTGATTATTTTAACAATTGCGAATATATGAACTAAGGTAGTTATATAAAGCTAAAATAAAGGAGAAAATATATAAGGGACTAAATTAAGTAATGGTAAACAAAGTTAAATGGACAGATAGTCACTATGATATAATATTGATTTGGGAGTAAGATCTGATTTGTAATATATAATAAGTTGAGCAATTAATTGCACAATAAAAAGTAAAAAAATATGAGATAGTAGGTACTAGCTAACAAAAGATAGTTTTGGGACACTCACAATAATGTAATTGGAATATACACTAATTGCACACACAATATAAAAGGGACTAAAAATGTAGTGGTAAACAAAATTAAATGGACAGGTAGCAACCATGAGTAAGATTTGACTTGCAACACAAAATTGTGAGCAATTAATAGCAATTAAAAAGAAGTAAAAAGTATTTGAGGTAGCTGGTATTAGCTAGTAAAAGAAAAAAATAATAATGCACAATAATGTAATAGTAACGTACACTATATGCACCACATGTATATACGTGTTAGGGACACTTATCTAATCTGTTACAGAAATGTCAGCTTTTCTAAGGAAGGTAGAGAAATCATGTTCATTTGAGATGGTATATTGTTGTCCTGTTGATGTTTTCCTTACTAGTATTTTCCCATCACGAGTGAAACACTGATGTATTTTTGTTTTCTCAACCTAAACAGAAGGTTTTGACGTTTTCTCGTTAGACACTCCATTTTTCATTGTAATATGCAAGTCCCACTCAAATCCAACCCCTCTCACTCATGTATTGATCCAACCTATATAAGAGCATAAGAACATAAGAATGGAGGAACACTGCAGAAGGCCTACTGGCCCATGCAAGGCAGGTCCTTATCAAAACGACCTCTACCCAAAGCTACCCAAGAATTAACTCCTGTTGATAAATTAGACACATATGCAACTCCTGGGTATCTTTATTGAGGAAACGCTTCACCACACTGTGGCTTCATCACAATTCATCTAATTTCACCATCACTCAAAGAATGCACAACAGTTGCATCATTGTCAGTGTTCAGCATTTCGATGTCAGCTTCCAGTAACTCCATTAGCACACAGTCAAGATGAGTAAATAGAATTGTCAATGCTTACTGCTTGGGTACATTTATTCTGTTAGTGCGTTGGATCTGTGAAGGACCTGCCTAGTATGGTCCAACAGGCCTACTGCAGTGTTCCTCCTTTCTAATGTTATTATGTACCCACGACACCAATCATACCCATCCCCTCCCACTTATATATTTGTCCAATCTCTTTTTAAAGCTACTCAAGGTTCTATCGAAGCCAGAACCTTGGGTAGTTTCAAATTTAGGTTGGATAAATACAGTGGACCCCCGCATACCGTTGGCACCACATAACGTTAAATCCGCATACCGATACATTTTATCGCTAAGATTTTGCCTCGCATACCGCTAAAAAACCCGCTCAACGCTATTCGTCCGAGACGCGTCTAATGTGCGGCCTGAGCCAGCCTCACATGATCTGCCGGTGGCATTGTTTACCAGCCAGCCTCCGCGGTAACATCCAAGCATACAATCGGAACATTTCGTATTATTACAGAGTTTTTGTTGATTTTATCTGCAAAATAAGTGACCATGGGCCCCAAGAAAGCTTCTAGTGCCAAACCTACAGGAATAAGGGTGAGAATTACTATAGAGATGAAGAAAGAGATCATTGATAAGTATGAAAGTGGAGTGCGTGTCTCCGAGCTGGCCAGGTTGTATAGTAAACCCCAATCAACCATCGCTACTATTGTGTCCAACAAAACGGCAATCAAGGAAGCTGTTCTTGCCAAAGGTTCAACTGTGTTTTCGAAACAGAGATCGCAAGTGATGGAAGATGTTGAGAGACTCTTATTGGTGTGGATAAATGAAAAACAGGTAGCAGGAGATAGCATCTCTCAAGTGATCATAAGTGAAAAGGCTAGGAAGTTGCATCAGGATTTAATTAAAAAAATGCCTGCAACTAGTGATGATGTGAGTGAATTTAAGGCCAGCAAAGGTTGGTTTGGGAGATTTAAGAAGCGTAGTGGCATACATAGTGTGATAAGGCATGGTGAGGCTGCCAGTTCGGACCACAAAGCAGCTGAAAAATATGTGCAGGAATTCAAGGAGTACATAGACAGTGAAGGACTGAAACCTGAACAAGTGTTTAATTGTGACGAAACAGGCCTGTTTTGGAAGAAAATGCCAAGCAGGACCTACATTACTCAGGAGGAAAAGGCACTCCCAGGACATAAGCCTATGAAAGACAGGCTTACTCTGTTGATGTGTTCCAATGCTAGTGGTGATTGCAAAGTGAAGCCTTTATTAGTGTATCACTCAGGAACTCCCAGAGCGTTCAGGCAAAAGAATATTCTCAAGGCTAATTTCTGTGTGCTGTGGAGGGCAAACACTAAGGCATGGGTCACTAGGGACTTTTTCTATGACTGGTTACACCAAGCATTTGCCCCCAATGTGAAAGATTACCTAACTGAAAAGAAATTAGACCTTAAGTGCCTCCTGGTGTTAGACAATGCCCCTGGTCATCCTACAGACATGGCAGAGCGACTTTATGGGGACATGAGCTTCATTAAGGTGAAGTTTTTGCCTCCTAATACCACTCCTCTCCTGCAGCCCATGGACCAGCAGATTATTGCAAACTTCAAAAAACTGTACACAAAAGCTGTTTCAATGGTGCTTTGTAGTGACCTCAGAAACTCAATTGACTCTAAGAGAGTTTTGGAGAGATCACTTTAATATCCTCAATTGTGTAAACCTTATAGGTAAGGCTTGGGAGGGAGTGACTAAGAGGACCTTGAACTCTGCTTGGAAGAAACTGTGGCCAGAATGTGTAGACCAAAGGGATTTTGAAGGGTTTGAGGCTAACCCTGAGAATCCTATGCCAGTTGAGGAATCAATTGTGGCATTGGGGAAGTCCTTGGGGTTGGAGGTTAGTGGGGATTATGTGGAAGAGTTGGTGGAGGAGGACAATGAAGAACTAACCACTGATGAGCTGCTAGATCAACTTCAACAGCAAGAGGCCAGACCTAAGGAAACTGGTTCGGAGGAGGGGAGAGAGAAATTGAAGAAGTTACTTACTTCAAAGATTAAGGAAATGTGTGCAATGTGGCTTAAAGTGCAAATCTTTTTTGATGACAATCACCCTAACACAGCTATTGCAAGCCAGTGCTGGTGACTATTACACTGACACTGTTGTGAAACACTTTAGGAAAGTCATAAAGGAACGAGAGGTACAGGCCACTATGGACAGATATGTTGTGCGACAGAAGTCCAGTGACTCTGAAGCTGGTCCTAGTGGCATTAAAAGAAGAAGGGAAGTAACCCCAGAAAAGGACTTGACACCTCAAGTCTTAATGGAAGGGGATTCCCCTTCTAAACACTAAGACTCTCTCCTCCTCCCATCCCATCAATCATCACCAGATCTTCAATAAAGGTAAGTGTCATGTAACTGTGCATGTCTTTTTCAGTTTGTGTGTATTAAAACTAATATTTCATGTGGTAAAAAAAATTTTTTTCATACTTTGGGGTGTCTTGCACAGATTAATTTGATTTCCATTATTTCTTATGGGGAAAATTCATTCGCATAACGATAATTTCGCATAACAGTGAGCTCTCAGGAACGGATTAATATTGTTATGCGGGGGTCCACTGTACACGAGTGAGAGGGGTTGGATTTGAATGGGGTTTACACGTGGGTAAATAGGATTATTAATTAAAGCTTATTGCTTGGGTAGTGTTTATTCTTTCATTATGCTGGATTTGTGAATCAATCCATCAATCAAGTTTATTCTCTATAAGGATTACAATGCAGGGTTTACAGATTTTGGTTATTGTGTGGTTTACATGTAGTAAAATAATAATTACAGTGGGGGACCACTAGGACACCTAGCATGGCTAGGCATTTCGGGCAAACTTAGAGTAATTCTTAACCCTAAATTATTACAAATTATGGAGTAAGTTGACTAAATACTAAGTGACTAAATACTAGTTTGTGAGTTTAGCAATGTGAATGCTTTTGTTTTGGCACAATACATAGTTTCTACATTAGAGTATCACAGGCAAACTTATGACTAGTTAGGAATCATTATTTTAAGATTAAGATTCGTATTTCTGTGCTTATAGTCAAATGGGTGAGTGAGTGAGTGAAAGTGTGAACCAGCAGGTGGTTTGAAGGACCTGCCAAGTATGGGCCAACAGGCCTACCACAGTGTTCCTCCTAGTTATACTCTAATTCTTGTAAACAACTTATATAGCACCTTAGTGCAATTTCTTGAGTCTTGTGCCTTTTTTATATCATTAGATTAAACTCAGTTGAACTATAGCTCATTCTAGCTCAATACATAGTCAATACCAAATTCATTATATTAGACCATAGTGCAATTACTAGTGAGAGTCTGGTGCTATTTTTAATTTGTATTTTTATATTATTAGATTAAACCTAGTTGTACTATAGCTCATTCTAGCTCAATACATAGACTATACCAAAGTCACTATATTAGACCTTAGTGCAATTACAAGTGAGAGTCTTGTGCTATTTTTAATTTGTTTAGTTTATACCTAGTTGTACTTTAGCTCATTCCAGCACAACACATAGACAACATCAACTTCATTATGTGCATTAGTGACTATACTCTATATGACCAAAATGCTTTAGCTATATACAGTGGACCCCCGCATAGCGACCTTAATCCGTGCAAGAGGGCTGGCTGTTATGCGAAATGTTCGCTATGCGAATGAATTTTCCCCATAAGAAATAATGGAAATCAAATTAATCCGTGCAAGACACCCAAAAGTTTGAAAAAAAAATTTTTACCACATGAAATATACATTTTCCTACACACAAAGAGAAGGATACATGCACAATAGTAGAGTAGTACATGCACAATATATATTGTGCATGTACTACTCTACTAAATGAAGAATAAATGACACTTACCTTTATTGAAGATGCAGCAATGACTGATGAGACACTGTGTCCTGGGAGTGCCTTTTCCTCCTGAGTACTGTAGGTCCTGTTTGGTATTTTCTTCCAGAACAGGCCTTATCACACTGTGTATGTCACTACGATTCTTAAATCTCTCAAACCAACCTTTGCTGGCTCTAAATTCACCAATATGAGCACTAGTTCCAGGCATTTTCCCTGTTCACCTGGGTGTTAGTCGACTGGTGTGGGTTGCATCCTGGGAGACAAGATTAAGGACCCCAATGGAAATAAGTTAGACAGTCTTCGATGACACTGACATTTTTGGGCTATCCTGGGTGGCAAATCCTCTGGGGTTAATTGTTTCTTGGTATTCTCAATAAGCCACACCAACAACGGTGCTACAGCAGCAGCTGACGATGTTACAGCAGCAGCAGACAATGCTACAGCAGCAGCAGCAGCAGACGATGCTACAGCAGCAACAGACGATGCTACAGCAGCAGCAGACGATGCTACAGCAGCAACTGACGATGTTACAGCAGCAGCAGACAATGCTACAGCAGCAGCAGCAGCAGACGATGCTACAGCAGCAACTGACGATGTTACAGCAGCAGCAGACGATGCTACAGCAGCAGCAGCAGCAGACGATGCTACAGCAGCAGCAGCAGCTGACGGTGGAACAGCAGCAACAGACGATGCTACAGCAGCAGCAGCAGCAGACGATGCTACAGCAGCAACAGACGATGCTACAGCAGCAGCAGACGATGCTACAGCAGCAACTGACGATGTTACAGCAGCAGCAGACGATGCTACAGCAGCAGCAGCAGCTGACGGTGGAACAGCAGCAACAGACGATGCTACAGCAGCAGCAGATGATGCTACAGCAGCAGCAGACGGTACTACAGCAGCAGGAGCAGCTGACGGTGGTACAGCAGCAGCAGCTGACAGTGCAGCAGCAGCTGACGGTGATACAGCAGCAGCAGCAGCTGTACCACCAATAGTAGCGATGGTTGATTGGGGTTTATTATACAACCTGGCCAGCTCGGAGACATGCACTCCACTTTCGTACTTATCAATGATCTTTTTCTTCATCTCCATAGTAATTCTCACCCTTATTGCTGTAGGGTTGGCACTAGAAGCTTTCTTGGGGCCCATGGTCACTTATTTTCCAGAAAAAAATCACCAAAAACACTGTAATAATACAAAATGTTCCGATTGTATGCTTGGATGTTACCGCGGAGGCTGGCTGGTAAACAATGCCACCCGCGGAACATGTGAGCGTGGCTCAGGCCGCACATTGGACGCGTCTCGGACGAAGGCCGCTGAGCGGGTTTTTGTCCACTATGTGGGGCAAAATTTTAGCGATCAAAGCGTCCGCTATGCGGATTGTCCGCTATGCAAGGCGTCCGTTATGCGGGGGTCCACTGTACTTGTCCAAACTTCCCACCACTACAGATATCAGTACTAAAACTCAGCACACAACTCAGGATATAAATAGCCATAATTTAAACCTAGAAGATGATTGATCACGTTGACCCTGATCTAAACCTCCATAATCTGACACCCAATCAAAACCTATTGGAAAGTAACTGCCTTTATTACACAGCATCACAAGCCAGCATTATCCAAAACAATGCTAAAAGTCTATCAGTACTTAAATACAACATCAGGTCCTTAAGCAAACACTATGATGACCTCCTGGCACTCCTTGAATCACTAAAGACACCCTTCTCCTGCATTATTCTTACTGAGACCTGGCTTAAGCAGGACACAATAGATATCTACCCTCTACCAGGAAACACAGCAATTCACAACTGCAGACCAAACCAAGTTGGGGGTGGTATTGCAATCTATTACTCTAACCAATTATCTTGTATTAGCACCACTTACTTCAGTGATGAATATGGGGAATATATTTTTGCTAATTTTACTGTAAAAAACCTTAAGACGCCTATAACAATTGGTGCCATTTACCGGATACCTCAGACAAACATCCCAAATTTCAGTGAGAAATTAAGGCACTAATAACAAACAGACAAATGAATAAGCACCACCTTCTCTTAGCTGGAGACTTCAATATCAACCTTGGCCTACCAGATGATCAGCCTGTAACTGATTTCATCAACAATATGAACAACACACTTCTCATACCAACAATAACTAAACCAACCAGGCTCACTGAGACAAGTGCAACCATAATAGACCACATATGGACCAATATACTAGCCCCCCTTAAATCAGGGATAATCACAGATAGCACTACAGACCACTACCCTACCTTCCTCTTAACAAACATTAGTAAACCACCACCTGAATACAACAAAGTTTCATTTAGACTCCATGATGAGGCCTCAATAAGGAAGTTCACAGCTGACCTAGAGACTGTTGACTGGCCTACAGAATTCTCCAAGGCCAATGGTATTGATGACTGGACAGACATTTTTCTTAACAAATTACTTAGACTATACAATAAACACTGTCCTATAAAAACGAAACAGATCACAAACAAACGGCTTGGTTGCCCATGGCTAACCAGCACCATTCTGAAATCCACTGATAAGAAACACCAATATGAAAAGCAATATAGACAGGGCTTAATACACAAAGATATTCTTAAACACTATTCATCAGTTCTCACCAAAGTAATAAAGAAAGCCAAACAACTATACTACTCCAGTAGATTCACTGACACAAGAAGAGATACAAAAAGACCTGGAAAACACTCTCTCAGATTCTAGGGACCCACAAACTGAAAAAAAACAAGAATATTGTCCTAACTAAACCTAATGAAACACTACTGCATCCCACTGACACAGCTAACAAGATAAACGACCTCTTCTCAACCATAGGATCTAATCTCGCCAATAAAATCCCACGTACCAATGCCCATGCCGGGGACTACCTAGATGGGAATTTCCCAAATTCCTTCCATCTTGCTCCAACTGAGCCCAAGGAAGTCACCGAGATTATAAAGTCACTTAAAAATAACTCAGGGAATCTGTCCCACCATTATTGTACAAGCGAGCAGCCCATGTCCTTTCGCATGCTATTTCATTACTTTTTAACAAGTCACTAGAAACTAGCGCCTTCCCGAAACTACTCAAGACAGCAAGGGTTACACCAATACATAAAGGTGGTGACCCTACAGATTTAAACAACTATAGGCCAATATCAAATTTACCATTGCTATCCAAAATCTTTGAGAAACTCATACACAGGAGACTATATTCATTTATAACGGCACAAAACATACTCAACCCCTGCCAGTTTGGATTCAGGAAAAATAAAAGCACTAATGATGCAATCATAAAAATGCTAGATCGGCTTTACACAGCATTGGAAAATAAGGAATATCCACTAGGAATTTTTATTGACCTAAGAAAAGCTTTTGACACAGTAGACCATGGCATCCTACTCCACAAACTTGACCATTATGGTATAAGAGGCCATGCGCTTGCATATTTCAAATCTTACCTTACTAATAGGTATCAGTATGTCACCATTAAAGACACAGCATCAACAACACGGCCACTTGATACTGGAGTTCCGCAGGGAATTGTCCTTGGTCCCCTGCTCTTCCTCATATACATCAATGATCTTCCAAACGTATCTCAACACCTGAACCCCATTCTCTTTGCTGACGACACGACTTATGTCATCTCTCACCCTAATCTTGCCACCCTCAACACCATTGTTATCAAGGAGCTGATCAAAATATCGACTTGGATGACAGCCAATAAACTTACGCTTAACACTGACAAAACCTACTACATTATGTTTGGTAGCAGAGCAGGAGTTGCGCAAATTAACATTAAGATCGACAACACTCTAATTGCTAGACATAATGAGGGCAAATTCCTAGGCCTATACCTCGACAACAACCTGAATTTCAGCACCCATATCCAACACATAACCAAAAAAGTATCCAAAACAGTTGTGATCCTCTCCAAGATACGATACTACGTGCCACAAAGTGCCCTTCTCACACTGTACCACTCATTTATCCATACCTCACCTATGCTATTTGTGCTTGGGGATCAACTGCAGCAACACACCTAAAGCCAATAATAATGCTGATGGATGTGTCTATAAGATTCCTTGTAAAATTTGCGATAAAGTTTATTACGGTCAAACTGGTAAAAATCTCGAACTAAGATTAAAACAACATAAATATAGCATTAGAACTGGACAAGATTCCAATGCTCTATTTATTCATGTAAGAGATTTTAACCATCCAACTGATTTTCAAAAAGTTGAGAAAGTAGTATCAAGCAAGTCCATGGTCGACAGGAATATAATTGAATCTTGTTTCATAAAAAGCAGTTTTGACAATAATATGAATATTTCCTTTGGTTTATATAAATTAGATCCATTTATAATTAATAGAATTTGGGAAGAATTTAATAATACACTGGACAAATAAATAGCTTGGGGGTGAGTTTTGCAAAGGACCTATCCAAGTTGGCTCGCCGCGCGTCACGTGTTTAACCGTTGTGGGATCTGATAGTGAGGTGCTGGCCGACCCCTTATATAGCTTCCTTGGATGCTTCACTTTCATAGTTCCTTGATAATGTGAGTAGTCACGAAAGCGCTTGGAATTTCTCTATTCTTTCAGAGTGGTTGTTTTGCATGCATGCATGCATATATATATATATATATATATATATATTATATATATATATATATATATATATATATATATATATATATATATATATATATATATATATATATATATATATATATATATATATATATATATCATGCCTAGTAGGTAAAATTGGGCAATTAGCAAGAACTCGCTTAAAATTAAGTCCCTTCTAAAATTTTCTCTTCTACGTTTAAAGACATATTTTTTCATTAACCCTTTGAGGGTTTTCGTCGTACTAGTACGTCTTACGCGTAGGGGTTTTTGACGTACTAGTACTCATAAATTCTAGCGACCTCAAATCTAGTGGGAGAAAGCTGGTAGGCCTTCATATGAAAGAATGGGTCTATGTGGTCAGTGTGCACAGTCTAAAAAAAATCCTGCAGCACACAGTGCATAATGAGAAAAAAAAAACTTTTTCCATTTTTTTTTAATAAATCAGCGACTTTGCAGTGTATTTTCGTATGGTATTTATTGTTGTATTCTAGTTTTCTTGGTCTCATTTTATAGAATGGAAGACATATTACTGAAATTGAGATGATTTTGACTGGTTTTACAATGAAAGGTGCCTTGAAATTGAGCTCAAAGTAGCAGAAATGTTCGATTTTTACCAAACTTCAAAAGTAAACAAATCGTGCCAAGCGTGCAATACACGTCAACTGGTAAGTCTAATATTCTTTCACAAGTGCACCAATAATATTTATACCATTTTTTACACTAATGCAGTAGTCTGCATAACAGTAAATCTTTATTTTTTTGTGAGAATAAAAATTCAAAGTGGAAAGCAAAAGAATATAAGAGGGGCCTTGAGACGTGACTAATGACTAGAGGAAATGTCATTTTAGTGCCAGGAATGTCTTTCTTGTTTATTCTGGACCCTATTCCGAAATTGGCATCTTTTGAAATTTGTGTGAAATTGGCAAAATTGCTAAATTCTGACCACTGTACTGGATAGTTGAATTTATAAATGGGTGGTTTCTTGCACCCATTCGATAGAAAAAAATGGAGTTCTAGCGAAATATTCATGTTTTTTGTCGACTAGTACAGTGAAATTGGCCGAAAATGGGGCTCAAAGTGGGCAAAATCGCCGATCCGTAAACATCGCCGAGACCGCTAACTTTGCGAGAGCATAATTCCGTAAGTTTTCTATCAAATTTCAAACTTTTGGTGTCGTTATGATCGGGAAAAGATTCTCTATCTTTTCATAAGAGAAAATAATTTTTTTTTTTTTTAAATTTGGCCGACCCTGAGAACGAGTTTCGGAGAGGGCCTGTCGACCCTCAAAGGGTTAATGTTAATGTAAAAATTTATAATTTTGCACCAAAAGAATCTTAGAAAACTCACCTAACCTTATCATAACAAGTGCAATTTATTTTAGCCTTATCCAACTAAATATATTTTAGATACGTTTACAATAATTTAATAATAAACAAAAGCAATGAAATACGTATATTATTTCCGTTAGGTTCAGAATGATTTCTGTGAAATTATTGCATAAACAAATTTTCGCTTGTCTTATATGGCAAGATGAACATTGCCATTTATGCCAAGATCGCAAGTTTTACATATTCGGCACGACATTACATGTATGTATGTATGTAAAGTATGGGGTTATATATATATATATATATATATATAATATATATATATATTAAATATAATATATATATATATATAAATATGTATATACAGTGGACCCCGTTAACGATATGTTTTCACTCCGAAGTTTTGTTCAGGTGCCTGTACTGACCGAATTTGTTCCATAGTAATATTGTGAAGTAGATTAGGGCCATTCAGACCCCCAACATACAATACAAACGCACTTACATAAATTACACTTACATAATTTGGTCACATTCTGGAGGTAATCGTTATGCGGGGGTCCACTGATATATTATTATATAATAGTATATATTATAATAATTATATATAATATATTATATATATTATATATATATATATAATATTATATATAATATATATATATATATATATGCATCTCTTAAATCTTCTGTACCTATTATGTAATAAAATATACCTATTGGTAAAAAAGAATGAAAAGATGGGGTGGTAGGGAAAGTGAAATATTCAGACGGCTTCAGGAAGAAATCAAAATATTCTTCCTTGAAGCCTTTTTTATCCACTAAATATACACAGACTTTGCAAAAGCCTTCGACAAGTGTAACCATGCCGTAATAGCGCACAAAATGCGTGCTAAAGGAATAACAGGAAAAGTTGGTAGATGGATCTATAATTTCCTCACAAACAGAACACAAATAGAAGTAGTAAACGGAGTAAAGTCTGAGTCGGCTATGGTGAAAAGCTCTGTTCCGCAAGGCACAGTACTCGCTCCCATCTTGTTTCTCAACCTCATATCTGACAGACAGGGATGCAAGCCACAGCACCGTGTCTTCCTTTGCAGATGACACCCGAAACTGCATGACAGTGTCTTCCACTGCAGACACTGCAAGGCTCCAGGCGGACATCAACTAAATCTTTCAATGGACTGCAGAAAACAATAAGAAGTTCAACGATGAGAAATTTCAATTACTGCAATATGATAAATGTGAGGAAATTAAAACTTCATCAGAATATAAAACAAATTCCAGCCACACAATAGAGCGAAAAACTAACGTCAAAGACCTGGGAGTGATCATGTCAGAGGATCTCACCTTCAAGGACCATAACATTGTATCAATAGCATCTGCTAGAAAATTGACAGGATGGATAATGAGAACCTTTAAAACTAAGGATGCCAAGCCCATGATGACACTCTTCAGGTTGCTTGTTCTATCTAGGCTGGAATATTGCTGCACACTCACAGCACCTTTCAAGACAGGTGAAATTGCTGACCTAGAAAATGTACAGAGAACCTTCACGGCGCGCATAACTGAGATAAAACACCTCAATTACTGGGAGCGCTTGAAGTTCCTGAACCTGTATTCCCTGGAATGCAGGTGGGAGAGATACGTTATTATATACAACTGGAAAATCCTACAGGGACTAATACCAAACTTACATACGAAAATCACTCCCTATGAAAGCAAAAGACTCAGCAGATGATGCAGCATCCCCCCAATGAAAAGCAGGGGTGTCACTAGCACATTAAGAGACAACACAATAAGTGTGAGAGGCCTAAGACTGTTCAACTGCCTCCCAGCACACATATGGGGGATTACCAATAAACCCCTGGCTGTCTTCAAGCAGGCACTGGATGAGCACCTAAAGTCGGTACCTGACCAGCCGGGCTGTGGGTCGTATGTTGGATTGCGTGCAGCCAGCAATAACAGCCTGGCTGATCAGACCCTGATCCACCGTGACGCCTGGTCACAGACCGGGCCGTGGGGGCGTTGACCCCCGGAACTCTCTCCAGATAATGTTATTACTGTTCATTCTGTTGAACAGCAGTTTAGTGCCAAAGGAGGTAGCGTATGTAGCAAAGATACGGCCATGGACTAGTTTGGCTTTAATTGGAATGGAGCGAGTACACAACAGGCACAGTGAGGGAATGACTGATAGCCAGTCCACGGAGGGGAGCAGTTGAACCCGAGAGGGTAGGCTGTTAAGTGAGAGAGAGTGGGCCCAGCGTCCCACTGACCTAGGCAGGCCTAGAGAGGCCAGCACCGGAGTGCCGCGGAATATGAAACTAGGAGATAGAAATGGCTCTCTACATTTGCTCAGCCACGCACCTCATGTCGTCCTGATGTGACAATACTGGTGGGCCCGATGGTGTGAAAGAATTACTTACAATAGCTACCCCAGGGAAGGACTGGCTTTCGCTCACTCGTAAATCAAAAATGGACATAAAATGCAACAAGCAAAAAAAACTCTCCCATCCTGTGTGAAGAGAAAAACTGGCGAGCCTGCACAGCTTTATTGAGGACAGAGCCAAGAGACATCAGCACTGGAACTAAAATCTTCTATATACAGATTGTCTGCAGGGCTGAACATCAGGCTTGACTACTCATCCACGAATGCTGTTGCACCCTCACATCTGTAAACAATGACTGCCGGTAGCATTTCCAAAGGTGTGACATACGACTCAAAGGGCGGCACTGCCCTGATCTTAATACAGGGTTTAAAAGAGACACTGATTGCACATACCTACAATAACACTATTTCCATGGAATTCATTATATTCTGGGTACCCTTCTAAAATTATTTACATATTTACATGATGTTGTCCACCCTGACTCCGTTATCAACTAACTATACAATGTGTGTGCATTTATACCCATTTCTGCAAGCAGACAATTAGCAAAGCTAGCGTAGGAGTCAGACAAGTCAGTAAGTACATCAATGTCACAGAAATGTACTGTTGTCCTGGGTCTCTGGCAATAAGTAAGAAGCCTTACTGGGCTGTCATCAGTAACAGTAGTAGTGGGTGAAGAAGTAGACGGGTTGTCCCTAGCATGAGTCTGATTGTGGCTTTGCAATGCACACGACTCCAGCTCTGCTTTGGCTTGCACATGGTCCATATACTTCATGTGGTCAAGGTGGGCTTCTTTGATAGTTCCAGTAGCAATCTCCCTCACCTCGAACTTATTGCCACAGAGCTGTGAGAGGACACAGTAAGGACCAACGAATTTGGGAACAAGTTTATGCATACCTGGGGTCTGCGCCGGGTTGAGCAACATAACTTTGCAACCTGGTTCCACTTTGCTTTCCTTGGCGAGTGCATTGCGATCAGACGTGAACCTATCAGTAGCTTTCATAAGGCTCTCTCATACCCGCTGGAAAACAAGCTATGTGGTCCGCATCTTAACTACACTGGGGTTATCAGTGTCGTAAGTAGGTCGAGGCGGAGCAAACAGAATTTCGTACGGTAAGCGCTTGTCATAGCCATACAAAGCAAAATGAGGTGTCTCACCGATCGAGCTGTTGAGGGAAGAGTTAAATGTACACTGAACATCCGGGATAGCCTCATCCCATGTAGTACAACTTGGTTACCCTGAGCACCTCCAGGACTTTGCGATTTGTACGTTCAGCAAGGCCATTACTCTCAGGGTGGCATGGAGCTACTGGCGCTTGGTGAATGTTAAATCTGGAGCAAAGATCCTGCATTATGGCATTTATGAACTCAGACCCATTGTCCAACAGAAGGACACATGGGCAGGTATGATGGAGAGCAACACGCTCACGGAAAGCATTTGCAACAGTCTCGGCAGTTTTGTCAGGAATGGGTACTAATTCACTGTACCGCGTCAAGTTATCTACCATTACAAGCAGGTGCTTATTTCCCTTCTCTGAGGTCAAGAAGTTCATCAACAGTTCAACAGAAGTTCTCTCCCAGGGTTCCTTTGTAATGGGATACTTTAGAATGGGATTAGGACCTGTAATGGTACCCTTGTGCTGTAGACAAACAACACACTGGTGTACGTGCTTGGCAATATCCGCTGCCAACTTAGGCCAGAAATATTTCATTCGTGACTGTCTGATGTTGTGGTCCTTCCTGGGGTGCACTGCACCTGGGACGTGGATCAACCTGAGAGTAGATGGTACCAAGGACTCCGGTATCACCAGTTGGTACATGGTTCTGCCGGGGTCCACCAGCTGTGCAACACGGCACAGTACTCCTTGGTTGACCACCAAATCCTTCAGTGGAATGGGAGACTTGACATGTAAGTCAACGTCCTCCTTGGTCAGGGAACGAAGGACTGGTGACCACACAGGGTCCTGCCGTTGGGCTCTCTCAAGATCCTCAACAGAAAATGAGTTGTCAACGCTCATGAATGCTATACGCCTTGACAGGGTATCAGCTACAATATTTTGCTTACACGGGACATAGCAAATTTCGAGGTTGTAGTCGCTGAACGTGAGGGACCACCAAGCATGCTTTCCCGAGAGGTTCTTATTAGCAAAAAGGGCCAATAAAGGTTGATGATCCATGAAAATCTTGAAAGGGTAATGGTAGATGATATCCCAAAAATGACTCAAGGCCCATACAATGGCTAAAGCTTCTAGCTGTGTCACTGAGTAATTGACTTCCACGTTAGTAAGGACACAGCTAGCATAGGCAATAGGCTGTTGCTTACCATTAGATTCCTGTGACAAGACTGCACCAATGCTAACTTTGCTGGCATCTGTCATCAAGGTAAATGCCTTGGTGAAATCGGGGAATCTAAGGACTGGGGCTGATGTTAACTTGTTCTTAAGGGTAACAAAAGCTCATTCTTGATCACACGTCCACTCAAAAGGGGCGTCCTTCTTGAGTAAGTGTGTCATGGGTGCAGTGATGGTGGATAAACTGGCGATGAAGGTGCGGTAGAAACCTACCAGGCCTATGAAGGAACGGACTGCATCTGCCGTCATAGGTCTAGAGAATTTCTGCACGGACGAGATTTTAGACTCGTCTGTCTTCATGCCATTCCAAGTCACTACATGACCCAGAAATTTTATTTCCTTCTGGAGGAACTGACATTTGGAGAGCTTTGACTGTCGCAACCCCCAATCCTGAGGTGTCTCCTGGTGTCGCAAAATTTAAAAAAAAAAAAAAAAAATTTTTCTTATGAAATGATAGAGAATCTTTTCCCGATTGTAATGACACCAAAAAAACGAAATTTGATGGAAAACTGACGGAATTATGCTCTCGCGAAGTTAGCGACCTCGGCGCTGTTTACAAATCGGCGATTTCGCCCACTTTGAGCCCTATTTTCGGCTAATTCCTTTGTTCCAGTCGACCAAACTCATAGCTATTTCTTTAGAACTCCATTTTTTCTATCGATTGAGTACAAGAAACTGCCCATTTACCGATTTCAACTACCTAATAATGTGGTCAGAAATTTGCAATTTGGCCAATTTCACGAAAACTAAAAAACATGACAATTTCGAAATAAGGTCCAGAATGAACAATGCAGACATTCCTGGCTCTAAAATAACATTTTCTTTGCTCATCAGTCATGTCTCCAGGCCCCTCTGATATTACTCTTGCTTTCTATTTTGAATTTTTATTCAAACAAAAAATAGAAGACTTACTATTATGCAGACTACTGCAATACTGCAATAATTGTAAAAATAACATCAACCCATTCATGACTGCATATTAGAATGGCTAGTTGGACATTTATTGGACAATGGCATCATTTGTTTACTTTTGAACATTGGCAAAAATCAAACATTTCCCCTACTTTGAGCTCCATTTCTAGGTTCTTTTTATAGTAAAATCAATGAAAATCACCTCTATTTCTATAATATGTTTTCCATTCTATCAAATGAGACCAAGAAAACGAGAATACAACCATAAATACTATACGAAAATAGACCACAAAGTCGGCATTTTAATTAAAAAAAAAAGGTCGGAGTTTTTTTTTCTCATTATGCACTGCGTGCTCCAGGATTTTTTTTATATGGTGCACACTGACCACACAGACCCATTCTCTCACATGTGGGCTTACCAGCTTTCTCCTGCTTGATTTGAAGCCGCTAGAATTTAAGAGTATATATACGTCAAACACGGTACCTCGTAAGACGTATATATACGGCCGCGACAGTCAAAGGGTTAAGGTTAGCCTGAGCTAGTTTGTCCAATACCCTGTCAAGTTTCTCGAGATGTGTCGAGACATCTTGCGACACGACTGAGATCATCTAGGTAGACCATGAGTGTGCCACCTAGGAGAGTATGGAAAATTGTCATCAAACGGCTGAACATGCTCGAGCTTCCGCACAAGCCAAAGGGCATCCTCCTGAACTGGTAATGACCAATTGGCATAGAGAAAGCTGTCAACTCTTTGCTCTGGTCATCGAAGGGGATCTGCCAAAACCCTTGAAGATCACGAGTCAAAAAGACCTTATTATCACCGATGTTCTGCAACAGGTTGTTCAGAACTAGCAACGGAAATCAGTCTGGGATTGTACACGCATTCAGTTTCCTGTAATTGATAACAGGGCATCAGGTTCCATCTTTTCTGGGAACCAGGATGAGAGGAGCATTCCACGGGGAATTGGACTCCTCAATAACTCCATCATGGAGCATCCTTGTAATGAGTTCTTCAGCGAAAACTCTTTGCGCATGCGGCAGGCGATACACAGGTACATAAGTGGGTTTAGCACCTTTGTCAAGCGGAATACGGTGAGAAATAAGTGGGGTCAAACCCATGGACTCACCATCTACAGTGGACCCCCGCATAGCGACTTTAATCCGTGCAAGAGGGCTCATTGTTATGCGAAATGATCGGTATGCGAATGAATTTTCCCCATAAGAAATAATGGAAATCAAATTAATCCGTGCAAGACACCCAAAAGTATGAAAAAAAAAATTTTTACCACATGAAATATACATTTTCCTACACACAAAGAGAAGGATACATGCACACTAGTAGAGTAGTACATGCACAATATATATTGTGCATGTACTACTCTACTAAATGAAGAATAAATGACACTTACCTTTATTGAAGATGCAGCAATGACTGATGAGACACTGTGTCCTGGGAGTGCCTTTTCCTCCTGAGTACTGTAGGTCCTGTTTGGCATTTTCTTCCAGAACAGGCCTTATCACACTGTGTATGCCACTATGATTCTTAAATCTCTCAAACCAACCTTTGCTGGCTTTAAATTCACCAATATGAGCACTAGTTCCAGGCATTTTTCCCTGTTCACCTGGGTGTTAGTCGACTGGTGTGGGTTGCATCCTGGGAGACAAGATTAACCCTTTGAGGGTCGACAGGCCCTCTCCGAAACTCGTTCTCAGGGTCGGCCAAATTTAAAAAAAAAAAAATTATTTTCTCTTATGAAAAGACAGAGAATCTTTTCCCGATCATAAAGACACCAAAAGTTTGAAATTTGATAGAAAACTTACGGAATTATGCTCTCGCAAAGTTAGCGGTCTCGGCGATGTTTACGCATCGGCGATTTTGCCACTTTGAGCCCCATTTTCGGCCAATTTCACTGTACTAGTCGACAAAAAACATGAATATTTCGCTAGAACTCCATTTTTTTTATCGAATGGGTGCAAGAAACCACCCATTTATAAATTCAACTATCCAGTACAGTGGTCAGAATTTAGCAATTTTGCCAATTTCACACAAATTTCAAAAGATGCCAATTTCGGAATAGGGTCCAGAATAAACAAGAAAGACATTCCTGGCACTAAAATGACATTTCCTCTAGTCATTAGTCACGTCTCAAGGCCCCTCTTATATTCTTTTGCTTTCCACTTTGAATTTTATTCTCACAAAAAATATAAGATTTACTGTTATGCAGACTACTGCATTAGTGTAAAAAATGGTATAAATATTATTGGTGCACTTGTGAAAGAATATTAGACCCACCAGTTGACGTGTATTGCACGCTTGGCACGATTTGTTTACTTTTGAAGTTTGGTAAAAATCGAACATTTCTGCTACTTTGAGCTCAATTTCAAGGCACCTTTCATTGTAAAACCAGTCAAAATCATCTCAATTTCAGTAATATGTCTTCCATTCTATAAAATGAGACCAAGAAAACTAGAATACAACAATAAATACCATACAAAAAATACACTGCAAAGTCGCTGATTTATTAAAAAAAAATGGTCAAAGTTTTTTTTTTCTCATTATGCACTGTGTGCTGCAGGATTTTTTTTAGACTGTGCACACTGACCACATAGACCCATTCTTTCATATGAAGGCCTACCAGCTTTCTCCCACTAGATTTGAGGCCGCTAGAATTTATGAGTACTAGTACGTCAAAAACCCCTACGCGTAAGACGTACTAGTACGACGAAAACCCTCAAAGGGTTAAGGACCCCAATGGAAATAAGTTAGACAGTCTTCGATGACACTGACTTTTTTGGGTTATCCTTGGTGGCAAATCCTCTGGGGTTAATTGTTTCTTGGTATTCTCAATAAGCCACACCAACAACAGTGCTACAGCAGCAGCAGCAGCAGCAGCAGCTGACAGTGCTACAGCAGCAGCAGACGATGCTACAGCAGCAGCAGACGATGCTACAGGAGCAGCAGACGATGCTACAGCAGCAGCAGACGGTACTACAGCAGCAGCAGCAGCTGACGGTGGTACAACAGCAGCAGCAGCTGACAGTGCTACAGCAGCAGCAGACGATGCTACAGCAGCAGCAGACGATGCTACAGCAGCAGCAGACGGTACTACAGCAGGAGCAGCAGCTGATGGTGGTACAGCAGCAGCAGCAGCAGCAGCTGACGGTGCTACAGCAGCAGCAGCTGACAGTGCAGCAGCAGCAGCAGCTGATGGTGGTACAGCAGCAGCAGCAGCAGCAGTAGCTGTACCACCAATAGTAGCGATGGTTGATTGGGGTTTATTATACAACCTGGCCAGCTCGGAGACACGCACTCCACTTTCATACTTATCAATAATCTTTTTCTTCATCTCTATAGTAATTCTCACCCTTATTGCTGTAGGGTTGGCACTAGAAGCTTCCTTGGGGCCCATGGTCACTTATTTTGCAGATAAAATCGCCAAAAACACTGTAATAATACGAAATGTTCTGATTGCATGCTTGGATGTTACCGCGGAGGCTGGCTGGTAAACAATGCCACCGGCGGCACATGTGAGGCTGGCTAAGGGCGCACATTGGACGCGTCTCGGACGAAGAACGGTGAGCGGGTTTTTGAGTGGTATGCGAGGCAAAATTTTTGCGATAAAAGCGAGCGGTATGCGGATTGAACGTTATGCGATGCGTACGGTATGCGGGGGTCCACTGTAATGCGACTGCAGAACATGCACAATTGAGAACCTGGAGAAGTTTTGGAACCTCTTCAGGATAGTCTGTCATAGCTAGATCATCTTCCTGCACTGGCCGGGTGTCGGAAGAGTCAGCAGCAGACTCACCTGGGAGAACTGCACTTATGAGGAGGTCAGCTCAGACTTCACCCTCCAGTCTCAACAGGAGAGAGAATCTGACAAGATCGACAAGTGAGGTATCCTTCCGCAGGGGAAATTCTCGACAGTGTATGTTGACAACCAGGACTTGCAACTTACCACATTGCACTGTGTGCAAGGACGGTTCAAGGGAGAGGCCCTTGACTCTGCACGTGTCATTGTTGACCAGCACATGATCTCCTTCAAAAGCTCTGCTCACGTACACCATAACAGGAGTGAGCGAGTTAGCTGACAAAGTGATGTCATACTTTGTATAAGCGGTAACTCTGCTCGTTGATGCCATGACATGAGTCAGACAGTTGCCTGCCGACAGGGAGACTGTGGCTTGACAACTGCTGTTCTCTACATCAACGCTAGAGTTAGAGTGAAGGTTAGACTGGGCATCCCCAATGTGGGTTTCACTGGTAACTAAGTGCTGATGGCCAGGAGGTGATGAGAAACAAGCTCTCTTATGAGGTTGATCAGGACAAGAGGCCGACCTTGGGGAAAATGTGCTACAGAAACCATCGGTTTCCAACGATTCCAGAAGCTGTGCATACTCCGAGACAGAGTAGCACGTAGTGGATCCTAAGCGTACGCCCCAGGACACATCCACTCCATTGAAATCTGCTTTCCACTCAGCTGGATCTAAGCGGATCCTAAGGTCTGCCATAGTCTTAAACCCAATAAGCAGGTCGCCAGGGACAACAATATCATCAACGACTAAGAATTTTGCAGACAGCTTGTGACTCCAGACAACAAATTCTAACGTTATACATCCACGAACCATCAGAGGACTACCTGAGACTCCTCTCAAGGTCTGAATGAAAGACAGCTCTGTCAACATGGCCACATGAAGGCCGATGTCATGGAAGAGAGTGGAACGAACGATGTTAACCACTGAACCTGTATCGAGGAAAAGCTGAACAGGCTTACGGTGAACAGTAGACTCAACGAGCAGTCCACACCGGTTGTCATACTGAACGTGAAAGCATGACAGGCCGATGAAATCCCTGGAGTCATGGCTGCGAGGGGCTCAATGCTTGTTGGCGAGGCTTGACCTGGAAGGTATGGTATAAGTCTCGGCAACAACGTCAGGGTGCTGTTTCCACACTGTCGGCAAGCATATCACTGCCCAGGGCGGCGAACGCATTGCAGACAGGGGCGGAATACAGCAACTCCGACAGGGTTACTACTTCCTTTGCTGATTTCTCAGATGCGCCTCTTCCCCTGAACTAGTGGAAGGGCTCCTGCTAGCATGTGCTCTGTGCAATGAATGCTTGCCCTGCTGTGCTAACAGCATACTTCGCAGCTTGTAGCACTCATTAGAGGTATGACCTGAAGTGTTATGGTACATGCAAACTCCTTCTCGATACTGTTCGTGGGGACGGTGACGGTTACCTCGCAGGGACTTAGGTTTGTAACATTCGGATCGGTAATGCCTGCATTTGCCGCAATTAAAGCAAGTCACCATGCACTTAGCAGGTGGAGCTGGAGGTGGTGTGTGCTGGTGATGTTTTACCTTGGTCCTGGAAGTCAGTGAGAGTTTCTTTGTTTTAGACCAACTGTTCTTACTAGAATCACTATTTGTATTCGGCCTATTGTTAGTAGTACTGGGTTTGGTAACCTTGAGGACTGGCTGTCTGACAGCTGCGGCGAAAGTGACCTCCTGCTTTGCCTGTGGCATCGCTGTGGTTGATGCCGGAAGGACCGGCAAGGGATCATCAGCAAAGCGGCAAACCTTGCCTTTCTCGGCAGGTGGCTTGACGGCATCGATGGCATCATATGCACCCAGGACTGTGTGCCTGGGGCCGAGCCCTAATGTATCAATGGCCCCCTGGAGACTAGGTGGGAGCATCCCTCCGCATGATGCCTATGGCGAGCATCGGGATGATGTCTTTTACCTTGATACTATCATCGTCAGTCACCCACTTAGTAGAATGTATCGCATCACCGAAATCTTTAGCAGCTTACTCAAAATGGCAAATACAAGCCAGGGGGCTTTTGTGCCTGTACTGACACTCTATCAAGAGGCTGGTTAAAATCTCAAGGTAGTGGCACTGACGACTACGCTGAAAATAGCGTCTAAATTCCTCCTTAAGCGCATTCGAAGACTGAATCTCACAAACACTTACTATGTTGTCTCTTAACGTGCTAGTGACACCCCTGCTTTTCATTGGGGAGATGTTGCATCGTCTGCCGAGTCTTTTGCTTTCGTAGCAAGTGATTTTCATGTGCAAGTTTGGTACTAGTCCCTCTAGGATTTTCCAGGTGTGCATAATCATTTATCTCTCCCGTCTGCATTCCAGGGAGTACAGGTTCAGGAACTTCAAGCGCTCCCAGTAATTGAGGTGTTTTATCTCCATTACGCGTGCCATGAAGGTTCTCTGTACATTTTCTAGGGCGAGATCCACTGCTGCAATAGCAGAGGGGCTATCGTATTGAGCCTTAACGGTCGTCTCGACTGACTGCAGCCATGGCTCTAACCTATTTGAACGCCCGTCAAAAAGAAGGGTCGAATATGGATGATTAGCCAACCTACTTGTGGTCGAGACTCGAGCCACGGCTTGACCAACCATCAGGAGGGCTTTGCCCTCCTGCCATGTGGTCACAACAGCTGAGGCACCATTGGCGTCGGCAGGAACTGGACTAACGTGACAGCCACTGCGTGTGAATCATGACGTCAACTGTTCAAACGCAAGCAGATCACAAAGAAGGTAAGCAGATCAAAGCAAGAAATGGTATGCACTGGGCTACAACTCAACACAGAGTCAGAGAGAACACAGCACCATGGTGCTAGGTAAACTGCTTAGTGACTGAAATATTTTGAGCAAATCAACAACAAAAAAAATAGTAGTACACTCTGAAACACAAAATTAAAATTGTATGCAAGTGAATGAACTACAGGGGAGTACATAAAATGATGCTAAGGTTATTTAGCAATTGCATCAGTAGACTGGCAACAAAATTTATGATAAGTAGAACTGTAAGAACTGGTAGCAAAAGTTGCACAAAGTTAAAATAAATCAGGTATTACACAATACTGAACTGTGCTGCAAGGTTTCTCAATACACAGCAAAAGGTTGCAGGTGCTGGCAGTTGCAATTTGGAATGCAAAAAAAAAATAATTCACCTTGAGGGTGACAACAATGATATCAGAGTATGGAATATTACCAAAAAATCATAGAAATTCACTGTATCAAGAAATGCTATATTGCATATAAAATAAAATTAATAAAATGCAAATTATCAAATTCAATAATAAGGGCAATGGTTAACTGGTGTTAGCAGGGTGTAAACTGGTGTTAGCAGGGTGTACACTGGTGTTAGCAGGGTGTACACTGGTGTTAGCCGGGTGTACACTGGTGTTAGCAGGGTGTACACTGGTGTTAGCCGGGTGTACACTGGTGTTAGCAGGGTGTACACTGGTGTTAGCAGGGTGTACACTGGTGTTAGCAGGGTGTACGCTGGTGTTAGCAGGGTGTACGCTGGTGTTAGCAGGGTGTACACTGGTGTTAGCAGGGTGTACACTGGTGTTAGCAGGGTGTATGCTGGTGTTAGCAGGGTGTACACTGGTGTTAGCAGGGTGTACACTGGTGTTAGCAGGGTGTACACTTGTGTTAGCAGGGTGTACACTGGTGTTAGCAGGGTGTACACTGGTGTTAGCAGGGTGTACACTGGTGTTAGCAGGGTGTACACTGGTGTTAGCAGGGTGTACGCTGGGTCAGGGACACTGGTGTTAGCAGGGTGTACACTGGTGTAGCAGGTGTACACTGGTAGAGGTGTACACTGGTGTTAGCAGGGTGTACACTGGTGTTAGCAGGGTGTACACTGGTGTTAGCAGGGTGTACACTGGTGTTAGCAGGGTGTACACTGGTGTTAGCAGGGTGTACACTGGTGTTAGCAGGGTGTACACTGGTGTTAGCAGTTTCCCAAAAATGCACTCAATGACAAGGGCATAAACAATAGCAAAATGCAATACGCATTGGTGAAAAGGTACAGATAAACATAGATGTGGAGCAAATAAATGGGGACACAGGAGAAAATTTGAAGTGGCTACCTGGCTAGGCACAGATTGTATCACTACAGGTTGAATAAACACTCTGACTCTTAAGAACTTGAAAATTATACTTTAAAACACACTAACAAACAAAACTGTGCAGAGTTGTCAACAATCTGTTGCTAACTTGCAGCTGCAACTAACAAAACAGCACACAGGAATTACTTCCAAACTGTATATGAAAGAAAACTGTATAAATGATTAACACTGAACAATTTAAGTCAATGAGAACTGAGGTGCAAGATGAAGAATAATGTGCTGGACTAAAATGTGCAAAATAAATGTAGAAAATGTAAGAAGTCTGTTGATAAATGGCAAAATGTTGAGTGTGCACTGATAACTGAAACTGAACAATTCACTGAAAGTATGGCTTCAGCGATGACTGTATTGGTGATGGACAGTTAAATAATGTCACAATTATTAGGAAATGCTAGGTAAGTCACTGTTTACTTAACTTTATGTGTAGGTAAGAGGTGCTGAAGGTGCTGCAACTTTCAGTGATGTACTGGTAATACTACGCGCCTCGTAGCAATTGTAGACTGCTATGGGGCTTCAATGATGTAGGAAAAATTATCAGGATAGGCATGGGAAGAACGAATAACTCAGCGAAGGTAAAATGGGTGAGAAATTGTGACTAACTCTCCGAGAGCCGCCGCGCGAGGTTTGTTTACACTGGCAAGCGTGTCCGGGCGCGCTGACTGACTGCGGCTTCAGCACGCGGGGAGTTATTAAATGGAGAGTTAGAGGTATTACCTGGAGTTTACCTGGAGAGAGTTTCGGGGGTCAATGCCCCCGCGGCCCGGTCTGTGACCAGGCCTCCTAGTGGATCAGCGCCTGATCAACCAGGCTGTTGCTGCTGGCTGCACGCAAACCAACGTACGAGCCACAGCCCGGCTGATCAGGAACTGACTTTAGGTGCTTGTCCAGTGCCAGCTTGAAGACTGCCAGGGGTCTGTTGGTAATCCCCCTTATGTGTGCTGGGAGGCAGTTGAACAGTCTCGGGCCCCTGACACTTATTGTATGGTCTCTTAACGTGCTAGTGACACCCCTGCTTTTCATTGGGGGGATGGTGCATCGTCTGCCAAGTCTTTTGCTTTCGTAGTGAGTGATTTTCGTGTGCAAGTTCGGTACTAGTCCCTCTAGGATTTTCCAGGTGTATATAATCATGTATCTCTCCCTCCTGCGTTCCAGGGAATACAGGTTTAGAAACCTCAAGCGCTCCCAGTAATTGAGGTATTGGGAAGATGGAGGGAATATTTTGAGGAATTGTTAACGAGACTTTGTCGCCAATACAAAGAAAGGCTGAGAGCACTTAGAGTTGTGGCAGGTTTTCATCCCAGGTATGGTGCTAATGTTAAAATTGTAAAAATGATGTATCTGTAGTGATACTGGTCCTGTGGGGAGCAGCAGCAGGATAATACTGCACCACCTCTAGGGGCCCTTAACAACAACAACAGTTTGGTGTGTGTCATGGGCACCAACACATGGTGTGTGATTCTCTCCTACTTTATCCATTTATCAGCGATGCAGATTACATGGTGAGTTTAAATATGTGGCCTGTAGTTATAACTTTTCTCTTGACATATGCAAGACATCACCATCCCTGTAGAAGCCATTATTAGATGTACTAGTCATTATATTTTGTTGTTGCAGAAGTACTATGAAGATTCTATGTTCAATAAAGCCTAGAGATAAGGCCTGTGTTTCTATCACAACAATTTATTGAACATAGAATCCTGGGCTACCTGGTGGTGATCCTGCGCTAGACTACATCACAACATGGAGCGTTTACTGAAACCTGAGAGGCTAGACTGTGACCCAGCTTATCAACGGCTGCTCAGGAATGGAAGCACTGGTTTAAGACTTTCGAAAACTTCTTGGGAGCCCTTCCTAAAGAAGATCTAGATAAACTAAGTCTGCTCATCAATTTTGTGTCACCTAAGATATATGAGGCTATTTCTGAGTGTAATACCTACGAAGATGCTATCAAAACCCTCAAGTCTCAGTATATTAAACCTACAAATGAAATCTTTGCACGCTATCGCCTTGCAACTCGCCGCCAGCAGATTGATGAGTCCTTAGAGGAATACTTTCAAGCACTGAAAATTTAGGTAAGGACTGTCACTTCCAAGCAGTGACAGCTGCTCAGTATTGTGAAGAGTCCATCAGGGATGCTTTTATCAGTGGCCTGCAATCACCAATAATAAGGCAGCGTTTATTGGAGAATAAAACTCTCGACTTAGCCGCTGCCTTTGACCAGGCAAGAGCTCTAGATTCAGCCCAGAAGAATTCTGAAGTATACAGTACCACTCAGCCTTCTCGAGTGGTAAGTGCTGCAATTCCTGACCAAGACTCTTGCAATGAAGTTACTGGGGAACCTGCCTCAGTGACAGCAGCAGCAGGTACGGTGTGTTTCTTTTGTGGTTTTTCAAGACATCCACGTCCAAAGTGTCCTGCTCGTGAAGCAATGTGCCATAAATGCCACAAGAAAGGTCACTTTGCTAAAGTATGTCGTGCTAATGCATCAACAAGAGCTAGTGCCACTCAGCGTGTCAGCGTGCCTCGTTGTGCTCCCGGTTTTTCTGGTGTTTTCACGGTCGCTCTTACGTGCTAGAACTTTAATTTGTGTCATCAATCCTATACGATACATCCCTCTAGCGCCTGGAACCAATCTTGGGCGGAAAACATTATATACTGAGTAAAAAAAGGAGAATTATGTGCACTTCCTACAG
>NC_069443.1:2231949-2409027 GCF_026875155.1 Cherax quadricarinatus | reverse complement strand
AAAAAAAAAGGGATTTTTAAAGCTAAAAAAAAGGGGAACAAAAAAAAAGGGGAAAAATATTTTTAACAAATAAAGTGTGATCAAATAAGAGCTTGGGAAAAATGATAGTAGGTAGTACTTTAAAGTAATTCTTTAAATTAGAATTATAAAATAAAATATAATATAAAAGGGTAATATAAGTTGTGGTGACAATAAAGTGGAAATTTCAAATAATTGCACTAAGGTTTTTATAATGCTTTTGTGGAGTCTATGTTTTGAGCTAGAATGAGCTATAGTACAACTAGATTTAATCTAATAATATAATAATACAAATTAAAAATAGCACCAGTGTGTGTGTGTGTGTGAGACAGAGAGACTCAGCAATCAACATTTGCACCAATAACTCACTACAGTTGTGACCGGGTGTGGAAGTGTGAATTGCTCATTACTCTAAAATTTGTTCATGATTGAAAGCCAGTATAAACGTAAGTAACCATTCTTACAGTATTCATTACCTTTGTAACTTGTGAGTTCATTACCTTTGTAACTTGTGAGTTCATTACCTTGTACCTAGTTCAGCCATCAAAACTTTGGAGCCCAGTCCCTGGACCCATTGTGTACCCCTGTAATCTGTAAATACCTTTGTAACTTGTCATGATTGTGACTAGACCTACCTGGAGTTCATTACCTTTGTAAATTGTGAGTTCATTACCTTTGTAAATTGTGAATTCATTACCTTTGTAACTTGCTCAGCTATCAAAACTTTGAGGCCCAGTCCCTGGACCCATTATGTACCTCTGTAATCTTTTGACTACCGCCCACAGGATGGGTATGGGGTGCATAATAAACATATTAAACTAAACTAACTCTCTCACTAGTAATTGCAATATGGTCTAATATAATGAATTTGGTATTGACTATAGTACAACTGAGTTTAATCTAATAATATAAAAAAGGCAAAAGACTCTCAACTGTAATTGCACTAAGGTGTTATATAAGATGTTTACAAGAATTAGAGTATAACTAGATTTAAATTGACAAGATAAAATATGCAAGTAAAGGTAGCAAAAGAATAAAAAAAGTAGAAAAAAAAAATATAGAGGTAGTTGGTACTAGTTAGCAAAAGATAGTTAAAGGGGCCCTTTTGAACAAAAATTTTTTTTTAAAAAATACCTAATTCCCCCAACCCAAATTATATTTCAAAATTTTTGAAAAAAAATTCTTAGAGTAGGAATTATAATAAAAAATTTAAAATTAAAAAAATTTAAAAATTTGAAATGGTACTTGAAATTTGCACTAGGTCTGGTATAGGTTTTTGGACGTTTCAAGAGTAAAATAGATTTAAATTGCCCAAAATATAATTCAAAATTAAAAGTACCAAAAAAAATTTAATAGTAAAAAAATAAAAGGGTAATGTTTTGGTTTTTTTATGATAGAAAAGATGGTGGGACAGGAAACACAGGCCCAAAGGGATAAAAATAAAGGCTGGAGTTGAATATCCCAAACTTGAAAATTTGGAACCCAAAATGTTATGGGAAGAAATTAAAATAATGTTTAATGTACAAAAGAAAAATTCACTGGTAGTAAATTTTGGTGTTTAATAAAATTTTAGTAATTTAAAAATGATTCAAAAAAGTGAAAAAGTTATGTTTTTTAAATTAAATTATTGCATGGTAGTTATATTGGGAGGTTTTTATGGAAGCAAAAGGTAATTAAGAGTACTCTAAGATGTAAAGTGGTTTTAAAAAAAGGGAAAAAGGGTAATTGGGACAAAAAAGGGTTTTTAAATGTAAAAAAATTTTTAAGGAAAAATTTGAAATTATAGAAAAAATGATAATTATTAATTTTAGAAAAGTAAAAAAAAATTTGTTTGTTTTTTAAAAAATATGGGGTTTTTTTAAAAATGGGCAGGGGAAAAGTATAATTAAAGCTAATTTTTAAAGGGCAAAAAAATAGTAAATAAAAAAAAATTACTTTAAGGGGTGACTTTTTTGTTTTCTAGTAAAATCAAAAATGAGGTAGTTGTTATTTAATTACTAAGAGATTGTAAATGAAATTTTAAACCCAAAAATGGAGAAAAAACTTTCCCATTTACACTCGTAGGCTTTTGGGTTTTGGACATTTTTTAGTTATTCTCTGAAAATTAGTACCCATGGAGAAAATCATGGGGGTTCTTTCCGTTCTTTATTGTTTAAGTTGCCCTACATTTGTTTTCCTAAAAAAAAAATTTTTCCCCTTTTCGTGGGGAACCCTTTGGTTTATTGTGCTTTATTTTTCCCGTTTTAATTTTCTGACTTAAAAAGGGAAAGGTTCTGACTTTTTTTTTGGAAAGGGGACACTGGTTTATGTATCCTCTTTCTTTACTTTAATAGATGAAATAATTAAGTTTTTTTTCCTGTCTTGTAAGGGGAAATCTAAGCATAACATTTTTTTTCCCCCAGGGGATCCTAGAAACCCGGCTTCTTTTATTTTTGACTCGGGTACAATAACATTTGTTTGGTCTTTATAAAATCTGCAGAGTAATTTTTTTAAATTTTTGGGTTTGGTTTTTTCCGGGGAAAAAAAGTGGACTGTTTTTTAAATTACTGGCCCGATAGTTTATCTTTTCAGTTTAACTTCTTGGAGAGAAAAGGGAGTCACTGAACGGGTTTTAACCCAGTTGTTTTTCCCATTTTTTTACTGTTTTCTTCTATGTCGGATAGGGGGATGGGGAAACAAGTGGGAGCGGTCTCAGCCTTTGTGGAACAGAGTTTTTCCCCGTAGCTCCCTTGGGGATTTACTCTGTTGACGCTACTCTCTGGTTCGTTAGTGGGGAAAAAATTTTAGACCCATGGGCCCGGGATTTTTCCTGTTATTCCTTTGGGCAGAAATTTGTGCCCTTTTCGCCATGGTACACTTGTCAAAGGCTTTTGCAAAGTTTTTTTTATATTACATCTGCATTCTTTTTTTCTTCTAGGGGCATTTAGGACCTTGTGTAGTGATCAATGGGTTGAGACCGGCAGGAGCGCCCTGTTCAAAACCCCATGTTGCCCTGGGTTGTGTAACTGAGGGGTTTTTCTAGTTTGGGGTGGTGATTTTGCTTTTTTTGGACCCTTTAAAAAGATTTTTAATATGGGATGTTAGTGTATTGGTTGTAGTTCTTTGCTGTTGTTTTTTACCCCCCCCTTTTGTGGGTGGGGCTATTTTTCTTTTTGTTTTTAGTATACTGTGGGCGACCCCTGTGTCCATCCCTTCCCTCTCCATAGGAGGGAAAAGGCTCGTTTTTGGGGCTTCTTGCAGTTCTTGATAAAAACACAGAGTTCATGATTTGGGCCCCCGGGGGCAGAGTGCAGGGGCATGTTTTTAATCGCCGGTTCGTAGTTTCCATTTTGGGTTGTCTGGTTTAAAAAAATCGGTTTAAGGTATTTGGTTAATCAAATTTTTTGTGGGCTTTGTAGTAAAAAATTTCTTTTTTAAAATTTCGCTCTTAAAGTCCCTGGTTCCCGGCAACCTTGGTAAAAAATTTTAAAAAAATATGGGGTTTTTGGGGTAGCCCCCCTATTTCCCCCCCCTTGGGTAACCCCCGGGGAGGACCCACCTTGTTTAAAGTAGGGGGGCCCCCAAAACCCCCCTGGCCGTTGTTTCCCCCCGATTTTGATTTCCCCCTGGGAAGAAAAATTTTGGGGTTTTCTTTCGAATTTCTTTTATGGCTTTTAGTTTTCCCGCGATTCCGGGACTCCTAAAGGATTTTTTTAGTTAAGTTCGATGTTGGGCTAATTTTTTGACCAGTTACCCCCCTACGTATTTCGATATATTGACCTCTTTTAGACCCCTTTTGTTATTCTTTTCCGTGGGCCTGAAAAGGGGAGTCCCCTGTCTCTTTCTATTTTACATTACTCCTCCTTTTTCTTAGAGGAATAAGCCTTGTGCATTTTTTGAGGCCACCGGGGGTTAATTGTTCTAGGCATTTTTTGGGGTCTGTGTTGCTTAGTATATTTTCCCGGGTTTTATTGGTTAGGACTTTTTTTACTTTGGGCCCACTTATGTTTTTTTTTATTTTAAGTTGAATTTGGTGAATTTCTTTTCCCCCGTGATTGTCTCCCATTATGTTGGTTTTTTTTGGGGCTCCAAAGATACTTTTTCTGAACCTCAAAATTTTGTTGTGATCTGAGTATAAAAATTTTTGATATGGTGAATTTTCTTATCAAATCATCATTGTTAGTTTAGGGTGAGGTCTTGTTTTTATTCTCCCGTCTAGTAGGCTCTTTATTTTTCCGGTTTTTAAAGGGAAATTTTTTTGGGAGAGATTTTTAAAAATGTGTGAGGGGTGAGTTTTCATCAGGGGGTTTCCTCCCGGTGTTATTACTGCAAAAAGTTTTTATTGCTATATTCTCCATTTTTAAAGGGGCCTTAAGGGTTGAAAATCCCCCCGGGAAAACAAGTTTTTGGGGGCAGGGCTGGAAGATTTTTTCCCGCAGTGGTCAATTTTTTTAAAAGCTGTTCCTGGAAAAAGCTGGGGTTTTTATCCAGAGGTTGTTGACTTCCCCCAATTTACTAGGTTTTTTGGGTTTCGCCTTTACTGCTAAAAAATTTCCCTACATCATTTGGGGCATTAAGCGTTCTGTGCCCCAAAAAAAGTGGGCCTGCAATGTACAGGCCACCCCCCCCCCCCCTTTTTCCTGTTCCCCTCTTTGGGGGCACATCGTTTAGGTTGTAACCTGGGGGTCCTTTTTTCGTTGTCCAAAATGATCTTTATGTGGGTCTCAGTGAAAGCGCGAAAATTGCCTTTGCCCCTGCAAAACAGTCCACCGGATGAAAGGGTTTTTTTTTGGGTTTTTGGTGGGCTTTTGGGGCCCTGGATATTTGCAAAGAAAAATGTTATCGTATGGTGGTATTGTTGGTAAAGGGGGGGGTTTTTTTTTTTTGGCTTAGTATCTGTATCTGTTGGTTTTGGGGTGGAGGCCTTGGGCTGTGGTTTCACTCCAGGAAGACTGGGTTTGGGGTACGTTTTTTGCCCTTTTTTTTCCATTTTTTTCCTTCCTGGCAAATAAAAAACCCCCTTTCCCCCCCTTTAGTGGGGGTGGCTACCCCGGTTTTCCCATGGGCCCGGGGGTTTTTTTATTTTTTTGTCCCCCTTTTGTGGTATGCCTGGGGAAATTTTAAATTATAGCACAGTTTTTCCTGTACTGAAGGGGACACAGTTTCGGGTGAAAAAAAACTTTCGGAAGGGGGTTTCATTTTTTTTGTTGTCTTTTGGGGATGGCATTTTCAAAGGGGGGTCCCTAGTTGCACGTCCCCCTTGTTTTTCCGATTTCCCATTTTCCAGCAGATACCAAGTGCCAAAAGTATGTTTCACGGCTTGGTTTCCTTTTTCTTTGGGTTTCTGTGCTATATTCCCCGTTGGTGCATGTTTTCCCCGTCATACCCTTTTATCCTCCCCAGCACCCCATTTGGGGCTCCCACCAGTTTTTTTTTGGTAATATTTCCCCACTTTTGCTAGTGGAAATCCTCTTGTTTGCTAAATTTTCCTTTCGGGATTTCTGTTTGCAAAATTGGTTTAAACTTATCTTTTTCTTTCCACTTGTTTCCCCCTAGGCTCCCGTCCCCTATGAGGTCATTTATATGTATTCCTTCCTGCGGGTTTAAATTTCCCGAATACCCGGAAAAAACTCCGGCTTCCATTACTGTCTCCCAGGAAAAAATTTTCCAGCTTTATTTCGTTTTTCCCCGGGAAACACCTCCCGCTTCAAACCCTTACTGTCTACCAGGACAGCCCTCCATCTTCACCCTTTTCTGTCTCCCGGGGCAGCACTTTCAGCCCTCCATTTTTCTGAATACCGGACTATCTCAGCCTTTTCAAATTTCTGACTACATGGCCAGTTTCAAGGGCCCGTACCATTCAGCCCAGCTTTTTAATTCCCCTTGGGTTTTAGGGAAATTCCGGTTTTCTATGAAAACAAACTTTGAAAGTTGGGCCTCTTTTAATACCCTTTGATTTTTAGTCCAAAAGGGTTTATCTCTTTTGGGGATACCCAAAAACACTTCCCTGTTTTAACCCCTGCTTGAGCTTGTTCTTGGATATCTGCCAAGGGGCGTGACACCAATTTCCCAAAAATTTACAATTTACCCATGTGGAAGCCCCTTTGTTTGACTGACCCCAGGCTACACACAGCTTCATAATGATTTGAATGGTTGATTTACTGCAATTCTACTAGCAACCTCTTGAATATTCTATTAATAACCTCCTTAAATGAAGCTCTAGCTATTTGTATTTCTGTTTCTAACTGTTTTTGTATATTGGACAGCTTACCATGCACATTCCTGATTTATATTTAATGTTTGTGTTTATAAGGGCACCTACAACCCCATCCGTTTACAGTCTGCTTTATTGTCCAACGAAACCGTTTGAAACCAGTCAAGGGTTTGGACCAGTCGATCTGATCTGATCAGTGGGTCACTTATTTAAAACATACTGGTCGGTGATTTGAGCTAACACATGAAGGATCTACTGGAAATTATCTACCCGAGTAATATGTGATTTGATTGATACAAAAGTATAACTTGCGTGTTGAAGAAACAGGTGACTGCTGGCAACTCCTACAATGACGAACGGTCGACTCAACCCTTGTTTATCAATCGCTGTATCTAGCTTTTCTATTTTTTTTTTTTCGTCTCCACCACAATAAATGCTATATTATCACTATAGTTGACTGGTGGAAATTTTGGAGGAAGGACGCTCTTTCTGTAGTAATAATTGCTTCTCGTTGTGTATATTGTGACCGCTGGTAACTACAGGTTATATGAAATTCACCGTATACGTCTGGTATGAGTGATTCTCATGTACAAGTTTGGTAATAATCCCTCTAGAATTTTTCAAGTATATATTATCATGCATCTTTCTCACCTGCATTCCAGGGAATACAAATCAAGGGACTTCAACTATTCCCAGTAATTTAGGTGCCTTATTGTATTTATGCATTCCATGAAAGTTATTTGTACACTCTCCATTATTATTATTATAAAAAAAGAAATGCTAAGCTACAAGGGCTATACAGCGCTGCAGGGTAGGGAAGGAAGCGAGGGTATCGGGCGGCAGAAGGGGGGAGGGATGATTAGTAGGTTACAGAGAACAGCGGGGCAGGGGATAGTGCAGGGGTAGAGGGTAGCAAGAGATTGAGGTAGAAAGGGCTAAAGGTATCATCAGAGTTTGTGGAGTAAGTCAGTTATCAAAAATTCAATGAGAGAGTCTGGATGAAAGGTGAGTCCATCAGTGAGAAGGGAAGGTAAAGAGAGAACAGCGGAGCGAAGACGACGTTGGAGGTAAATTCTGAGTGCTCGTTGATAAAGTGGGCAGTCTAACAGAATGTGGCTGACCGATAATGGAACCTGACAATTCTCACAGAGAGGAGCAGGGCGCCTCTCCATGAGACATCCATGAGTAAGACGAGTGTGGCCAATGCGAAGGTGGGAGAGAGTAGTCTCCCAACCTCGACACTGGTGGCAAGAAGACGGCCAGTAACCTATACTCGGTTTAATAGAACAAAGTTTGTTATTGAGCAGAGCAGACCAACGTTGTTGCCAATGGGTGTGAAGGTGGGTAGCTATTACAGCAAAATAGTCCGGAAATGGAACACCTCTATATGAAATTGGTAGGTCATGTACTGCTGACAACGCAGCAGTGTCTGCCTGTTCATTGCCCTGTACATCAACATGACCAGGGACCCAACAAAAAACAATATCTTTATGCTTGGTAGAGATACGGCATAGCCAAAGATGGATACGGAGAACTAGAGGGTGAGGTGTATCAAATTTCCGTATAGCCTGTAGAGCACTAAGGGAGTCTGAGACAACCACAAATGATGAAACAGGCATGGAAGCGATACGAATAAGTGCTGCAAGAATGGCATACAATTCAGCAGTAAAAATGCTAGCCGAAGATAGTAAATGCCCTCGCACGAGGCAGTCCGGAAACACTGCTGCAAATCCGACGCCATCAGAAGATTTAGAGTCATCTGTGTACACGGCGATGGCATGAGAATGAGAGTGGAAGTGGTCGAAAAAAGAGAGTGGGAAGCCACTGTAGGCAGTTGGGCTTTCGAGCAAGGGAGTGAGAAAGAACAGACCCGAACAGCTGGAACTTCCCAGGGGGGTAGGGAAAAGTGAAATGCTACATGAACATATAAAGGCGGTAACTGGAGGGAAGACAAAGAGTGAATGTAGGCAAGGAGAGAAGGGACAGGGCAAACAGGGGCGGCGAACAAATAAAGAAAGTCTACTAATATCAGTGACCATTCTATAAATGGAAGGATTGCGGAGATCGTGAGAGTGCACATAGTAGCAAGGGCAATGGGCATCACAGCGATCAGACAAGGATGGAACATTCGCTTCTGCATAGAGGCTCTCAACAGGGGAAGAGCGAAAAGCACCAAGGCATAAACGTAATCCTTGGTGATGGATGGGGTTAAGGCTAGAGAGAGTAGCAGGAGAGGCCGCAGAAAAGATTTGGTCACCATAATCGAGTTTCGCTAAAATGAGAGCTGTATGTAGGCGAAGGAGAGTGCGACAATCAGCTCCCCATGAAAGATGAGCAAAGGTCTTAAGAAGGTTCAGCCGGCTGTGACAAGTTGCCTTTAGAGAGGTAATGTGGGGTTTCCAGGATAACCTACGGTCAAAGAGAAGGCCTAGAAACCTGACTGTATCACGTTCAGGGATATGGGAGCCATAGAGCTACAAAGGATGATCGGAGATGACAGAGCGTCTAGTGAAAGTAATTTGATGAGTTTTGGTACTGGAAAATTTAAACCCATGCATGGTGGCCGAAACTGTAATGAGGTGACAGTCAGTGCCTGCACAAGCAATAGCGAAGTCATCTACATAGAGTGATGACCAAATATTGGATGGAAGAACAGAGGCCAGATCATTTATAGCAAGGAGAAAAAGTGTTGAGCTCAGAACACATCCCTGAGGGACACCTTCAGCTTGGAAAAAGTCCGGGGAGAGCACATTATTGACTCAAACATGGAAATGTCTGTCAGTTAAAAAGTTCTTAAGGAAAGATGGTAGATTGCCTCGGAGGCCTAAGGAGTGGGCTTGTGCCAAAATATTATACCTCCAAGTTGTGTCATATGCCTTCTCAGGGTAAAAAAATATGGCAATAACTGAGTGGTTATTCGCAAAGGCATTATGAACATACGTGTCCAAACGTAGTAAGGGGTCTATGGTAGAATGGCCCTTACGAAAGCCATATTGACTAGTGGAGAGACTGTTGTGTGTCTCTAAATACCACATTAAACGTCTATTTACCAGACGTTCCATCACTTTGCAAACTGCACTGGTAAGAGCGATGGGACGATAGTGGGAAGCTTCATGTCCTGTAGTACCCAGTTTACGGAAAGGGAGAACAATGGCAGATTTCCACAGCTGTGGAAGAACTCCTTGTGACCAAATAAGACTGAAAAGGCGTAAGAGGACTGAAAGGGCTGACTGATGTAAATGTTGTAACATACGAATATGAATGTCGTCTGGCCCAGCTGTCGATGATCGGCAAGCTGAGAGTGTTGCCTCCAGTTCCTGAAGTGTAAAAGGCACATTATACTGTTCTTCTCTGAGAGAAGTAAAGCCCAAGGGTGCTAACTCTCTGGCAGACTTTGAGGAAAGAAACGAGGGGCAGAGATGGAGCCCCAGAGAAATATGGACCAGATGATTACCAATTTCAGTGGCAACATCTAGAGGGTTTGCTATATCAACACCGGCAACCCTCAGAACAGGAGCCAGGTCAGGAGAATATTTACCACTCAGACTCCGTACTTTTTTCCATACTGCACTCATAGAGGAAGCAGAGGTGATTGTGGAGACATAATCTTGCCAGCAAGTGCGTTTAGCATGACGGATGACACGGCAAGTGATCACACGCTTCTGCTTAAAATCAAGAAGTCTCTCAGTGGTTCTATTATACCGGTACCTGCCCCATGCAGCACGTTTCAAACGCACTGCACGAGCACAAGCAGGAGACCAAGGCACGCATTTCTGAGAATGCCTGCCCGAGGTTTGGGGTATAGAATGAGAAGCTGAGGTTAAAACTGAGGAGGTGTTAAAACTGAAGAGGTGTAAAAGCTCATCAATGGAGGACGAAGAAGGCACCTCACTAAAAACAGTTGTGAGTAAAGGTCCCAATTTGCCTGAACAAATTGTCAGCATGGGTTACGAAGAGGTGGTGAATATGAAGGGGAAGTAAGAATGATTGGAAAATGATCGCTGTGTGGTGAATATGAAGGGGAAGTAAGAATGATTGGAAAATGATTGCTGTCATGTAAATCTGGGACAACAGACCAGGTGAAGTCTAGTTCAGCGGAGGAAGAGCAGACTGAGAGATCGATGCAAGGGAGCATATGAGTACGAGGATCAAAATGGATGTGAGTACCTGTATTTAAAACATGGAGGGGGTGGGAAGCAAGAAATGCCTCTAGCTGAATGCCACGGGAATCACAGTGAGACCCCCCCCAGAGAAAATGATGGACATTAAAATCGCCAAGTAACAGAAGTGGTGGCGGTAATGACAAGACAAGAAAGGCAATATCCGGAATAGCTAATGCTCGAGAAGGAGAGAGGTACAAAGAACATTGTATACCACCTATGCAGGTGGATACAGGCTGCTGTGTAATGCAGCGAAGTACAAACAAATAGCTGATGGTATGGAATATCAGTGCGTAGAAGAAGGGCACTTTCATTAAAGGTCCCATCAGGAAAAGGATCCGAAGAATACAATAAATTATAGCCTGAGATGGGATAGATAACAGCAGAGTGTAATTTTGGTTCTTGTAAGCAAACACCAACAGGGGAAAATTGGGAGAGCAACATCTGAAGCTCACCCTGATTACCCCTGAGGCCGTGTATATTCCACTGTAAATAGGCCATGATTGGCAACGATAAAGATACTAGAAATCCGCAAGTAAGGGCACTTAAAGACTAGAGGGGTTAGAAAAGTCCACATGCGGTGGCAGCGGAAAACGTTTAAGCAGCGAAGGAATGGTGCGCTGTGAAGAAAGGAGTTGCACAGATGGAGAAGAGGAAAGAGAAGGAACAGAGGGTGGATCAGTGTTCATTGATGGTTTGGTCTCTGCAATATATTCAGAGATTGCTTCAAGTGTTTCGGAGTTCAGAGACGTCGTATGGGAGACAATATTGGAGATGGAAGGAGGAGTTTGAGTAAAGATCGGAACTGTAATGGACTGTGTCAAGGTAGGGGGGGGGGCGAAAGGGTGGAGGGAACTGGAGAAGTGTGAGAGGGGACAGAAGAGGCAGAAACCTGGGAGGTGGCAGAAAAGGAAGAAACTTGCGAGGGGACAGGGGAGGAAGGCATAGTACGAGGAGGAGGATGAACCTCCACACTTGTAACTGAGCCAGTGAAAGGGGAAGACCCAGGTACAGAGACCGGGAAGGTAAAGCGTGGAGGTGGATGAAGGGAAGGAGGGGTTAAAGGAGATTTTTTGGACTTCTGAGAAGTAGAGGGACGATTGGGAGGAGGTGTCCTACGAGGTCTTGTCAGGGTTTGTGAGGGAGAACACGAAGAAGTGAGAACAGACTGAGGTGTTGAAGTAGGGATGTCTGAGCCCAGGACAGCAAAAGAATTAGATACAGGAGTGACTATGGGACTGGCAACTGCAGAGGAGGCTGCAGAAGATGGGACCCCAGAAGCGGGGGGACGTTTTGAAACATAAGAATAAGAAACACTGGGTAGTCTCCCTTGGAGGCGGAGATGAGAAACTGCCATAGCATAAGGGAGACCTTCTGCCTCTTTGAGGCAATGAATTTCCCATTCATTCAAGTAGACCTGGCAACGGCGAGAGTATGAAAGGTGAGCCTCATGACAATTAAGGCAAGAGGGAGGTCGACTGCAAGACATATTAGAATGGTCGTCGGCACCACAGACTGGGCATTTGGCTATAGATCTGCAATATTTTGCTGGGTGGCCAAATCGCCAGCAATTTCTACACTGTTGCGGTGTAGGGATCACCTTTTGAACTTGTAACCAATGTCCTGCTACATAAACAGAGGATGGGAGTTCACGGCTGTCAAAAGTTAAACGAGCCACATTGCAAGGGTATCGTCTCCGCCCACGGGCAGGAAGAACGTAAGTGTCTACCTTGAGAATTGGGAGATCTTGGAGTTCCAGCTGTTCAAGAATGTCACTGCCACATGTCTGGAAAGCCTGTTGGACTATGGTAGGGGCAGAATGACAGTACCACTACAAGAATTGAGGGAATAATGTTTTTCGATAGTGATAGGAATAGTATCGATATGTGAAAGAGAAAGATCATGAGCTTGGGTAGCATTCCTGACTGTGATGATTCGTGTACCACTCTTAACCCTTTGAGGGTCGACAGGCCCTCTCCGAAACTCGTTCTCAGGGTCGGCCAAATTTCAAAAAAAAAAAAAATTATTTTTTCTTATGAAAAAATAGTTTTTTTTTCTAAACATTATAGAATAAACAAAAAAAATTTACCATCAATACTTACGGAGATATGGATGCATGAAGTTTGCAGAAAATGAGCCGCGTATGGCAACAGCGGCGACTGCCGCTCACCCGGTAAACTTTGATTTACTTGTATTTGAAGGTTTGTTGTTTTTTTCACTATTTTATTTTTTCACATAACTTATGTGGCCTATGAGACCAAAGTAAGGTGCAATGTACATATATACACTCGTTGTATACAACACAATAAGCACACAAACATAATTATCAATATATTGTTTACAAAACTTGTTTACAAAAACAAACAATACAAAACATTGTTTATTATTATTGTTCTATAATATATATACCAATATACAGTCACTGAACATATTCCTATTAGTTCTGCAGCTTGTGGAACTCTGAAACATAGTGTCATACACAATGGTGTTTTATCTTTCTCCCTCATTCTATCTCTTTCAATCTGTCTCTCTCTTTCTATCTGTCTGTCTATCTCTGTCTCACAGGTACACATAAATACAAGTATACATAGTATAAATTACCTAGGATAACCCAAGAAACCCAGACAAAGTGCTATACTCTGCTTGAAGATGTGAGTAAAAGTGATGATGCAGTCTTGTGGCTCTCTGAGACAGAGAGCTAGATGGATAGACAGGGAGCTTGACAGACAGGCAAATAGACAGACAGAAATGTTAGTATACCAGCAAAAACAAAGGGAGGGCGATGTTCATCTCATCTTTTGGCATCAGCTCTACCCTCATTTACCCTCATCAAACGTCAGCACTTATCAGATGTTATCTCCCCTTATCTTGTTACTGTCATGGGTGAACATTTATTATTACATATTATTATTATTACCTATTATTATTATGTATTATTATTATTATGTATTATTATTATTATGTATTATTATTATGTATTATTGTTATCATTACGTATTCTTCTTCTTCCTCCTCCTCCTCCTCCTCCTCCTCCTCTTCTTCCTCCTCCTCCTCCTCTTCTTCTTCCTCCTCCTCCTCCTCCTCTGCCTCCTCCTCCTCTTGCCTCCTCCTCCTCTTGCCTCCTCCTCCTCTGCCTCCTCCTCCTCCTCCATTCTTGGAACAAGTTTGAAGAGCTTGTAGTTCATAATCACTATCATTATCATCACCAATGCTCACATCTGAGTCTGGGATTTTGGAAAATAGGAGTTTCCTCTTTGATTCTGGTACAACTGAACGACGGCCCAGCACCAGAGGTGGAAGGCTGTGGGTTGTCTGGGTTTTCCTCACTATTACCCATATTATGGTCATTAGTTTCGGTCAAAACCTCACCAGAACCTTGAAACTCATCTTCACTGTCACTTCCATCTGTATTAGAACTGTCACTGGGGAACAAAAGTGTCCCAATTCGCCGAGGAGTGAGGAACTTCTTACCGCAGGGCACGGTGGAAATTGTGTACTATGATGGCATTCCCACAATGCACCACTGGGTCCCAGATTTTTTTCCTACTGCGCACACCCACCACACAGACCCATTCTCTCACATCTAGGCTTATCAGCCTTTTCCTGCGAGATTTGAGGCCGCTAGAATTTATGCGTACTAGTACGTCAAAAACCCCTACGCGTAAGACGTACTAGTACGACCAAAACCCTCAAAGGGTTAAGAACATGAAAGGAAATATCTCTACCAACATGGGGTAGGAGCGCTTTGCCAATACTATGGTCGGAAAGATAGGTAGTAGAAGAAGTCGATCTTAAAGTAAAGAATTTAATCCATTGTGTGATTCGAAACTGAGTGTGGAGAGGGAGTGCATGATGTGTTGGTCTTTTCCGAGTAGAATGGGAAGGTAACGAAGTAACATCATCAGGAAATTGTCGTTGGTGTTTAGAAATGGGACCAGAGTTGGTCCGAAGTGGGACGGGCTATGGGCTGGCGATTCGAAAATTGCCGCACAGTAAAGGGAGAGGCCAGAAGCATAGTTAAAGGAGAGCGGAGGTCAGACAAATCGAAGGAGTGAGTCGAAACCCCGGTACCTGAAGCGGGTGACAAAGCAGCACCAGCAAGAGGTACAGGGGTCTTAGGAGTTTCCGAAGAGTGGCCAAAAGACGAGGCGAGGTCAGAACGGGGTGTGGTAACAATAAGGGGCCCGGGGGTAGCGGGGTCATGGATTGGGGGACTCCATGGTTAGGTTACTTCTTTCTTTTTGTTTTTAAGAAAAAAAAAGAAAGAATAGAAAATAAAAATAAAAAAAAAAGAATAAAAAAAGGGGGGACCAGGGAGGGATAGTTCCTAGGAGGAATGAAAGGGCCAGAAATCTCCCTCCGTGCCCAAGAGGACCTCAGCACTGCAAGTAGTGCAGATGCAGCATGGAACCCGTACCACTCCCTCCCCTTCGTGCCAGTAAACCAGCAATCCGGGATAGCAACCTCACATCTGCCGAGCTACCTCGGTGGACAAAAGAGAGGGCGGCCGGATATCTGCCACAAAGCATACCTCCTTCGGCCACCACCCCCAGAATCTGAAAGGTGGCTTCCAGAGATACACCCATCGCCAGAAAGACACCCAAGGCACCCTCCGGGATACCGGAGAGGGATTGGGACATCCCCAGGCGATCCAGATTCCACGGCAAACTACGCCGCCACCAAGAACCTCAATAGAATGGGATTAACCCTGGTACCCTTTCCCCTGCCTAGGAACTAGCGTGCCTGTGGGAAAATTCCAAAGGCCAAAAAAGGAAGGGCAAAAGGGAGGGGTGGGGAGGAGTAGTAGTAAAGGAAAAAGGGGAGGATGGGATAGGGAAGGGGGGATTGGGGGGTAATTAGGTTCGGTCTGAGGAAGGAGACCAACATGTCTAATTCCTCAGACCAAGAGCCTCTTTACCACGCCAAGGAGCCTTCCTTGAAGAGGTGTACACTCTCCAGGTCAGCAGTTTTGCCTGCATTGAAGGGGGCAGTTAGTGTACAACAGTATTCCAGCCTAGAGAGAACAAATGATCAGAAGAGAATCATCATGGGCTTGGCATCCCTAGCTTTGAAGATTCTCATTATCCATCTTGTCATTTTCCTAGCAGATGTGGTAGGTACATTGTTATGATCTTTGGAAGTGAGATCCTCTGACAATATCACTCCCAGGTTCTTCACATTAGTTTTTCGCTTTATTGTGTGGTTGGAATTTGTTTTATATGCTGATATAGTTGGGTAATGCTTGTCATAAGTTTGCAATGCTTATAGATATCTTCAAGGCATGATTCCCTCAAGGGGCAAAACTTTTGAGTTTATTGTGAAAGGAAGCAAATAAAGCAAAAGCTCATTTTTATTAGCCACTTGTGAAAATGGAAAATAACAAATTATGATTGCAATTATATTTCTAGGAAGTGCTAAAGTTGCAGGAGTCATACAACACCAGAAATGGGAGGCAGTCAAGTTCGATCTAAGGAAGGAGAGAGCAAGTTCATTTCCTTGGATCAAGAGCTCTGCAGTGTCAGTGAACCTCCATTGAAGAGGAAGGAGAAGAACAATGAGGTTTTAAGAGTTGATAGGAGCAAGAGAGAGAGGTTCTAGTAGAGAGGTGCCTGCTGTGCATTCCTTGATTTTGATTATCATAATGGTACAGAAGAACCTTCATTCTTGACAGGGCGAGGGAGGTCTGACAGGTTCTTGTATAGAGGAACCTGGAAGCTTGACAGGGTGAGGGAGGTCTGACAGGTTCTTGTATAGAGGAACCTGGAAGCTTGACAGGTTGAGGGAGGTCTGACAGGTTCTTGTATAGAGGAACCTGGAAGCTTGACAGGGTGAGGGAGGTCTGACAGGTTCTTGTATAGAGGAACCTGGAAGCTTGACAGGGTGAGGGAGGTCTGACAGGTTCTTGTATAGAGGAACCTGGAAGCTTGACAGGGCGAGGGAGGTCTGACAGGTTCTTGTATAGAGGAACCTGGAAACTTGACAGGGCGAGGGAGGTCTGACAGGTTCTTGTATAGAGGAACCTGGAAGCTTGACAGGGCGAGGGAGGTCTGACAGGTTCTTGTATAGAGGAACCTGGAAGCTTGACAGGGTGAGGGAGGTCTGACAGGTTCTTGTATAGAGGAACCTGGAAGCTTGACAGGGCGAGGGAGGTCTGACAGGTTCTTGTATAGAGGAACCTGGAAGCTTGACAGGGCGAGGGAGGTCTGACAGGTTCTTGTATAGAGGAACTGGAAGCTTGACAGGGCGAGGGAGGTCTGACAGGTTCTTGTATAGAGGAACCTGGAAGCTTGACAGGGCGAGGGAGGTCTGACAGGTTCTTGTATAGAGGAACCTGGAAGCTTGACAGGGTGAGGGAGGTCTGACAGGTTCTTGTATAGAGGAACCTGGAAGCTTGACAGGGTGAGGGAGGTCTGACAGGTTCTTGTATAGAGGAACCTGGAAGCTTGACAGGGTGAGGGAGGTCTGACAGGTTCTTGTATAGAGGAACCTGGAAGCTTGACAGGGCGAGGGAGGTCTGACAGGTTCTTGTATAGAGGAACCTGGAAGCTTGACAGGGCGAGGGAGGTCTGACAGGTTCTTGTATAGAGGAACCTGGAAGCTTGACAGGGTGAGGGAGGTCTGACAGGTTCTTGTATAGAGGAACCTGGAAGCTTGACAGGGTGAGGGAGGTCTGACAGGTTCTTGTATAGAGGAACCTGGAAGCTTGACAGGGTGAGGGAGGTCTGACAGGTTCTTGTATAGAGGAACCTGGAAGCTTGACAGGGTGAGGGAGGTCTGACAGGTTCTTGTATAGAGGAACCTGGAAGCTTGACAGGGTGAGGGAGGTCTGACAGGTTCTTGTATAGAGGAACCTGGAAGCTTGACAGGTTGAGGGAGGTCTGACAGGTTCTTGTATAGAGGAACCTGGAAGCTTGACAGGGCGAGGGAGGTCTGACAGGTTCTTGTATAGAGGAACCTGGAAGCTTGACAGGGCGAGGGAGGTCTGACAGGTTCTTGTATAGAGGAACCTGGAAGCTTGACAGGGCGAGGGAGGTCTGACAGGTTCTTGTATAGAGGAACCTGGAAGCTTGACAGGGCGAGGGAGGTCTGACAGGTTCTTGTATAGAGGAACCTGGAAGCTTGACAGGGCGAGGGAGGTCTGACAGGTTCTTGTATAGAGGAACCTGGAAGCTTGACAGGGTGAGGGAGGTCTGACAGGTTCTTGTATAGAGGAACCTGGAAGCTTGACAGGGTGAGGGAGGTCTGACAGGTTCTTGTATAGAGGAACCTGGAAGCTTGACAGGTTGAGGGAGGTCTGACAGGTTCTTGTATAGAGGAACCTGGAAGCTTGACAGGGTGAGGGAGGTCTGACAGGTTCTTGTATAGAGGAACCTGGAAGCTTGACAGGGCGAGGGAGGTCTGACAGGTTCTTCTATAGAGGAACCTGGAAGCTTGACAGGTTGAGGGAGGTCTGACAGGTTCTTGTATAGAGGAACCTGGAAGCTTGACAGGGTGAGGGAGGTCTGACAGGTTCTTGTATAGAGGAACCTGGAAGCTTGACAGGTTGAGGGAGGTCTGACAGGTTCTTGTATAGAGGAACCTGGAAGCTTGACAGGGTGAGGGAGGTCTGACAGGTTCTTGTATAGAGGAACCTGGAAGCTTGACAGGGTGAGGGAGGTCTGACAGGTTCTTGTATAGAGGAACCTGGAAGCTTGACAGGGTGAGGGAGGTCTGACAGGTTCTTGTATAGAGGAACCTGGAAGGTTGACAGGGTGAGGGAGGTCTGACAGGTTCTTGTATAGAGGAACCTGGAAGCTTGACAGGGCGAGGGAGGTCTGACAGGTTCTTGTATAGAGGAACCTGGAAGCTTGACAGGGCGAGGGAGGTCTGACAGGTTCTTGTATAGAGGAACCTGGAAGCTTGACAGGGTGAGGGAGGTCTGACAGGTTCTTGTATAGAGGAACTTGGAAGCTTGACAGGGTGAGGGAGGTCTGACAGGTTCTTGTATAGAGGAACCTGGAAGCTTGACAGGGTGAGGGAGGTCTGACAGGTTCTTGTATAGAGGAACCTGGAAGCTTGACAGGGTGAGGGAGGTCTGACAGGTTCTTGTATAGAGGAACCTGGAAGCTTGACAGGGTGAGGGAGGTCTGACAGGTTCTTATATAGAGGAACCTGGAAGCTTGACAGGGTGAGGGAGGTCTGACAGGTTCTTGTATAGAGGAACCTGGAAGCTTGACAGGGTGAGGGAGGTATGACAGGTTCTTGTATAGAGGAACCTGGAAGCTTGACAGGGTGAGGGAGGTATGACAGGTTCTAGTACAGAAGAACCTTGAAGCCTGACAAGAGGAAGGGTGTTAGGTCCTGACTGGTTATGTATCAACACTTGTAAGTTAAGAGTCATATTTCATCTGGTACTCATTATTGTTACAATTCCATTCTTAATTTTGTTAAGTTATACCAGAACTTTTATACACTGCTTAGAATATATTGAGATATACTTGTGTGCAGGGCCACATTTAGGGGAGGGACCCTGGGGCCTGGGCCCCCCACTAGAAGAGGCCCCCACAAAATGATGAAAAAATATTATGACATACTGAGAATTAAGTAGATCTCAAAAAGAGAAAACGTATGCAAGAGTTTGAATTGTCATCTGATGGCTGGTGTTATATCAGTGGGAGCGCATCATCAGCTGCATGACAAGAGGATGACTCACAGCACATCATTATCCTGGGTGTACAGGGCTCTGCAGTATGAATGATTGCTTGATCGTGATCAGTATGTGAACAACAGTGGAAAATACACATATGCTGCTATGTATGATAATCTTTGTAATTGTATCCTCTTCAAGGGGGGGGGAGGGCTCCTTGGTGTGGCAAAGAGGCTCTTGGTCTGAGGAATTAGACCTGTTGGTCTCCTTCCTCAGACCGAACCTAATTACCCCCAATCCCTGTCCCATCCTCCCCTTTTTCTGTTCCTCCTCCTCCTCCCCACCCCTCCCTTTTGCTCTTCCTTCCTTGGGATTTTTCCCACAGGCGCTAGTTCCTAGGTAGGTGAAAGGGTACCAGGGTCCATCCCATTCCATTGAGGTTCTTGGCGGTGGCGTAGTTTGCCATGGAATCTGGATCGCCTGGGGATGTCCCAATCCCTCTCCGGTATCCCGGAGGGAGGCTTTGGGTGTCTTTCGGGCGACAGGTGTATCTCTAGAAGCCACCTTTTGGATTCCGGGGGTGGTGGCTAAAGGAGGTATGCTTTGTGGCGGATATCCGGCTGCCCTCTCTTTTGTCCACCAAGGTAGCTCGGCAGATGTGAGGTTGCTATCCTGCATTGCTGGTTTATTGGCATGAAGGGTAGGGTTCCATGCTGCATCTGTGCTACTTGCGGTGCTGAGGGAGATTTCCGGCCCTTTCATACCTCCTGGGAACTATTCCTCCCCACTCCCCCATTTTTTTTATTTCTTTTTTTTTCTTAAAAACAAAAAGAAAAGGAGTAACCTAACCATGGAGAACCCAGTGCATGAGCCTACTATCCCTGGGTCCCTTCTTGATACTGCACCCCATTCTGGCCCTGCCTCATTTTTTGACCACTCTTCGGACACTCCTGATGCCCCTGTACCTCTTGCTGGTGATGTTTTATAACTGCTTCAGGTACCAGGGTTTCAACTGACTCCTTCGATTCGTCTGACCTCCGCTCTCCTTTGACTATGCTTCCAGCCTCTCCCTCTACAGAATGGCAATTTTTGAATTGCCAGCCCGTTTCATGTCGGACGAACTCCGGTCCCACTCCTAAACGCCAACGACAATCTCCTGATGATGTTACTTCGTTACCTTCCCTTTCTACTCAGAAAAGACCGACATGTCATGCACTCCCTCTCCACGCTCAGTTTCGGGCCACACAATGGACTAAATTCTTTACTTTAAGACCGACTTCTTCTTCTGACTATCTTTCCGACCATAGTATTGGCAAAGCGCTCCTGCGCCATGTTGGTAGAGATATTTAATTTCATGCTCTTAAGAGCGTTACGTGCATCATCACTTTTCAAGAATGCTACACAAGCTCATGATCTTTCTCTCCTTTCGCATATCGATACTACTCTCACTATTGAAAAACATCTTTCTCTCAATTCTTGTAGTGGTACTGTCATTTTGCCCCATACCATAGTCCAACAGACTTTCCAGACATGTGGCAATGACATTCTTGAACAGCTGGAACTCCAGGATCACCCAATCTTCAAAGTAGACACTTATGTCCTTCCTGCCCGTGGGCAGAGATGATACCTTTGCAGTGTGGCTCGATTAACTTTCGACAGCTGTGAACTCCCGTCCTCTGTTTATGTCGCGGGACGTTGGTTACAAGTTCAAAAGGTGATCCCTACACCGCAACAGTGTAGAAATTGCTGGCGTTTTGGTCACCCAGCGAAATATTGCAGATCTATAGCCAAATGCCCAGTCTGTGGTGCCGACGACCATTCTAATACGTCTTGCAGTCGACCTCCCTCTTGCCTTAATTGTCATGAGGCTCACCCTTCGTACTATCGCCGTTGCCAGGTCTACTTAAATGAGCGTGAAATCTGTTCCCTCAAAGAAGCAGAAGGTCTCCCTTATGCTATGGCAGTTTCTCATCTCTGCCTCCAAGGGAGACTACCCCGTGTTTCTTATTCTCATGTTTCAAAACATCCCCACACTTCTGGGGTCCCATCTTCTGCAGCCTCCTCTGTTGTTACCCCTCCCATAGTCACTCCTGTATCTAATTCTTTTGCTGTCCTGGGCTCAGACATCCCTACTTCAACACCTTAGTCTGTTCTGATATCTTCGAGTTCTCACTCACAAGCCCGGGTATCGACAAGATTTCGTACGATACCTACCAAACGCACCTCTACTTCTCAGAAGTCCAAAAAATCCCCTTTGCTCAAATCTTCCTTCCTCTCCTTCCCTTCTTCTGTCCCCACATTTTACCTTTCCAGTCTCTGTACCTGGTTCTTCCCCTCTCACTGGCTCTATTACAGGTGTGGAGGTTCACCCCCCTCCTCGTTCTGTGCCTCCCTCCCCTGTCCCCTCCCAAGTCTCCCCCTCTTCTGCCACCTCCCAGGTTTCTGCCTCTTCTCTCCCCTCCCACACTTCTTCTCCAGTTCCCAACACGCTTTCGTCCCCCCTACTTTAGTACAGTCCAATACTGTCCCAATTTTTACTCACCCTCCTCCTTCTGTCTCCAATATTGTCTCCCATACAACGTCTTTGAATTCAAAAACACTTGACGCTATTTCAGAATATATTGCAGAGACTAAACCTTCAATGGACACTGATCCACCTCCTGTTCTTTCTCTTCCCTCTCCTCCATCTCCACCTGGTTACCTAGAGGTTATTCCAGGGATCAACGCCCCAGCGGCCCAGTCCATGACCAGGCCTCCCGGTGGATCAGGGCCTGATCAACCAGGCTATTACTGTTGGCAGTACACAGTCCAATATACGAGCCACAGCCCGGCTGATCCGGCACAACTCCATTCTTCACAATGCTCCATTCCTTCGCTGCTTGAACATCTTCCGATGCCACCGCACAGAGACTTTTCTAACCCCTCTAGTCTGTAGGTGCCCTTCTCTACGGATTCCTGGTATTTTCCTCGTTGCCAATCATGGCCTATTTACAGTGGAATATCCTCGGCCTCAGGGGTAATCGGGGTGAGCTTCAGATGTTGCTTTCCAGGTTTTCCCCTGTTGGTGTTTGCTTATAAGAACCAAAATTACACTCAGCTGTTTTCCAACCTATCTCAGGCTATAGTTTATTGTATTCTTTGGATCCTTTCTCAGGTGGGACCTTTAATGAAAGTGCCCTTCTCTGCAATGATATTCTGTACTGTCAACTATTTGTCCATACCTCGATGCATTACACTTCAACCCGTATTCACTTGAATAAGTGGCTTACAATACGTTCTTTATATCTCTCTCCTTCTTGGGCATTTTCTATCCCAGATTTTGCCTTTCTTCTTTCATCCTTACCACCACCACTTCTGTTACTTGGCGATTTTAATGCGCACCATTTCCTCTGGGGGGGTCTCATTGTGACTCACGTGGCATCCAGTTGGAGGCTTTTCTTGCCTCTCACCCCCTCCATGTTTCAAATACGGGTACTCCCACTCATTTTGATCCTCGTACTCATACTCTTGCATCGATCTATCGGTCTGCTCTTCCTCCACTGCACTACACTTCGCCTGGTCTGTTCTACCGGACTTACATGACAGCAATCATTTTCCAATCATTCTTACTTCTCCTTCATATTCACCACCTTTCCGTAGCCCTCTCTGGCAATTTGATTGGGCAAATTGGGACCTTTCCTCGCAACTCACTGCTTTTAGTGACGTTCCTTCTTCATCTTCCATTGATGAGCTCCTACACCTCTCCTTGACGTCAGTTTTAACCGCAGGTTCTCATTCTATACCCCAAACCTCAGGCAGGCATTCTCAGAAGTGCATGCCTTGGTGGTCTCCTGCTTGTGTTCATGCAGTACGTTTGAAACACGCTGCATTGGGCAGGTACCAGTACAATAGAACTGATGAAAGACTTTGTTGATTTTAAGCAGAAGCCTGTGGTCCCTCGCCGTGTCATCCGTGACTCTAAACGCACTTGCTGGCAAGATTATGTCTCCACCATCACCTCTGCGTCCTCTGTGAGTGCAATCTGGAAAAAAGTGAGGAAATTGAATGGTAAATACTCTCCTGACCCAGCTCCTGTTCTACGGGTCGCTGGTGTTGATATAGCAAACCCTCTTGACATTGCCATTGAAATTGGCACTCATCTGGTCCGTATTTCCTGGGGGCTCCATCTATGCCCCTCGTTTCTTTCCTCAAAGTCTGTCAGAGAGTTAGTACCCTCGGACTTTTCTTCTCTCAGAGAAGAACAGTATAATGTGCCTTTTACACTTCAGGAACTGGAGGCAACACTCGGCTCGCTGATCATCAGCAGCTGGGCCTGATGACATTCATATTCGGATGTTACAACATTTGCATCAATCAGCCCTTACGGTCCTCTTACACCTCTTCAATCTTATTTGGTCACAAGGAATTCTTCCCCAGCTGTGGAAATCTGGTATTGTTCTCCCTTTCCGCAAGCCGGGTACTACGGGACATGATGCCTCCCACTATTGTCCCATTGCTCTTACTACTGCAGTTTGCAAAGTGATGGAACGTCTGGTAAATCGATGTTTAATGTGGTATTTAGAGACACACAACAGTCTCTCCACTAGTCAATATGGCTTTCATAAGGGCCATTCTACCATAAACCCCTCACTATGCTTGGATGCGTATGTTTGTAATGCCTTTGCGAATAACCACTCAGTTATTGCCATATTTTTTGACCTTGAGAAGGCATATGACACAACTTGGAGGTATAATATTTTGGCCCAAGCCCACTCCTTAGGCCTCCGAGGCAATCTACCATCCTTCCTTAAGAACTTTTTAACTGACAGACATTTCCGTGTTCGAGTTAATAATGTGCTCTCCCCGGACTTTGTCCAAGCTGAAGGTGTCCCTCAGGAATGTGTTCTGAGCACAACACTTTTTCTCCTTGCTATAAATGATTTGGCCTCTGTTCTTCCATCCAATATTTGGTCATCAGTCTATGTTGATGACTTTGCTATAGCTTGTGCAGGCGCTGACTGTCACCTCATTACAGTTTCTCTCCAGCATGTAGTCGACCATGTTTCCAATTGGGCCACCACACATGGGTTTAAATTTTCCAGTACCAAAACTCACCAAATTACTTTCACTAGAGGCTCTGTCATCTCCGAACATCCTTTGTACCTCTATGGCTCCTGTATCCCTGAACGTGATACAGTCAGGTTTCTAGGCCTTCTCTTTGACCGTAGGTTATCCTATAAACCTCACATTACCTCTCTGAAGGCAACTTGTCACAGCCAGCTGATCGTCGAACTCTCCTTCCCCTACATTCAGCCCTAATTTTATCGAAGCTCGATTATGGTCACCAGATCTATTCAACGGCCTCTCCTGCTACTCTCTCTAGCCTTAACCCCATCCATCACCAAGGATTACGTTTATGCCTTGGTGCTTTTCGCTCTTCCCCTGTTGAGAGCCTCTATGCAGAAGCGAATGTTCCATCCTTGTCTGATCGCCATGATGCCCATTGCCTTTGCTACTATGTACACTCTCACGATCTCCGCAATCCTTCCATTTATAGAGTGGTCACCGATATTAGTAGACATTATTTGTTCACTGCCCCTGTTTGCTCTGTCCTTTCTCTCTTCACCTACATTCGCTCTTGTCTTCCCTTCAATTACTGCCTTTCATGTAGCATCTCACTTTTCACTACTCCCCTGGGAAGTTCCAGCTGTTCAGGTCTATTCTTTCTCACTCCCTTACTTGAAAGGCCAACTGCCTACGGTGGCTTCCCACTCTCTTTTTCTTGACCACTTCCACTCTCATTCTCATGCCACCGCTGTGTACACAGATGGCTCTAAATCTTCTGACGGCGTCGGATTCGCAGCAGTTTCCAGACAGCATCATGCGAGGGCATTTACTGTCTTCGGCTAGCATTTTTACTGCTGAATTGTATGCTATTCTTGCAGCACTTATTCGTATCGCATCTATGCCTGTGTCATCATTTGTGGTTGTCTCAGACTCCCTTAGTGCTCTACAGGCTAAACGGAAATTTAATACACCTCACCCCCTAGTTCTCTGTATCCAACTTTGGCTACGCCATATCTCTACCAAGCATAAACTGTATAATCCTCCAGCTTTAGCGCTTCCCCTTGATTATAATAATAATAAATACCAAGCATAAAGATATTGTTTTTTGTTGGGTCCCTGGTCATGTTGATGTACAGGGCAATGAACAGGCAGACAATGCTGCGCAGTCAGCAGTACATGACCTACCAATTTCATATAGAGGTGTTCCATTTCCGGACTATTTTGCTGTAATAGCTACCCACCTTCACACCCGTTGGCAACAATGTTGGTCAACTCTACTCGGTAACAAACTTTATTCTATTAAACCGAGCATACGTTACTTCTTGTCATCAGTGCCGAGGTTGGGAGACCGAGACTACTCTCTCCCGCCTTTGCATTGGCCACACTCGTCTTACTCATGGGTATCTCATGGAGAGGCACCCTGTTCCTCTCTGTGAGCAGTGTCAAGTTCCAGTATTGATTAGCCACATTCTGTTAGACTGCCCTCTCTATCAACGAGCACGCAGAATTTATCTCCAACATCGTCTCCGCTCTACTACTCTCTCTCTTTATCTTCCCTTCTTGCTGATGGACCCTCCTTTAATCCTGATTCTCTCATTGACTTTTTGACAACTGATTTACTCCACAAACTCTGATGATACCTTTTGCACTCCTCTCAGCCCTTTCTACCTCAATCTCTTGCTGCCCTCTACCCTTTCACCATCCACTGCCCCGCTGTTCTCCATAACCTATTACTCATCCATCTCCCTTTTGCTACCTGATACCCTCACTTCCTTCCTGCCCTGCAGCGCTGTATAGCCCTTGTGGTTTAGTGCTTCTTTTTTATTATAATAATCTAACCATTAGATTTAGACCTTTTAAATACAAGGAACCCTCCACCAAACTGGGCCCTGGGCCCCGGGCCCCCACCACCTAAACCTGGCACTGCTTGTGTGTTGCAAATGTATACTTTAAGGTTAAATCAGTTTTTACTGATGAGATATACTGTTTTATTGGTAAAACTATATTCCCTCAATATATTTCCCCTCAATAAATTCACTCAATATACTTATTATATTGTAAAGTGCAATTAACAAGAGTTATTAGTTTTAATCATTTCCATTTGATATAATCCAAATTTTTGCAAATACATATACATTCACATAGAAATGCATATACCTATACATGTACAGTATAGTGAAAAAAATCATAATTTCCCATTCCCAAAAAACATATATATATATATATATATATATGTATATATATATATATATATATATATATATATATATTACACACATATATACACATGTATAATTATTTCTACCCTGGTATGGCAGTTGAATCATTTATCTATGGTATTACATCTCTCTAAATATAGTGTTGAGACCATGCTTGGTGTGACAGTCACAACACCAGGGATCTTTCATTAGGATGTCCTTCTCTTGCTTCCCCATCTAGCGGGAGTCCTGCAGAGTGATCCTGAGGGCGTAGATGGAGAAGGGAGTAAGGGAAAGAGGGATGGAGGTGACTCCATCAGCTTGTGTGAAGCTCAACTCCTCACCCACCTCCTCCAGTCCATTACATTTCTTCACTGAAGTCACTGGCCAGCTCACCTTCAACCTGGAATGTTTGAATAACATAATTATTAACATTTTGATGCGTATATGGTGGGGGACTAGCTGCGACAAGCACTGACAAAACAAGAGAAAGAGAGAAAATAAATGAAGACATGCTAGCTTTACTCACGTGATTTTAGTTTTGGCTGCATTACTCTCATAAAGTCTTAAGACCAGGTCCCCTGAACCATCCTCTGCTGGCTTGATAGTATGAACCACTGCCCCGGACCCTTCCACACTCGCAGCAGACCACTCGCTCCTGTAGGCATAAAAAATAGAAGGCTCTTCAATTTGTTAACCCAGGATAATTTCTGGAAGCCAATCACTGTGGCTTGTTTCCTTTGTGGTCTTCTTTCCCAGGACGAAGCCCACAACAATAAATTAGAACACAGGATCCTACTCAATGCTAGGTGAACAAGGCAAACAGGTGCAAGAAGGATTAAATTCATGGTTTGAGTGTAAACTGAAGGTGCTACCACTGAGCTATGAAGTGTTGCAACCATGTAATATGTGAAAATTTATTTAAAATGAAAAATAAGCAAATCAGTCAGAACTTGCAGCAATGAATTTATGTATATGGATGCAAGTGAAATATAAGATAAAGTTAATTAAAAAAAAGATAGTTCTGATAGGCGACCTCTGCAAGGGGGAGCGTCTTGACATTGTGAAAAGGCTATTGGTCTGAGGAATTGGACCTTTCGGTCTTCTTCCTCTGATCGAGCCTAAATACCCCCCCTTTGTCCCTGCCCTGCCTCATCTTTCTCACCCCCCCTTTCCCCATCCCTTTCTTGTTTTTGGCCTCTGCAGTCATCCCCTCAGGTATTCTAGTTCCTAGGTTGGGAAAGCGTATCCTTGTCCATCCCATTCTGTTGAGGTTTTTGGTAGTGGTGTATCTTGCTGTGAAATCTGGATCATCTGGGAAGGTCCCGATCCCTCTCTGGTTGCCCGGTTTGGGGGGAGGTTTGCAATGTCTTTTGGATGACGAGTGTATCTCTGGAGGCTGCCTGTCAGATTCTGGGAGGTGGAGGCTGAAGGAGGTATGCTTTGTGGCAGGTATCCTACCACCCTTTTTTTTTTTGTCCACAGAGGAGGCTCGGTGGATACAAGGGTGCTATCCTGGATTGCTGGTTTACTAGCATGAAGGGTAGGGTATTGCAAGGGTTCCATGCCGCATCTGCACTACTGGCTGTACTGACGTCTTCATGATCCTTTCATTCTTCCTAGAAGCTATTCCTCTACATTCCCCCCTTTTTTCTTTTCCTCCTGGATCCTTTTCTGCTGCAGCACCCTATTACAACCCTACCTCATTATCTGACCGTTTCGCAGGTAACATTTCATTGCCCACTCCTAGTACCGAAGTTCCACCTGACTCCTTTGATACGTCGAACCACTACACATCTTTGACCATGCTTCCAGCTTCTCCCACTACAGTGCGGCGATTTTCAGATCGTCCACCTATCTCAGGACAGACCACCTCCAGTCCCACACTTAAACGACCACGACCATCAACTGATGACACTGCTTCGATTGCCTCTTGCTCTTCCCAGAAAGTACACAATGGACTAAATTTTTCACTCTGCAACCATCTTCCCTATCTTTCTAATCATGGTATCAGCAAGGCTCTCCTGCACCATGTTGGTCAAAATATTTTATTTCACGATCCTCCATAGATGATATTCCTGCTACATTTCGAAAACACATTTCTCTCAGTTCTTGCAATGGTACTGTATTATTATTATAATCAAAAAGAAGCGCTAAGCCAAATGGTACTGTAGTTCTGCCTCATACCATTGGTCATCGTGATTTCCGGACATGTGACCCCTCTAGTGAGGTTCTTTGATGCTGGTGTGGGGCTCTTGATCTAGGGAATTGGATCTGTGCTCCAGTTCCCTGAATTGAGTCCACCCCCCCCTCCACCCGCTGTATAATGGTTCAGCGCTCCCCCATGATTATAATAATAATAATCCGGACATGTGATGATATTCTACAGCAACTTGAGCTCCAAGACCTCCCAGTTTTCAAAGTGGACACTTATGTACTATCTGCCTGCGGGAGGAGACACTTCCCATGCAGTTTAGCTCACTTAACTTTTGATTGCCGAGAACTTCCATCCTCGGTTTATATTGGTGGACACTGTTTACAAGTCAGAGTTAATCCCTCACAACCCAGTCCATGACCAAGCCTCATGGTGGATCAGGACTTGATCGCTCAGGCTGTTACTGCCAGTCACATGCAAACTGACGTACGTACCACAGACTAGCTGGTTAAGTCCAGCTCCCACTTGAAGACAGCCAGGGGTCTATTATTATTATCAAAAAGAAGCACTAAGCCACAAGGGCTATACAGCTAGGGGTCTATTGGTAAGTCACCTTATGTATGCTGGGTGGCATACAAAATAAGGGTCCCTGACCCTTATCTTGTTTTCTCTTAGTGTACTCATGGCACTCCAGCTTTTCATTGGGGGCATGTTGCACTACCTCTGTCCTAGGTAGTGATTTCCGTGTGCAGATTTGGGACTAGTCCCTCTAGGTTATTCCTGGTGTAAATTATAATGAACAGCTGTGAATTTATAATGGTTCAGTGTGGACCAAAAGTCATGACTTGATAATGATTCAGGATGGACCGTAACATCTGTAATTTCCTGCAAAAACTGTAGATTAATTGTGAATATGCTCTAACATGTTATGATGATAAATTTATTAACATGGTCAATGAATTGAGAGCATTTATGGATGATAGAGAATCAGTGACAATTAAAGTGTCAACCTTAGATACATGGACGCGTTTGAATGCAAGGAGAACGGCAAACAGTTCTGTCTGAAGGGTAGAGGCCCAGTTATTGATGTGTGCTTCAATTTCTTTATGAGAGCCATCACTATGGCAACAGCAGCATTACCAGCTGCACCTGTGGATTGCTGAGCACAACAATCAACATAAATAATTTGCGAAAGTGTGTGTATAGTGACTAAGTTATCAATATAGCTTAAATTTTTCAGGGTTTCGGCCGTACTAGTACAGCTTACGTGCCAGGGTCCTTGATGTACTAGTACGCATAAATTCTAGCGTCTTCAAATCTCACGGGAAAAGGCTGGTAGGCCTAGATGTGAGAGAATGGGTGTGTGGGGTCGGTGTGCTCGGTAGAAAAAAAAAATCTGGGACCCAGTGGCGTATTGTAGGAATGCCATTTTAGTAGATCTTGTTCACCATGCCTTGTGGTAAGAAGCTCCTCACTCCTCGGTGAACTGGGACACTTTTGTTCCCCAGTGACAGTTCTAATACAGACGGAAGTGGCAGTGAAGACAAGTTTCAAGGTTTTAGTGAAGTTTTGACTGAAACTAATGATCATAATATCGGTAATAGTGAGGAAAACCCAGACGACCCTCAGCCTTCCAACTCTGCTGCTGGGCGGTCTTGTTCATGTTCAGTTGTACCAGAATCAAAGAGGAAACTCCTATTTTCCCAAATCCTGGACTCAGATGTGAGCATTGGAGATGATAGTGAATATGAACTACAAGCTCTTGAAACCAGTTCCAATAGTGATAGTGAAGTGCAATATTCTCCAGTGAAGTCAGTATATACGACGATATATGCGCTCTGGTAGTGTGCCATATGCTATTCCAAGGGGAAGGAGTACATCTCGGAGTACATCCCGTGGCTGTACAACAGGAACAGAGTGAAAATGACGATAATAGTGTTGCAATTGGGATGGAAAATGTGCATGGTGGTGGTAGTGGTGGTGCCGGCTGTGAGGCACCAGCAGTGGGCCATGCTGCCACCCACGCTGCTGCCTCAGCTGATCTACAAAAAAGGCCGCCATCCCCCACCCACCCACCCACCACACCAGCCTCCACAACCACAACCACCTGTCAATGTCCAGTACCCACCAGCAGACAGCACCTGGGATTGGCAGGAAGCTGTCAATTTTGTTCCAAATCCCCACCAGTTTGATGAAAGCCAAAGTGGAATACAGCCATGTTGTACACTGGGAAACAATGCCACTGAACTGGAATGTTTCGAGTTATTCTTTGATGAACCCCTGATGGAAATTATTATCAGGGAAAGCAACAGATACTACGAGTACACCATGGCAAACACAATACTTTCACCAAGCTCACGGCTACACAGGTGGAAGGAGACAACTGTGGCTGAGATGTATCTTTTCTTTGCCACAATAATGCTTATGCCACATGTGTATAAGCACAGTGTGAAATCATACTGGTCAACAGACCGCGTGATTGCAACCCCAGGTTTCAGTCATATAATGGGAGTGAATCGATTTGTGCTACTATTACGTATGCTTCACTTCTCAGACAAAACCAGGCCTGACAGAAATGACAGGTTATATAAGATTAGGAATGTGTTTGTGTAACTGAAAGAGAAATTCAATATGTATTTTTATCCCTTCAGGAAGCTTGTAACTGATGAGTCTTTGATTCTGTTCAAAGGAAGACTCTCATTCAAGAAGTACATACCAAGCAAGAGGAAACGCTTTGGTATAAAGTTGTTTGTGCTTTGTGATTGTTACAGTGGTCTGGTATTGGATATTATTGTGTACACTGGAAGTTATACATTGCAAAATACCAGGAAGTTATTGGGCATCTCTGGTGATGTGGTTAGAACAATGATAGAACCATACCTTGGTAAGGGGCATATATTATATACTGATAACTGGTACACAAGCCCCTCAGTGATTTTTTGCGAGTGAACATGACAGATGTGTGTGGCAGTGTGTGCAAATTGTAAACATGTGCCCAGGTTTGACACTGGCACTCGTAGAGGTGAGGTGCAGGCGTTTGCTGCCAATGACATCATGGCATTTCGGTGGCATGACAAACGAGATGTCACACTGCTGTCATCAGTTCACCCTAACGAAATGACAAACACTGGCAGGCAGCATAGAGAGAGCAATGAACCCATTCTAAAACCTGCAGCTGTGATTGATTACACCCTCAACATGCACTCAGTGGACAAATGTGACATGCAGATTGGGTTTGCTGATTGTGTTCGCAAGAGTTATAAGTGGTACATAAAACTCTTTTTCCATCTTCTGGACATTTCCATGCTCAATGCTTATAATATGTATAAGATGAGGACCAGAAACAAACCATCATATGGCGAATTCTGTTTATCTGTCATCGGACAAATAGTATTCAAGTACCAAGGAACAACACCTGTAATAGACCACCCACTAAATTATCAACAACTACCTTCTCGTCTGAAGCATGGTGATCACTTCCTAGTAAAACTGCCTGCTACTGCTTTCAAGAAAAAGGCTCAGAAGAGGTGTTATGTCTGTGCATATACAAAAAAAATGCCCATAACAATGCAGACACGCTCGTTTTATGTGTGAGGAGTGTAAAACACCACTGTGCATGACACCATGTTTCAAAGACTTCCACAGGCTGCAGAACTTCTAGAAACATTCCCTGTGACTGTATATGTGTATATAAAATATAGAAAAATAGTAATAAACAACATTTTTTATCGTTTGTGTGTGAAAACAACAATTGTAAACAATATAAGTACAAAAGTGTTTGTGGAGTTATTGTGTAGTAAATAAAGAGAAAAAACTTATAAAATAGTGATAATATTGGTCTCACAGGCCATAAAAGTTACTTGGAAAAAAAAATTAAAAAATAATAGAAAATAGTACCTAAAAAAAAAAAAAAAAAAAACAATAATACTGGGTGACGGCAGTCAGCGATGTTATCATATATGGAGCATTTTCTGTCAACTTCACGCCTCCATATCTCGGTAAGTATTGATGGTAAAAATTTTTTGTTTAGCCTATAATGTTTAGAAAAAAAAAACTATCTTTTCATAAGAAAAAATAATTTTTTTTGTTTTTTTTTGAAATTTAGGGGACCCTGAGAACAAATCTCTGAGAGGGCCTGTGGACCCTGAAAGAGTTAAGGCATCCTGTTTGGAGAATAAGAGACACTGAGCATGTTGCTTAGTTACCAGTTGTAAGAGACACTTGTCGATAGATACTTGGTAAGGTGTACTTACCTATGTGTAGTTGCAAGGTTCGAGTCTCAGTTCCTGGCCCTGCCTCTTCGCTAGTCGCTACTAGATTTACTTTCTCCTGGATTCGAGAGCTTAGTTGTAACTCTTCTTAAAGTTTATATATGGATCCTACCCTTGCCACTTTATTCTCCATGTGTACTCACCTAATTGTGGTTGCAGGGATTGAGACTCAGCTCTTGGCCCTGCCTCTTCACTTTGTGCTACTAGGTCCTCTCCCTGCTCCATGAGCTTTATCATACCTCATCTTAAAGCTATGTATGGTTCCTACCTCCACTACCTCACTTGCTAGGCTATTCCACTTCCTGACTACTCTATGACTGAAGTAATACTTCCTAACATCCCTTTGACTCATCTGGGTCTTCAACTTCCAATTGTGACCCCTTGTTTCTGTGTCCCCTCTCTGGAACATCCTGTCTCTGTTCACCTTGTCTATTCCACGCAGTATTTTGTATATCGATGATATGTCTCCCCTAACTCTCCTGTCCTCCAGTGTCGTCAGGCCAATTTAACTTAACCTTTCTTCGTAGGACATTCCTTTTAGCTCTGGAACTAACCTTGTCACAAACCTTTGCACTTTCTCTAATTTCTTGGCATGCTTGATCAAGTGTGGGTTTCAAACATGTGCTGCATACTCCAGTATGGGCCTGACGTACACGGTGTACAGTGTCTTGAACGATTCCTTACTAATGTATCGGAACGCTATTCTCAGGTTTGCCAGGCCCCCATATGCTGCAGCAGTTATCTGGTTGTGTGCTTCCAGAGACATGCTCGGTGTTATACTCACCCCAAGATCTTTCTCCTTGAGCAAGGTTTGCAGTCTTTGGCCACCTAGCCTATACTCCGTCTGCGGTCTTCTTTGCCCTTCCCCAATCTGCACGACTTTGCATTTGGCGGGGTTAAATTCAAGAAGCCAGTTGCTGAACCAGGTGTCCAGGTCTCTCTGAAGTCCTGCCTGATCCTCATCTGATTTAAGTCTCCTCATTAACTTCACATCATCTGCGAACAGGGGCACTTCTGAGTCTAACCCTTCCATCATGTGATTCACATATACCAAAAATAGCACTGGTCCAAGGACCAACCCCTGTGGGACCCCGCTTGTCACAGGTGCCTACTGTGATACCTCATCAGTATCATGACTCGTTGTTGCCTCCCTGCCAGGTATTCTCTGATCCAATTCAGTGCTCTTCCTCTTATACGTACCTGATCCTCCAGCTTCTGCACTGTCTGGTGAGGAACTGTGTTGAAGGCCTTCTTGCAGTCCAAGAAGGTGCAATCAACCCACCCCTCTCTCTCGTGTCTTACTTCTGTTACTTTATCATGAACATAACACTACTACTAACCTGTCGTGAGGGACCTGGAGGAGGGTGAGTGGATTGTTAAACTCGTAGCCACGACGTACAATATCAGCTTCCTGAAGCGTCCCTAAGAAATACAACACAAGACAACTATAATTAGAGTTCAGTAGCAAGCCTCTCCATGCAAGAAAATATTATTTTTGTTTCTCAAAATCTATTATACTAATATTCATTACTCTAGGTATAAAGTTAACCAAATGAGGTTAATTGCATGTACGAGTTAAAGATATAATTACAATTACGGAAATGTGCTTTGATTTAATTTGTCTGGATGTGCTTTCTGAATGCAACACTCAAGGCTTTAAATTATTCAACAATGAAAGAAACCAGAGAGGAAGTAATGTAGCGTTGTATGTCAGGAAACATCTAACATAATATAAAGCTTGAAGGAATTGAAACCGAATTTGTATGGTTGCAAATTTCTGCGTGTCGACTCCCGAAACCCTCTCCAGGTATATTCCAGGCTTCCAGTACCTGCCCCTGAGTGTAGAAACCCTTGCCAGGTATACTCCAGGCTTCCAGTACCTGCCCCTGAGTGTAGAAACCCTCTCCAGGTATATTCCAGGCTTCCAGTACCCACCCCTGAGTGCAGAAACCCTTTCCAGGTAAATTCCAGGCTTCCAGTACCCGCCCCTGAGTGTAGAAACCCTCTCCAGGTATATTCCAGGCTTCCAGCACCTGCCCCTGAGTGTAGAAACCCTCTCCAGGTATATTCCAGGCTTCCAATACCCACCCTTGAGTGTAAAAACCCTCTTCAGGAATATTCCAGGCTTCCAGTACCCACCCCCTGAGTGTAGAAACCCTCTACAGGAATGTTCCAGGCTTCCAGTACCTGCCCCTGAGTGTAGAAACCCTCTCCAGGTATATTCCAGGCTTCCAGTACCCACCCCTGAGTGTAGAAACCCTCTCCAGGAATATTCCAGGCTTCCAGTACCCACCCCTGAGTGTAGAAACCCTCTCCAGGAATATTCCAGGCTTCCAGTACCTGCCCCTGAGTGTAGAAACCCTCTCCAGGTATATTCCAGGCTTCCAGCACCTGCCCCTGAGTGTAGAAACCCTCTCCAGGTATATTCCAGGCTTCCAATACCCACCCCTGAGTGTAAAAACCCTCTTCAGGAATATTCCAGGCTTCCAGTACCCACCCCCTGAGTGTAGAAACCCTCTACAGGAATGTTCCAGGCTTCCAGTACCTGCCCCTGAGTGTAGAAACCCTCTCCAGGTATATTCCAGGCTTCCAGTACCCACCCCTGAGTGTAGAAACCCTCTCCAGGAATATTCCAGGCTTCCAGTACCTGCCCCTGAGTGTAGAAACCCTCTCCAGGTATATTCCAGGCTTCCAGTACCCACCCCTGAGTGTAGAAACCCTCTCCAGGTATATTCCAGGCTTCCAGTACCTGCCTGAGTGTAGAAACCCTCTCCAGGTATATTCCAGGCTTCCAGTACCCACCCCTGAGTGTAGAAACCCTCTACAGGTATATTCCAGGCTTCCAGTACCTGCCCCTGAGTGTAGAAATCGACAAAGGAAGACTTGCCTTTGGAACGAGACTATAAAGGTCTCAAAAACATGAAAATTTAGCTTATCTGGAGATTTACAGATGAGTTTGATGAGAATAACCGAATCAATTACATTTAGCACTGAATAAAAGACAGAGTAAAAATACAGTAACAAAGGTACCAGGTTTTTGTTCTGCTGATTATAACAGGTTTAGAGAACACCTGTCATGCATGAACCGGGGCAATCAAGAGAACTACCAATATAATGATCAGAGATAAATAAATAACAAAAAGGCACAATACCGTGACTGGAACGATACACAAATAACCCGCACATAAAAGAGAGAAGCTTACGACGACGTTGTGTGTGTGTGTGTTGTGTAATGATCAGAGAACATATATTCAATATAAATAGGGTTGAACAGATATGATCTGAAATGTATTAACAAGTGACTAAAATATCTTGTAGAGGAGGAGAAGACAGGTATTTATAGGAGCACCAGCATCAATAGAGCCGAAGGTCACCTCAAAAATGGGATAATAAAAGCTAAGAGAGACTATAAAAATTAAAATTTCAAAGGACAAATCGTAAAAATTTTTCCATGTACAATGTATATTGAACAGAGACCAGGAACTGGACTTACCTTTCTATCTTTGGACCGAATTTAAATAACTCCAAACCCAGAGGCAATATATGATCATTAAGGGTTTAGAAATTTCCTCCGATTAAAATATAACAATTGTGAAAGGCATCAATCTTCAATAGCTGATATGTCATATGAAATGGATGAATATTTCTTGAGTTTAGGCTATGTAGGCATAAATATTGTTGGATTTTTTGCAATGACTGGAAAATGCATCTTCTGGTTAGTTTCAAACTTAAAGTATTGATGCGTTTCCCTCAAGGGAAACAATCTGTTGATGTTAGCTTGTGTAAGTTATCATGTGTCGGTGTTATTAATCAAATGAGTTTCTCTGAAATAACTAGAGAATGTTTCTTCTGATGAGAGATAAGTCACAGTGTTTGACTTTATTTGGTTATTCAAAGTTAAATTAACTTTAATGTTATTTTGTGTGTCTATAACATGTGTGCCCTTAACACCATTGTTAGAAAAATGTTACCTGGAGTTTACCTGGAGAGAGTTCCAGGGGTCAACGCCCCCGCGGCCCGGTCTGTGACCAGGCCTCCTGGTGGATCGGAGCCTAATCAACCAGGCTGTTGCTGCTGGCTGCACGCAAACCAACATACGAGCCACAGCCCAGCTGGTCAGGAACCGACTTTAGGTGCTTGTCCAGTGCCAGCTTGAAGACTGCCAGGGGTCTGTTGGTAATCCCCCTTATGTATGCTGGGAAGCAGTTGAACAGTCTTGGGGCCCCTGACACTTATTGTATGGTCTCTTAACGTGCTAGTGACACCCCTGCTTTTCATTGGGGGGATGTTGCATCGTCTGCCAAGTCTTTTGCTTTCGTAGTGAGTGATTTTCGTGTTCAAGTCCGGTACTAGTCCCTCTAGGATTTTCCAGGTGTATATAATCATGTATCTCTCCCGCCTGCGTTCCAGGGAATACAGTTTTAGGAACCTCTAGAGCTCCCAGTAATTGAGGTGTTTTATCTCCGTTATGTGCGCCGTGAAAGTTCTCTGTACATTTTCTAGGTCAGCAATTTCACCTGCCTTGAAAGGTGCTGTTAGTGTGCAGCAATATTCCAGCCTAGATAGAACAAGTGACCTGAAGAGTGTCATCATGGGCTTGGCCTCCCTAGTTTTGAAGGTTCTCATTATCCATCCTGTCATTTTTCTAGCAGATGCGATTGATACAATGCTATGGTCCTTGAAGGTGAGATCCTCCGACATGATCACTCCCAGGTCTTTGACGTTGGTGTTTCGCTCTATTTTGTGGCCAGAATTTGTTTTGTACTCTGATGAAGATTTAATTTCCCCGTGTTTACCATATCTGAGTAATTGAAATTTCTCATTGTTGAACTTCATATTGTTTTCTGCAGCTCACTGAAAGATTTGGTTGATGTCCGCCTGGAGCCTTGCAGTGTCTGCAATGGAAGACACTGTCATGCAGATTTGGGTGTCATCTGCAAAGGAAGACACGGTGCTGTGGCTGACATCCTTGTCTATGTCGGATATGAGGATGAGGAACAAGATGGGAGCGAGTACTGTGCCTTGTGGAACAGAGCTTTTCACCGTAGCTGCCTCGGACTTTACTCTGTTGACGACTACTCTCTGTGTTCTGTTAGTGAGGAAATTATAGATCCATTGACCGACTTTTCCAGTTATTCCTTTAGCACGCATTTTGTGCGCTATTACACCATGGTCACACTTGTCGAAGGCTTTTGCAAAGTCTGTATATATTACATCTGCATTCTTTTTGTCTTCTAGTGCATTTAGGACCTTGTCATAGTATCCAATAGTTGAGACAGACAGGAGCAACCTGTTCTAAACCCATGTTGCCCTGGGTTGTGTAACTGATGGGTTTCTAGATGGGTGGTGATCTTGCTTCTTAGGACCCTTTCAAAGATTTTTTATGATATGGGATGTTAGTGCTATCGGTCTGTAGTTCTTTGCTGTTGCTTTACTGCCCCCTTTGTGGAGTGGGGCTATGTCTGTTGTTTTTAGTAACTGTGGGACAACCCCCGTCTCCATGCTCCCTCTACATAGGATGGAAAAGGCTCGTGATAGGGGCTTCTTGCAGTTCTTGATGAACACGGAGTTCCACGAGTCTGGCCCTGGGGCAGAGTGCATGGGCATGTCATTTATCGCCTGTTCGAAGTCATTTGGCGTCAGGATAACATCGGATAGGCTTGTGTTAACCAAATTTTGTGGCTCTCTCATAAAAAATTCATTTTGATCTTCAACTCTCAGTCTGGTTAGCGGCTTGCTAAAAACTGAGTCATATTGGGACTTGAGTAGCTCACTCATTTCCTTGCTGTCATCTGTGTAGGACCCATCTTGTTTAAGTAGGGGCCCAATACTGGACGTTGTTCTCGACTTTGATTTGGCATAGGAGAAGAAATACTTTGGGTTTCTTTCGATTTCATTTATTGCTTTTAGTTCTTCCTGCGATTCCTGACTCCTATAAGATTCCTTTAGCTTAAGTTCGATGCTTGCTATTTCTCTGACCAGTGTCTCCCTACGCATTTCAGATATATTGACCTCTTTTAGCCGCTCTGTTATTCTTTTCCATCGCCTGTAAAGGGAGCGCCTGTCTCTTTCTATTTTACATGTACTCCTCCTTTTTCTTAGAGGAATAAGCCTTGTGCATACATCAAGTGCCACCAAGTTAATCTGTTCTAGGCATAAGTTGGGGTCTGTGTTGCTTAGTATCTTCCCAGCTTATATCGGTTAGGACTTGGTTTACTTGGTCCCACTTTGTTTTTGTTATTGAAGTTGAATTTGGTGAATGCTCCCTCGTGACTAGTCTCATTATGTCGGTCTGGGGCTCCATGCATACATGTCTGAACCTCAATTATGTTGTGATCTGAGTATATTGTTTTTGATATGGTGACATTTCTTATCAGATCATCATTGTTAGTGAAGATGAGGTCTAGTGTATTATCCAGTCTAGTAGGCTCTATTATTTGCTGGTTTAAATTGAATTTTGTGCAGAGGTTTAAAAGCTCGTGTGAGTGTGAGTTTTCATCAGAGCTGCCTCCTGGTGTTATTACTGCAACAATATTATTTGCTATATTCCTCCATTTTAGGTGCCTTAAGTTGAAATCCCCCAGGAGCAAGATGTTGGGTGCAGGAGCTGGAAGATTTTCCAGACAGTGGTCAATTTTTAACAGCTGTTCCTGGAATTGCTGGGATGTTGCATCCAGAGGCTTGTAGATTACCACAATGACTAGGTTTTGGTTCTCGACCTTTACTGCTAAAACTTCCACTACATCATTTGAGGCATTTAGCAGTTCTGTGCAAACAAGTGACTCTGCAATGTACAGGCCAACACCCCCCTTTTGCCTGTTCACTCTGTCACATCTGTATAGGTTGTAATCTGGGATCCATATTTCGTTGTCCAAGTGATCCTTTATGTGGGTCTCAGTGAAAGCTGCGGACATTGCCTTTGCCTCTGCAAGCAGTCCACGGATGAAAGGTATTTTGTTGTTTGTTGCTGGCTTTAGAACCTGTATATTTGCAAAGAAGAATGTCATCGGACTGGTGGTATTGCTGGTACTGGGGGGGGATTTTTTTTCCGGCATTAGTATCTGTATCTGTTGGTTTGGAGTGGAGGCCATCGACTGTGGTTCCACTCCAGGAATGACTGGATTTGGTGTACGATTTCTGCCATTTTCTGCCAGTTTTTTTTCCTTCCTTAAATAATTTCCTAAAATATGGTCAGTCTTACTTAAAGAAAAGTTCGGATGAACTTTGGCCTGTGTAGATTCTAATATAATTTATTTGGAAAAAAAGAGATAAATTTAAATGATGCTTTTCATGCATTAATTTTCAAGTGTCATATTTGATTAACTTCAAGTTCTCCTTGCCCATGATGTGGTAATGGAACTTCCGAGAGGCTGTAAACTTGATGTGCCTGTGTATTTTAGGATATTGGTCTCTTCGAAATATTAGAATTAGATTTGGACCCCATATGCCCTAATTTACAATTTTTATTGAAGAAATATAGATATCAGTTTCCACATGATGAATTACGATTTTTTTTTTATTTCAGACAGGGTGGCCTGAAAAAGAAAAGCTTTCACCATCATTCACTCCATCACTGTCTTTCCAGAAGGGTATTTTACACTACAGTTTTTAAACTGCAACATTAACACCCCTCCTTCAGAGTTCAGGCACTGTACTTCCCATCTCCAGGACTCAAGTCCGGCCTGCCGGTTTCCCTGAATCCCTTCATAAATGTTACTTTGCCTTCTTCTCTTTTTTAGTAAATATTTACAGGAGAAGGGGTTACTAGCCCATTGCTCCCAGCATTTTAGTCGCCTCATACGACACGCATGGCTTATGGAGGAAAGATTCTTTTCCACTTCCCCATGGACAATAGAAGAAATAAAGAAGAACAAGAGCTATTTAGAAAACAGAGAAAAAACCTAGATGTATGTATATATACATATGCATGTGCGTGTCTGTGAAGTGTGACCAAACTGTAAGTAGGAGTAGCAAGATATCCCTGTTATCTAGCGTGTTTATGAGACAGAAAAAGACACCAGCAATCCTACCATCATGTAAAACAGTAACAGGTTTCTGTTTCATAGTCATCTAGCAGGACGGTAGTACAGTGGACCCCCGCATAACGATTACCTCCGAATGCGACCAATTATGTAAGTGTATTTATGTAAGTGCGTTTGTACGTGTATGTTTGGGGGTCTGAAATGGACTAATCTACTTCACAATATTTCTTATGGGAACAAATTCGGTCAGTACTGGCACCTGAACATACTTCTGGAGTGAAAAAATATCGTTAACCGGGGGTCCACTGCACTTCCCTGGGTGGTTGCTGTCTACCAACCTACTACCTAAGAATGTTGCTTTTAATTACCTTCAGATCTTCAGTAATAATAATAATAATAATAATAATATCTTTATTTACTACCAGTACATGTACAAGGTATACAGACCAAAGTTGACATCAATGACATACTACTATATAGAAAGCCGCTTGTTATGCTGAGTATTTCCCACAAATTAGATCAGTTTTTCCCCAGGATGCGACCCACACCAGGCGATTAATACCCAGGTACCCATTTTACTGATGGGTGAACACAGACAGGAGGTATCTTATGGAAACACGTTCCTAATGTTTTCCAGCCGTACCGGAGATTCGAACTCTGGACCTCAGTGTGTGAGCTGAGTGCGCTAGCAATCGAGCTACTGTATTATCAACTTATGCTGCACTCTGTGCTATTCCAATCACCTGCATTGATTCACAAGAGACTGGGATTTTGGAATAGGCGATACCTTCCTTGGATCGCACAGTGACTGAAATACATCTAGTTATTATTTGCATAGTTATTATGAATGTACAGCAGGGCCCCGCTTTACGGCGTTTCACTTTACGGCGTTCCGCTAATACGGTCATTTCAAATTATGACCAAAACTTGCTATACGGCTCCCCCCACCTGACTTTCTAATACGGTCACCGCGCCCCACCCTGTTTATTTACATTCTTCGTGAGCTCAGTAAGCACTAAGTCTCTCCATTTTGTCTGGAAACTCCAAAATTTCAAATGTTTTTAAAAGTTATTTCATATTTTATATATACTCTGATAATTATACTTATGTATACCTGTACTTAAATAAACTTACATACTGTGCTGGCATGCAGGTACACATTAAAATCAGTAAGAGTGTCTTATGTCTCCAGACGTCATATTAGTAATGATAATAATAATCATCGAGTCTCATTTAAATGTCATATATTACGTTAAATACACATTTTCATTAATCCATCTATGATATTTTTTCAAAATTATATAATAAACACGATACCTAACATAAAAAGATGATAAATACACCCCACAATAGAATAAATAAACATAAATATGAGATGTGGTAGCAGACGACTTGAACAAGTGACGCCATATTAGAAATAATAATAATAATAATAATAATCACCGAGTCTCATTAAATGTTGTATATTACGTTAATATACACATTTTCATTAATCCATCCATGATATTTTTTTCAAAATTATGTAATAAACACGATACATAACATAAAAAGATGATAAATACACCCCACAATAGAATAAATAAACATAAATATGAGATGTGGTAGCCAGATAACTTGCACAAGTGATGCCAAGAATAACATTTTCTCTTATCTAACATAAGAGAAAATGTGTTACTGGGGGTAACTGTAGAAAATTATTCCTTTCGTATGTATGTAAGTAAGTTTATTCAGGTATACACAAATACAGTTACATAGATTATCATACATAACAACATATGTGTAGAGAACCTAGGATAACCCAAAAAAGTCAGAGTGACTTATTTCCATTGCCTTCACTCAAAGCATCATTTCTTCTCAAAATGATGTTACATGAGAATGGGAGTGTTCTTCTTTATTTATTCTACCGTATCAATGTAGAGACAACCTGTACACAATGTAACTTGTACACAAACCAGACGTGTACACTTTGTTTACAAAACTTACCTTCGCCTGGTTTGTTTACATAACTCTGCGCCTGTACTCTCTCATGCACTCATTCTTTCTCTCTCATTTATTCGTTTTATCTCATTTACTTACTCCTGACCCTACATTAAGACTACAAATATTTTAAGGTAAGTAATGAGTGAACTGTATATACATTTTCTCGCTCTGGGATGCTTAAATGTAATAGAATATTATGTGTAGGTGGGTTGGCCTGGTATGGTAGCCCGGCTGACTACCATACATACCACACTTGATTTTTTACAATAAATACTACTCATCTCACCCTATATTTTAAGGTAAGTAATGAGTGAACTGTATATACATTTTATCGCTCTGGGATGCTTAAATATCATAGAATTGTATGTGTGGGTGGGGTGGCCTGGTATGGTAGCCTGGCTGACTACCATACATACCACACTTGATTTCTTACAATAAATACTACTTGTCTCACCCTAGATTAAGACTATAAATATTTTAAGGTAAGTAATGAGTGCACTATGTGTGTATTGTACTTTTTTATTGTTTTTTGATGCCTAGTTCTATTGCTAACTTAATATATGTTAGTGTAAACTTGTTATCTAGTGTTTGTATGCATTTGTAAGTGGAAAAAAAGGGTGTTCCACTTTACAGCGGTAGCCTGGAACCTAACCAGCCGTATAAGTGGGGCCCTACTGTATATTGATAATCTATTTAATGTGTTTGAGTTCTAAAACTGTATGTAATTCTTATGCCACAAGTTATACACTATATTCTATCGTATCTTGATGTGAAATGACGTAAAGTTTTTAATAAACTATTGTTTTAATGATGTTCACGCCTACACTTATATCATACGATTTTTTTTTTTACAATTTACGTGGGTCTCAACAATGTTTCAGTCAGGATTTCAATGTGTGTGCCTTAAGCCATGACTTCAATGTGGGTGGCTTAAGCCATGATTTCAATCTAGGGCTTAAGCTAATCAGTCTTGGATAGACCTAAAAATCATTAGATAAAGAAGAAAGTCAAGGAAACTGATGTTAAAAATAAGTATGCTTCTTTCCTTGTTACTGGATGATGGAGTTTTATGACTCACTTGCACAGGGTTCTACCCCCTACTTGTTCCCTGGGTTAATATTACTATTCAGCGACACTTAAGACAGTAACTGAAAAAAATGGAAACTATTTGCTCTCGGGGGGGGGGGGGGACAATATGCCCAGTAGCTTCCCCTATCCCCAGATGCTACATAACAGCTTATTCCCCCCCTTTGCAATAGCGTCCCCCTCCCTCCCTCTCCCTCCCATTGGCTACACAGATACTTCCTTTGTGATGACAAATACAGCCCTTAACACTTGGTCAAAGGAAGAAAATATTTAAGTCTCTCCTCACTTCAGGAACAACTTTCACTACCTTCATAACTCAAACTCATATTCAAGATGAAGGTGAACGAGGGTTTGGTGCGTCCAGGGTCACTTTCAAATTGCGAGTAAAGTCCACAAGTACACATGAGAGGAAAAAGTTGTTGATTACATACTTGTAATTGTGTCCTTCTATGTACAGTGGGCCCCCGGTTAATGATATTTTTTCACTCCATAAGTATGTTCAGGTGCCAGTACTGACCGAATTTATTCCCATAAGGAATATTGTGAAGTAGATTAGTCCATTTCAGACCCCCAAACATACACGTGCAAACGCACTTACATAAATACACTTACATAATTGGTCGCATTCGGAGGTAATCGTTATGCGGGGGTCCACTGTATTTTCCTGCCAGGAACTGATCCAGAGTGTTGTAAAATGTTGCAAATGACTACCACCACGAAAATCTGTGTAGTCTGCAGAAAGGGTAACCGACAAAGTCATGCCTAGATTGCTTGCAATCTCTGTGGTAAATGGTCCCATGGGTTGTGCAGGAACTTTAAACTAGCGACCACCCTTGATATAAAATCGAAGAAATTTTTTAGGTCTGCCTCACTGAGATACACCTGTATGAGGAAATTACATTTATTACTAAAAGACAACACCAATAAAATACCCTTCTTGAAAGACATGTCAGCCTTGTATGACAGCTGGGAAAAAATGGGTGGGTTGGATGGGGCTGTCTTGGAGGACAGTGCTACTGAGGGTGCTAGTGTTGTCCTGGAGGACAGTGCTCCTGAGGGCTCTAGTGTTGTCCTGGAGGACAGTGCTCCTGAGGGTGCTATTGTTGTACTGGAGAACAGTGCTCCTGAGGGTGGTAGTGTTGTCCTGGAGGACAGTGCTCCTGAGGGTGCTATTGTTGTGCTGGAGAACAGTGCTCCTGAGGGTGGTAGTGTTGTCCTGGAGGACAGTGCTCCTGAGGGTGCTAGTGTTGTCCTGGAGGACAGTGCTCCAGAGGGTGTTAGTGTTGTCCTGGAAGACAGTGCTCCTGAGGGTGCTAGTGTTGCCCTGGAGGACAGTGTGGCAAATGGAGATAGTGGCCCTGGTGATGAAGATGAAACAGGTAAAGACAATGCTATTCAGTTTACAGAGGTACAAAACAGCGATACTGCTGGAGATGGAACAAAAGGGGATGATGCTTCAGGGAATAGTGTTGACACATTACCAGTAAAAACTGGTGGAAGCACCGATGTCCATACAGGGGCTGTAGGTAGAGGGGAAACAGAAAAAAATGCACCAACAGCAAACATAGCTACAAAAAATCATAGGAAACAAAATTCCAATCTATACAAATTCTATGCCTTAAGTATCTGCAGTTTAGATTAGTTTAATATCTTTATTATGCTCCCCATACCCATCCTGTGGGTGGTAGTCAAAAGATTACAAAGGTACTTAATGGGTCCAGGGACTGGACCCCAAAGTTATGATAGCTGAACTAGTTACAAAGGTAATGAACTCCAGGTAGATCTGGTCACAGTCATGGCAAGTTACAAAGGTAATGAATCAGCCTCACTCCTATACATGGTTACGGCCATGAACAAATTACAAAGTAATGAGCCACTGATATGTCCACACCTGGTCACAATTGTAATGAGTTATAAATACAAATATTAAGTGGGTCATACACCCACACGAGCGCGCGCACACACATACACACGAGGGCACACGCACAGACACGTGCACATGAGCGTACAAATATATGCATACACGCAAGCACGCATGCATGCATGCATGCATGCAGGCACGCACGCACACACACACACACTAGGCGAGTACAGGATCTGCTGTTAGGCACTTGAATAGCTGTAGCACGTGCACACACGCACACACACACACACACACACACATGCACACACACACTAGGTGAGTACAGGATCTGCTGTTAGACACTTGAATAGATGTAGCATGCACACACACACACACACACACACACACACACACACACACACACACACACACTAGGTGAGTACAGGATCTGCTGTTAGGCACTTGAATAGCTGTAGCATGCACACACACACACACACGCACATGCACACACACACTAGGTGAGTACAGGATCTGCTGTTAGGCAATTGAATAGATGTAGCACGCACACACATACACACACACACACACACACACGCACCCTGGGCAGCTCAGACATTGAGGACATCAAGTATGAGAGTCCCCTAGGAGCTAGCGACCACGTGGTTCTGTGCTTTGAATACATAGTAGAGCTGCAAGTGGAGAGAATAACAGGAGTAGAATGGGAAAAGCCTGACTATAAAAGAGGGGACTACATAGGGTTGAAGAACTTCCTGCGGGAGGTCCAGTGGGACAGAGAACTGGCAGGAAAGCCAGTAAATGAAATGATGGAATATGTAGCAACAAAATGCAAGGAGGCAGTGGAAAGGTTCATTCCCAAGGGCAACAGTAACAACGGGAAGACCAGAACAAGCCCCCGGTTCACCGCGGGTGTAAGGGCAAAAAACAAAATGCAATAGAGAAAGGAAAAAGTACAGAAGGCAGAGAACACACGAAAAAAGGGAGATCAGTCGCAGAGCCCGGAATGAGTCGCACGGTAAGGAGGGGGCCCAGCGACAGTATGAAAATGACATAGCATCGAGAATCAAGCAGACCCGAAACTGTTGTATAGCCACTCAGGAGGAAGACAACAGTCAAAGACCAGGTGATCAGATTAAGGACAGAAGGTGGAGAATCACAAGAAATGTTTCGGGAAAGGTTTATGTGAGGAGCTGAACAGGAGATTTAAGGAAGTTTTTACAGTAGAGACGGGAAAGGGGCTGTGGAAGACAGAACAGAAGGGAACATCAAGAGGGAATATCCAAAAAGTGTTGGATGACATACGAACAACTGAGGAGGAGGTGAAAAAAGCTCTTAAGTGACCTTGACACCTCAAAGGCGATGGGACCGGACAACATCTCCCCATGGGTCCTTAGAGAAGGAGCAGAGATGCTGTGTGTGCCCCTAACCACAATCTTCAACACATCCTTGGAAACTGGGCAAAAAAAAACCCGAGAAATGGAAGACAGCTAATGTAGTCCCCATATTTAAGAAAGGAAACAGAAACGAGGCACTAAACTACAGACCTGTGTCTCTGACATGTATTGTGTGCAAAGTCATGGAGAAGATTATCAGGAGGAGAGTGGTCGAACACCTGGAAAGGAACAAGATTATAAATGAAAACCAGCATGGGTTCATGGAAGGCAAATCTTGTATCACAACCTCCTGGAGTTTTATGACAAGGTAACAGAAGTAAGACATGAGAGAGAGGGTTGGGTAGATTGCATTTTCCTAGACTGCAGGAAGGCCTTTGACACAGTTCCCCAAAGAGATTAGTGCAGAAGTGGAGGATCAGGCACACGTTAAAAGGAAGGGCACTGCAATGGATAAGGGAATACCTGACAGGGAGGCAGCAACGAGTCATGGTACGTGAAGAGGTATCACAGTGGGCGCCTGTTACGAGCGGGGTCCCACAGGGGTCAGTTCTAGGACCAGTGCTATTTTTGATATATGTGAACGACATGATGGAAGGAATAGACTCTGAAGTGTCCCTGTTCGCAGATGACGTGAAGTTGATGAGAAGAATTAAATCGGCGAGGATGAGGCAGGACTGCAAAGAGACCTGGAGAGGCTGGACATGTGGTCCAGTAACTGGCTTCTCGAATTCAATCCAGCCAAATGCAAAGTCATGAAGATTGGGGAGGGGCAAAGAAGACCGCAGACAGAGTTAGGCTAGGTGGACAAAGACTACAGACCTCACTCAGGGAGAAGACCTTGGGGTGACCATAACACCGAGCACATCACCGGAGGCACACATCAACCAAATAACCGCTGCAGCATACGGGCGCCTGGCAAACCTGAGAATAGCGTTCCGATACCTTAATAAGGAATCGTTCAAGACACTGTAACTGTGTATGTTAGGCCCATACTGGAGTATGCAGCACCAGTCTGGAACCCACACTGGTCAAGCACGTCAAGAAGTTAGAGAAAGTACAAAGGTTTGCAACAAGGCTAGTCCCAGAGCTCAAGGGAATGTCGTACGAGGAAAGGTTAAGGGAAATCGGACTGACGACACTGGAGGACAGAAGGGTCGGGGAGACATGATAACGACATACAAGATACTGCGGGGAATAGACAAGGTGGACAGAGATAGGATGTTCCAGAGAGGGGACACAGGGACAAGGGGTCACAACTGGAAGCTGAAGACTCAGACGAGTCACAGGGACGTTAGGAAGTATTTCTTCAGTCATAGAGTTGTCAGCAAGGGGAATAGCCTAGCAAGTGAAGTAGTGGAGGCAGGAACCATACATAGTTTTAAGAAGAGGTATGACAAAGCTCAGGAAGCAGATAGAGAGAGGATCCAGTAGCGATCAGTGAAGAGGCGGGGCCAGGAGCTGAGTCTCGACCCCTGCAACCACAATTAGGTGAGTACAATTAGGTGAGTACACACACACTAGGTGAGTACAGGATCTACTGTTAGGCACTTGAATAGCTGTAGCACGCACACACACACACACACACACACACATACAGGATTTCACACCTTCCTGTGAAGTGACCCTCTAACCCTTGCTTTTCCCCCCGTCTCTCTCCCTCTCCTCCTCTCTCTTCCTCTCTCTCTCTCTCTCTCCCCCTTTCTCTCTCTCTCTCTCTCTCTCTCTCCCTTCTCTCTCTTCCTCTTCCTCTCTTACTCTCTCTCTCTCTCCTCTCTTCTTTTCTCTCTCTTCCCTTGTCACTCCCCCTCTCTCCCTCTTACCTTTTCCCTCTCTCTCACTTTCTCCCCCCTTTTCCCTTCTTTTCCCCTCTCTCCTTCTACCCTCCCCTTCTCTCTCTTTCTCCCTCTCTCTCACTCTCTCCCCCTTTTTCTTTTTCTCTTTCTCTTTCACTAAAAAAAATAAAAACAAAAATGGTTGGGACTCGCAGGAATCCGGGATCAGATGACAATGGTACTGGTAGGGAGGAATGGATGGAGGAGCACTGGAAAAGGATAGAGCAAGAATGGGAGAGAAAATTAGGAGAGCTTTCTGAAAAAATGGAGAAAGAGCTCTCTGTGAAATGGGAAAAGAGAAGGAGACGAAGAATTGGGAGGCACAAGTCGAAACTGCAGTAGCCAGGGTAAAGGTCCTAGAATTTGAGGTAAACAGGGGTAGTGACCAGAGAAGACACACCATACGAAGCTGAGAGACTGAACAGGAAGGGAGGAAGGAGATATGAATTATGCTAAGGTCATATCAGCCTGCAAAGAAGGGCAAGGGAGTGGAAGGGAAGAGCAGATGGGTGCAGATGGAGAGGGAGATAGGTCGAATGCTGAGGCACAACCATGCTACCATGAGCCACCGGAAAAATCAAGGGAGAAAATTACCACATACAGACAGGAACCAGAGTCACAGAGGGAGAGGCAATGGGAGGAGGAAAGGGCAAAATCAGTGTTTATCCATGGGCTTCGGGAGAGAGAGGAAAGGACACACACTGAAAGATGGCAGGAAGAAAGAAAGGAGATTGAGAAAATCATCATGGAAATAGGGGGAGAAGACATGGATGAGATTGTAAATTTTCAGAGAATAGGGGGGGTACTTGAAGGGAAGAAACCGACTGATCAAGCTGATTCTCAGGACAGAAACAGTGCGGAACAGGATCCTCCACGAGAAACCACGGTTGAAAAGCTCGGAAGAGTACAAGAAGGTGTTCCTAGACAGAGCCAGAACACAAACAGAGAGACAGCAGCTGAGGGAGAGGACAAAAAAGCGAAAGGAGCTAGGAAAGGAGACAAGGATGGAACCAGCAGAGGTCAGTCAGAGCAGAACAGAGCAGCAAGGGCAAGCACACACACAACTATCCTCAGAACCCCACATCTATCACACCATCCCAACACACAATACAATCCATACCCACAGCTTCCACCCAACCCCCAACCATAGAATCCCACAGTATGTTACCAGGTCTCCCACCCCCACAGGCCCCCCAAACCACAGTGTTGGAAAGGAAACTGAAGGTATGGTACACAAACGCTGATGGAATAACAAACAAGTGGGAGGAGTGGCACGAAAGAGTCAAAGAGGCATCACCAGACATCATAGCGATCACAGAAACCAAGCTTACAGGTATGATAACAGATGCCATCTTTCCAACGGGATACCAGATCCTGAGGAAAGACAGAAGGAACAGGGGGATGGAGGAGTGGCATTGCTGATCAAACACCGATGGAATTTTGATGAGCTGGAGAGAGGAGACAGCGGAGAAGAAAGTGATTGCACAGCGGGAACGTTTCACTCTGGAGGTCCCAAGGTGATAATTGCAGTGATGTATAACCCACCACAGAACAGCAGGAGGCCAAGGCAAGAGTATGACGAGAGCAATAGAGCGATGGTTGACACACTGGCTGCAGTGGCCAGAAGAGCTCATGCATGCAGGGCAAAGCTCCTGATCATGGGCGACTTTAACCACAAGATCAAATGGGAGAACTTGGAGCCACATGGGGGCCAAGATACATGGAGGGCTAAGATGATGGAGGTGGTACTGGAAAACTTCATGTAACAACACGTAAGGGACACTACAAGAGAGAGAGAAGAGGATGAACCAGCAAGACTGGACTTAGTATTCACCTTGAATAGTGCAGATATTGAGGACATCACATATGAAAGACCCCTTGGGGCCAGTGATCATGTGGTTTTGAGCTTCAAATACACAGTAGAGCTACAAGTGGAGGGGGAAGCAGGAAGGCCAGGACAAATGAAACCAAACTACAGGAAAGGGGACTACACAGGAATGAGGAACTTCCTGAATGAGGTTCAGTGGGACAGAGAACTGGCAGGGAAGCCAGTTAATGAGATGATGGAATATGTAGCAACAATGTGCAAGGAGGCTGAGGAGAGGTTTGTACCCAAGGGTAACAGGAATAATGAAAAAGCCAGGATGAGCCCATGGCTCACCCAAAGATGCAAGGAGGCAAAAAACCAAGTGTGCTAGGGAATGGAAGAAATATAGAAGGCAAAGGACCCAGGAGAATAAGGAGAGCAGTCGTAGAGCCAGAAACGAATATGCACAGATAAGAAGGGAGGCCCAACGTCAATGTGAAAACGACATAGCAGCAAAAGCCAAATCTGACCCGAAGCTGTTATACAGCCACATCAGGAAGAAAACAACCGTCAAGGACCAGGTAATCAGGCTAAGGAAGGAAGGAGGAGAGACAACAAGAAATGACAGTGTTCACAGAGGAGACAGAAGGGGCTCCAGAAAGACGGAGAGGTGGGGTACACCACCATGTGCTGGACACAGTACACACAACCGAGGAAGAAGTGAAGAGGCTTCTGAGTGAGCTAGATACCTCAAAGGCAATGGGGCCAGATAATATCTCTCCATGGGTCCTGAGAGAGGGAGCAGAGGTGCTATGTGTACCCCTAACAACAATATTCAATACATCTATCAAAACAGGGAGATTGCCTGAGGCATGGAAGACAGCAAATGTGGTCCCATTCTTTAAAAAAGGAGACAGACATGAAACACTAAACTACAGACCAGTGTCACTGACATGTATAGCATGCAAAGTCATGGAAAAGATTGTCAGGAGAAGAGTGGTGGAACATCTAGAAAGGAATGATCTCATCACCAGCAGCCAACATGGTTTCAGAGACGGGAAATCCTGTGTCACAAACCTACTGAAGTTCTATGACATGGTGACAGCAGTAAGACAAGAGAGAGAGGGGTGGGTGGATTGCATTTTCTTGGACTGCAAGAAGGCATTTGACACAGTACCACACAAGAGATTAGTGCAAAAACTGGAGGACCAAGCAGGGATAACAGGGAAGGCACTGCAATGGATCAGGGAATACTTGTCAGGAAGACAGCAGCGAGTAATGGTACGTGGCGAGGTGTCAGAGTGGGCACCTGTGACCAGCGGGGTCCCACAGGGGTCAGTCCTAGGACCAGTGCTGTTTCTGGTATTTGTGAACGACATGATGGAAGGAATAAACTCCGAGGTGTCCCTGTTTGCAGATGACGTGAAGTTGATGAGAAGAATTCATTCGATTGAAGACCAGGCAGAAATACAAAGGGATCTGGACAGACTGCAGACCTGGTCCAGCAATTGGCTCCTGGAGCTCAATCCTACCAAGTGCAAAGTCATGAGGATTGGGGAAGGGCAAAGACCGCAGACGGAGTACAGTCTAGGGGGGCCAGAGACTACAAACATCACTCAAGGAAAAAGATCTTGGGGTGAGTATAACACCAGGCACATCTCCTGAAGCGCACATCAACCAAATAACTGCTGCAGCATATGGGCGCCTGGCAAACCTCAGAACAGCATTCCGACATCTTAATAAGGAATTGTTCAGGACCCTGTACACCGTGTACATTAGGCCCATATTGGAGTATGCGGCACCAGTTTGGAACCCACACCTAGCCAAGCATGTAAAGAAACTTGAGAAAGTGCAAAGGTTTGCAACAAGACTAGTCACAGAGTTAAGAGGTATGTCCTATGAGGAGAGGTTAAGGGAAATCAACCTGACGACACTGGAGGACAGGAGAGATAGGGGGGACATGATAACGATTTACAAAATACTGAGAGGAATTGACAAGGTGGACAAAGACAGGATGTTCGAGAGACTGGACACAGCAACACGCGGATACAGTTGGAAGCTGAAGACACAGATGAATCGCAGAGATGTTAGGAAGTATTTCTTCAACCACAGAGTAGTCAGGAAGTGGATAGTTTGGGAAGCGATGTAGTGGAGGCAGGATCCATACACAGCTTTAAGCAGAGGTACGATAAAGCTCATGGTTCAGGGAGAGTGACCTAGTAGCGACCAGTGAAGAGGCGGGGCCAGGAGCTTGGACTCGATCCCTGCAACCTCAACTAGGTGAGTACACAACACACACACACACACACACACACACACACACGTGGTAATGCTTTATTTACAGCTAGCAAAGTCAGGGTATTTCTCCAGAATGGTCTGTAATATACCACTGTGGATAAAATACTTTGCCATTTCTTGAATATTTCTGAGTGAGTTGTCTCTAAATTCATTAATTTGATCACACTCCAGTACATAATGATGCAAGGTGTGACAATAGTCCATCTGGCAAAGTTTACATTTCGTTTGGTCTACATCTGGTGGTGGTGATTTAACCTGCCATAGATACTTGTAACCCAGCCGGAGCCGGGCAGTAGTGACATCCAAGAGTCTGCTTATCTTGTTGGATGCACCATAGACATGTGGCTCCTCCTGCATGATGGAATGATGACAGATGGACTGACTAGTGTCAATCTCCCTAAGTCTTAAGTCAATAAAGTTCAATTGAAGTTCTTTTCATATTATTGTTCTCAAACTGCTAACTGACAACCGAAGATTGTAATCTACCCCCTCTTTGAAAGCATACAGCTTAGCCAATTTATCAGTTCTATCATGCATCTGAAGACCAATGTGAGATGGAATTCACAGCATGTGCACTCTGACTCCACTGTCCACAATCTTACCATACCTGTGTCTGGCTTCTGACACAAGCATGCCACAATTTATACTTAATGAGTTGAGAGCATTTATGGATGACAGAGAATCAGTTACAGTATCTGCAGGCATGGTATATCTGGTAAAACAGGTGGGACATGCACCTCTGACCATCCCAAAAAATGCTGCACCCACATGACAACAGGAGGGTACAACTCCCCTTCCTGTAACTTATTTTTTTTTCCAACAAGTCAGCCGTCTCCCACCAAGGCAGGGTGACCCAAAGAGAAAGAAAATCCCCAAAAAGAAAAACTTTCATCATCATTCAACACTTTCACCACACTCACACATAATCACTGTTTTTGCAGTGGTGCCCAGAATACAACAGCTTAGAAGTATATACGTATAAAAATACACAATAGATCTCTCCAAACTGCCAATATCCCAAACCCCTCCTTTAGAGTGCAGGCATTGTACTTCCCATTTCCAGGACTCAAGTCCGGTTATATAAAATAACCGGTTTCCCTGAATCCCTGCACTAAATATTACCCTGCTCACACTCCAACAGATCGTCAGGCCCCAAATACCATTTGTCTCCATTCACTCCTATTTAACACGCTCACGCACGCTTGCTGGAAATCCAAACCCCTCGCCCACACCACCACCTTTACCTCCTCCCTCCAACCTTTTCGAGGACGACCCCTACCCCGCCTTCCTTCCCCTACAGATATATACGCTCTCCATGTCATTCTACTTTGATCCATTCTCTCTAAATGACCAAACCACCTCAACAAACCCTCTTCAGCCCTCTGACTAATACTTTTATTAGCTCCACACCTTCTCCTAATTTCCACACTCCGAATTTTCTGCATAATATTTACACCACACACTGCTCTTAGACAGGACATCTCCACTGCCTCCAACCGTCTCCTTCCTGCAGCATTTACCACCCAAGCTTCACACTCATATAAGAGTGTTGGTACTACTATACTTTCATACATTCCCTTCTTTGCCTCCATAGATAACATTTTTTGCCTCCACATATACTTCAATGCACCACTCACCTTTTTTCCTTCATCAATTCTATGATTAACCTCATCCTTCATAAATCCATCCGCTGACACGTCAACTCCCAAATATCTGAAAACATTCACTTCTTCCATACTCCTCCACCCCAATTTGATATCCAATTTTTCTTTATCTAAATCATTTGATATTCTCATCACCTTTCTCTTTTCTATGTTCACTTTCAACTTTCTACCTTTACACACATTCCCAAATTCGTCCACTAACCTTCGCAAATTTTCTTTAGAATCTCCCATAAGCACAGTATCATTAGCAAAAAGGAACTGTCACTTCCCATTTTGTATTTAATTCCCCATAATTTAATCCCACCCCTCTCCCGAACACCCTAGCATTTACTTCTTTTACAATCCCATCTATAAATAAATTAAACAACCATGGTGACATTACACATCCCCGTCTAAGACCTACTTTTACTGGGAAGTATTCTCCCTCTCTTCTACACACCCTAACCTGAGCCTCACTATCCTCATAAAAACTCTCTACAGCATTTAGTAACTTGCAACATCTGCCACATTGCTCCCTTATCCACTCTATCATATGCCTTTTCTAAATCCATAAATGCAATAAAAACTTCCCTACCTTTATCTAAATACTGCTCACATATATGCTTCAATGTAAACACTTGATCTACACATCCCCTACCCACTCTAAAACCTCCTTGCTCATCCGCAATTCTACATTCTGTCTTACCTCTAATTCTTTCAATAATAGCCCTACTGTACACTTTTCCTGGTATACAGTGGACCCCCAGTTCGCGATGCTATCGGTATCCAATAAATCCGGTAACCGATGCATTATATCGCAGAGAATTTGCCTCGGTTCCCGTTACAAAACCCGGTATGCGATACGATTCGTACGAGACGTGTCCAGTGTTTACAAGCCAGCCAGTGTGCGCGCATCTAAGGATACATTCGGTACATTCTATATTATCCATATTATCACTGTTTTTGGTGCTTGTTTCTGCAAAATAAGTCACCATGGGCCCCAAGAAAGCTTCTAGTGCCAACCCATCGAGACCAAGGGTGCTAATGACTATTGAAATTAAGGAAATGTGTGCAAAGTGGCTTGAAGTGCAAACCTTTTTTGATGAAAATCACCCTGACACAGCTACTGCAAGCCGTGTTGGCAACCTGTACACTGACAATGTTGTGAACCACTTTAGGAAAGTCATAAAAGAATGAGAGGTACAGGCCTCTATGGACAGATATGTTGTGCAACAGAAGTCCAGTGACATTCAAGCTGGTCCTAGTAGCATTAAAAGAAGAAGGGAAGTAACCCCGGAAAAGGACTTGCTACCTCAAGTCCTAATGAAGGGGGATTCCCCTTCTAAACATTAAAAATGCCGACACTCTCCCTTCCTCCCATCCCATCAATCATCACCAGATCTTCATTAACCCTTTCAGGGTCCGTCCCGTAGATCTACGGCTTTACGTTCAGGGTCCAAACCATAGATCTACGCCATGAGCTCAGCTCACTCTGATAAACTGTGAGTGGTACATTTGGGCCTAGATATGAGAGAATACATCTATGTGGTATGTGTGCACCACATAAAACAGATCCTGCAGCACACTGTGTATAATGAGAGAAAAAAAATGAAATCATGATTTTTCGATTAAAACAGCAACTTTGCAGTGTTTTTTCGTATGTTTTTTATAGTTGTATTTGCGATTTCTTGGTCTCATTTGATAGAATGGAAGACATATTACAGAAAAAAAGATGATTTTGATTGGTTTTAGCACTGGAAATGGCTTGAAACTGAGCTCAAAGTAGCAGAAATGTTAAATTTTTGCCGATATTCAAGAGTAAACAAACGACCTCACACGTCTAATACACGTCAGCTGGTGGGTCTAATATACATTCACAAATATGGTGATGATATTTATACAATTATTACAGTATTGCATAACAGTAAATCTTCTATTTTTTGGTGTGAATAAAAATTCATTATGTGAATAAAAAATCAAAATAGAATTTATTTGTAAAGCCTCAAAACATAACTAATGAACAGAGGAAATGTTAGTTTAGTGCCAGGAATGCCTACATTGTTCATTCTGGACCCTATTTTGAAATTGGAATATTTTGAACTTTGTGTTAAATTGACCAAATTAACAATTTCCGATCACTTTATTTTGTAGTTGAAACAGTTGACTTGGCGATTTCTTGTGCTCAATCGATAGAATAGAAGTAATACTAATGAAATAGCTAAGAATTTGGTTGATTGGAATAATGTAATTGGCCTAAAATGGGAGTCAAAGTCGGCAAAATCGCCGATTCGTAAATATCGCTGACACATCAAAATTCGCGAGAGCATAATTTCGTCAATTTTCCACCAAATTTCGTACTTTTTGTTTTATTACCTTCACAAAAAGATTCTCTACGATTTCATAAGAAAAAATAACAAATTTTTTTTTTGAAAATTCTTGGACACTGGTGCGTGACTCCAGATTTGGGCCTTGGACCCTGAAAGGGTTAAAGGTAAGTGTCAATTATTCTATTGTTATTTTTGTTATTGTAATTATTCTATTGCATTAAACTTAATATTTCATGTGGTAAAAGTTTTTTTTTTCATACTTTTGGGTGTCTTGCATGGATTAATTTGATTTCCATTATTTCTTATGGGGAATATTGATTCGCTTCCCGATAATTTTGGTTTACGATGAGCTCTCAGGAACGGATTAATATCGTGAACCGGGGGTCCACTGTACTCAGTGAACTTATTCCTCTATAATTTTTACAATCTCTTTTGTCCCCCTTCCCTTTATATAAAGGGACTATACACACTCTCTGCCAATCCCAAGGTACCTTCCCCTCTTTCATACATTTATTAAACAAAAATACCAACCACTCCAACACCATGTCCCCCCCCTGCTTTTAACATTTCTGTCATGATCCCGTCAGTTCCAGCTGCTTTACCCCCTTTCATTCTACGTAATGCCTCACACACCTCCCCCACACTCACATCCTGCTCTTCTTCACTCCTAAAAGATGATATACCTCCCTAGCCAGTGCATGAAATTACCGCCTCCCTTTCTTCGTCGACATTTAAAAGTTCCTCAAAATATTCTCGCCATCTACCCAAAACCTCCATCTCCCCATCTACTATCTCCCCTTCTCTGTTTTTAACTGCAACTTATATCGCCCCAAAATGTGTCGCTCCATGAAAGAAAATGCTTCAACGCATACTGCCAGGCACATCATCTAAAGGGGACAAGAAGACACAGACCAGCCAGACCATGGGAAACAAAAGAGGGGAGCCATAACCTCTCCAGAGACAGAGGTTTTTTAGTGCCAGGAAAGAAGAAAAGACTAGCAACATATGACAGCAATCTTACACCAACTGAAAACACTTCTGGAACAGAGGCACAGTCATTGGCCTCCACTTCTGAACTACTGATATTAGAGCCAGCAAATAAAACTCCCCTGAATTCCACCAGTATAATGATATTTATCTTTGCAAACATACAGGGTCTAAAGCCATCAAAAAAAAACAAAATTCCTTACATCAAGGGACTGCTCATGGAGTCAAATGAGAGGCCCACATAAAGGATCATTATAACCTATTCTGATGCAACAGATTTAAACAGGCAACAAGGGGGGGGGGGGGGAGTTGGCCTTTATGTCACAGAGTCGCTCATTTGCTCAGAACTACTAAACACCTCAAATGATGTAGTTGAAGTTTTGGCAGTAAAGACTGAAAACCAAAACCTTTTCATTGTAGTTGTATACAAGCCTCCAGATGCAACTTTCCAGCAATTCCAGAAGCAGCTTGAGAAAACTGACCACTGTTTGGAAAATCTCCCAACTCCTGCCTCAAACATCTTGCTACTGGGAGATTTCAACTTGAGACACCTGAAATGGAGTGTAGCAAATAATATTTTAGCAGAGATCACCCCAGGAGGCAGCTCAGATGAAAATTCACACACACACAAGCTATTAAATCTCTGCACCAAATTCACCATAAACCAGCAAATATTAGAGCCTACAAGACTAGAAAATACGCAGGATCTCATCTTCACTAACAATAACGATCTGATATGTAATATAACCATACCAAAGACAATACACTCAGATCACAACATAATAGAGGCACAGACATGTATGCACAGGGCTCGTGATCAGCAAAATGTGATCAGTCATGAGGGTGTCTTCACAAAATTCAATTTCAGTAACAAAAACATACAGTGAGAACAAGTCATCCATGTACTAAATGAAACAAGCTGGGAAGATATCCTAAACAACATGGATCCAAACATTTGACTAGAAACAATTAACTCTGTGGTTCTTGAGATCTGCTCAAGGCACATTCTATTAAGAAAAAGAAAGAGAAGATGTAAACTAAAAAGAGAGACGCTCGCTATACAGACGAAGGCAAGGAGTCACAGAGCTGCTGAGAGGGGCCAATATATCTGAAATACAAAGGGAGGCACTGGTCAATGAAATTACAATAAGCTGAAGGAATCTTACAGGAGGCAAGAATCACAGGAAGAACTTAAAGTTATAAAGGAAATTGAAAAGAAAAATACTTCTTCCCTTATGTCAGATCTAAGGGAAAAACAACAATCAGTATTGGGCCCCTGCTTAAGCGAGATGGGACATACACAGATGACAGCCAAGAAATGAGTGAGATACTAAAGTCCCAATACGACTCAGTATACAGCGAGCCGCTACCTAGACTAAGGGTCAACAATCCAAATGAATTATTTATGAACAAAACCCAAAATCTGGTCTTCTCAAAAATCTCGGATATTATCCTAACACCACAAGATTTTGAAAGGCAATAAATGACATGCCCATGCACTCTACCCAAGGCCCAGAATCATGGAACTTCGTGTTCATGAAGAACAGCAAGAAGTCCCTGTTGTGTGCCTTCAACATTCTATGGAGTGGAAGCATGGACACAAGTCATCCCACACTCGCTAAAAACGACAGACATAGCCCCACTTTACAAAGGTCGAAGTAAAGCAATTGCAAAGAACTGCAGAAAGATAACACTAGCATCCCATATCATAAAAATCTTTGAGAGGGTTATAAGAAGCAAGTTCGCCAACCCATCAATTACACAACCCAGGGCTTCGAGAAGGTTGCTCCAGCCTGTCCCAGCTACTGGATCACTATGACAAGGTCTTGGATGCTGTAGAGGATAAACAAAATACAGATATAGTATACACAGACTTTGCAAAAACTTTTGACAATTGGGACCACAGTGTAATAGCACACAAAATGTGTGATATAGGAATTACAGGAAAAGTTGATAGATGGATCTATAACTTCCTGACAAATAGAACACAAAGAGTAATAGTGAACAGAGTAAAGTCTGAGGTGGCTATGGTGAAAAGCTCTGTTCCACAAGGCACAGTACTCGCTCCCATTTTATTCCTCATTCTCATATCTGACATAGACGGAGATGTTTACCTGGAGAGAGTTCCGAGGGTCAACGCCCCCGCGGCCCGGTCTGTGACCAGGCCTCCTTGTGTAAGCCACAGCTCCGTGTCTTCCTTTGTGGATGACACCTGGATTGCCATGACAGTGACCTCCATCGAAGACACTGCAAGACTCCAAGCAGCATCACCCAAATTTTTTTCCAAATGGACCAAAACTATGCAGCAAATAACAAATTTAACGGGGGTAAAAATGGGAAAACTGAAAATTAAAATTGTTCCGGTATACACATATTCAAACTATACAATGAAGCGAAAAATATGTGAAGGCCCGGGAAGGAAAATTCGAGGATCCCCTTAAAAAGGCCACAACAATTATCTACTGCATTCTTGGGAAAATGATAGGATGTAAATGAGAACCTCAAAACAGGGACACCACCCATGATTCTCTTAAAATTTGCTTGTTCTCTCTAACGGGAATTCTGCTGTACCTAACGCCCCCTTTAAAGGCGGCAAATTGCTGACCGGGACAGTGTACAAAGAACTTCACGGCACATAATACAATAGGGACCAAAATTACGGGGAAGGGTTTAAAGGCCCTTGATTTTATTTCCTGGGAAAGCAGGGGAGAGAGATACATTTTAATATACACTTGGAAAAACTTTTGAAGGATTATACCAAATTGCACACAAAAAAAACACTCCCTATAAAGCAAAAGACCAGCAGGAGATTTTTTTTCAACATCCCCAATGAAAAGCAGGGGAGCCACGAGTACACTGAGAGAAAACACAATAAGTGTCCAGGGCCCAAGATTGTTCAACTGCCTCGCAACATACATAAGGGGAATTACCAATAAACCCCTGGCTGTCTTCAAGAAGGCACTGGACAGGCACCTAAAGTCAGTACCTGACCAGCCGGGCTGTGGTTCATACATTGGATTGCGTGCAGCCAGCAGTAACAGCCTGGCTGATCAGACCCTGATCCACAACGAAGCCTGGTCTCAGACCGGGCCGTGGGGGTGTTGACCCTCGACACCCTATACATTTTGTGTTCTATTTGTTAGGAAATTATAGATTCATCTACCAACTTTTCCTGTTATTCCTTTATCACGCATTTTGTGTGCTCTTACACAGTGTTCGCACTTGTCGAAGGCTTTCGCAAAGTCTGTGTATACTGTTTCATTTTGTTTATCCTCTACAGACCAGTGTGGTACACTAACCTTTGAGGTACACTGAACTGTGTAGTACACTGACCTGTGTGGTACATGTCCTGTATGGTACACTGTCCCGTGTGGTACACTGACTGGTGAGGTATACTGACCTGTGTGATACACTGACCTGTGTGATACATTAGCTTGAGCGGTAAACTGACCTGTGGTACACTAACCTGTTAGGTACACTGACTTGTGAAGTACATTGACCTGTGTGGTACACTGACCTGTGATGTACACTGGTACACTGACTTGTGAGGTACATTAACCTGCATGGTACACTGTGTGATACACTGACCTGTGTGATATACTGACCTGTATGATACACTGACTTGAGGTACACTGACCTGTGTTACACTAACCTGTGTGGCACACTGACCTGTGAGGTACACTGATCAGTTTGGTGCACTGACCTGGGTGGTACACTAACCTGTTAGGTACACTGATCAGTGTGGTACACTAACCTGTGTGGGGCAGTAGTGCATACTGGAAGGTGTGGTGATGCATATCAGCAGTGTCATCTGGAGCTTTAGGAGAGCGCAGGAGGGAGAGTGCCAGTGTGTGTCCTCTGGCCATCCAGCCGTACTTGCTGTTGTTGAGTACCGCCAGACCCCAGTCGTACTCTGACAAGTCCGCCCACCTAGATACATATAAATAATTATTGTATTTTCTGCAGAGAGGGAATCATTTGTTATTTCAAGCAATGTGTATAGCTTTATTAAAGTTGTTTTGAGTGGGAATTTTTAATATTTAATAACCAAGCAGGTGTCCCATAGCTTGGTAGGTAGCGCATTCAGGTCACACGTTGATCTCCATAGTTCGATCCCGGGTAAGGGTTGAAACTTTAGGGTGTGTTTCCTTAAGACACCTGTTGTCCCTGTTCACCTATCAATAAGTTGGTACCTGGGTGTTGGCCGTCTGGAGTGGGTTGCATCCTGGGAACAAAACCTAAATTGTCCGAAATGCCCTGCATAACCAGGGGCTTTCTATATAGTATGTCATGTGCCATGATTTTGTTGAAAGTCTCTGGATCTAAAGATCTGCAGCAGAGAGTTTTTCCTGTTTGGGAAACTCGCTTCTGAAGATACGAGCTAACTTTTATTCTGTGAAGACGTGCTAGTTAGACTCGGTGTTGTTGCAAATATAGTGTTTAGGATATCTTTCCTGACTTTCAGCCAGCTGTGTCATCAGTGAAGGCAGAACTGCAGGAAGTTAGGAAGAAGATTCAGCTTCTTAGAGAAGAGAACAGGAAGATTCTTCCCTGGAAGAAGGAAGAGAGTACCAACAGCATTGAACCATACCACGGGTGGGGTTTGATCCCGCGGTCAGAAAGTGTGTAAGTGGGATACAAGCTGAAGGTGAGTCAGACTGGAGAAAGTACCGTCCAGACTACCAGTATCGAATGTTCCAGAATAAAACTTTTTGTAAAAGACACGTGAATACCAGGCAGAAGATGCTTTTTTCCTGGGCCAAGACAATAATATCTTTATATCTACAAGTACATGTACAAGGTATACAGACCATAGCTGACATCAAATGACATACTACTATATAGAAAGTCCCTTGTTATGCTGAGCATTTCAGGAAAATTAGGTCAGTTTTGTCCCAGGATGCAGCCCACACCAGTCTACTAACATCCAGGTACCCATATAACTGATGGGTGAACATAGACAACAGGTGTAAGGAAACATGCCCAATGTTTCAACCCTCGCCTTGAATCGAACCCGGACACTCACCATGTGAAGTGAATGCTTTTGCCACCAGGCCACAGTGAAAAAAATAGCAGACTAGGGGAACATAATTTGTAAGTAAAGCAATTAGGGAACATAAGGACTTTCAATTAAAGCAATTAGGGAACATAATGGCTTTTAATTAAAACAAGTTTCACATCTAGTGCGCTTCCGCCCTCGGGGAAATAATGTTGGGAAGCACTGAAGAGAGGACATTTATTTTATCTGATATAGGAAACCAATAGATATAAAGAGATATCACCAAGTGGTTGACATATTTTTTCCCATTCTTTCTCTTTCTTCTTGTTATTCTTTCATTCTTAACACGAGAATGTCTCATCTGATTGTGTTCAGATTCTCACTGGAGATGGTAGCCAGGGCAAGATTCTCTGAACATTTGTCATGTGTAGTTGCAACACCTGTCATGTGCAGGTACAACACCTGTCATGTGCAAGTACAACACTTGTCATGTGCAGGTACACCTGTCATGTGCAGGTGCAACACCTGTCATGTGCAAGTACAACACTTGTCTTGTGCAGGTACAACAATTGTCATGTGTAGGTGCAACACCTGGAGAGGGTTTTGGGGGTCAACGCCCCCGCGGCCCGGTCTGAGACCAGGCCTCATGGTGGATCAGGGTCTGATCAACCAGGCAGTTACTGCTGGCTGCATGCAAGCTGATGCACAAAACACATCCCAGTTGGTTAGGTACTGACTTTAGGTGCCTGTCCAGTGCCTTCTTGAAGACAGCCAGGGGTCTATTTGTAATCCCCCTTATGTATGCTGGGAGGCAATTGAACAGTCTTGGGCCCCGAACACATTGTGTTGTCTCAGTGTACTCGTGGCGCTGCTGCTTTTCATCGGGGGAATGCTGCATCTCCTGCTGAGTCTTTTTCTTTCACAGGGAGTCATTTTCGTGTGCAGGTTTGGTACCAGTCCCTCCAGGACCTTCCAAGTGTATATTATCATGTATCTCTCTCGCCTGCATTCCATTCAAGGACCTTCAACCGTTCCCAGTAATTTAGGTGCCTTGTGGTACTTATGTGTGCCATGAAGGTTCTTTGTACACTCTCTAGGTCAGCAATGTTGCCAACCTTGAAGGGGGCCGTTAATGTACAGCAGTATTCCAGCCTAGAGAGCACAAGAGATTTGAAGAGAATCATCATGGGCTTGGCATCCCTTGTTTTGAATGTTCTCATTATCCATCCCATCATTTTCCTAGCAATGAGATAGATACATTGTTGTGGTCTTTGAAGGCGAGGTCCTCTGACATTATCACTACCAGGTCCTTCACATTACTTTTCCACTCTATTGTATGGTTAGAATTTGTGGTATACCCTGACACATTTTTAATTTCAAGTTTCCCACATCTGAGTAGTTGAAATTTCTCCTCGTTGAACTTCATATTGTTTTGAGTGGCCCATTTGAAGATTTGGTTGATGTCCGTTTGGAGTCTCGCGGTGTCTTCAATGGAAATCAATGCCATGGTAATCCAGGTGTCATCCACAAAGGAAGACATGGAGCTATGGCGTACATCTCTGTTTGTTAGAAATGAGGATGAGGAATAGAATGGGAGCGAGTACTGTGCCTTGTGGAACAGAGCTTTTTACCGTGGCTGCCTGGAACTTTACTCTGTTTACTATTACTCTTTGTGTTCTATTTGTCAGGAAGTTATAGATCCATCTACCAACTTTCCCTGTTATTCCTTTATCATGTATTTTGTGTGCTGTTACACCATGGTCACACTTGTCAAAAGCTTTTGCAAAGTCTGTGTATACAGTGTGTGGTAAACCTGTTGTTAGCAGCGGTCACTACATGCACAACGAAAATCATTATTCCTCCAGTAATCTCTGTGTATTGAAGCCATCAGCACCCAAACACGCAAGTTATACTTTCTGTATCAAACTGTACACATATTACTGTTTAGTTTTTTTCCAGTAGTCCTTTTATGAGCTAGTCCAAAATCACCCAGTGAGCCTAATCCAGATCTGCCTGGATTCATCCAACGTCCGGATTCAAACGGATTCATTGATAACAATGTACCCTTCTGACTGGTTTCATTAACTGACGGGGCTCAACGCACCCTATCAAACACTCAAACAGTAACTACAACATATAGTTACAATGAAGACAGACAGATCTACTGTTAAGGTGCTTATTAGAAAAAAGATATACAGTGATCCACTAACTGGATTCTTCCAGTATCGCTGGATTTGGGAGGATTCAAACAGATTCACTGGATTCGGGCGGATTCAAATGCTTTCGTTGGAAATAAAGCCAAATCGGAAGAACTGTTAAAAAAAAAATGAAATACATCGGGGAATTACAGACTAGATAGCTAGGAGAGTTGACAAGTATTGTAAGATGACCACTACCATGAAGATCTGTGTAGTCTGCAGAAAGGGTGAGGGATGAAGACAGGCCTGGATTGCTTGCCATCTGTGTGGTCAGTGGTCCCATTGTATATGCAGGGATTTTAAACTAGTGACCACACTTGACATAAACTCAGAGAGATGTTTTTGGGCCTGTCCAAACGAGATACACCTGTATGAGGAAATGACAACTAATTAAAAGTCAAGAACACCAATAAAACATCCTTTTTGAAAGACATGTCAGCAAGGTATGACAGATGGGGAAAAAAAGATGGGTGATAGGGATGGGGCTGTTTTGGTCAGTGCCCCTTAAGGGGGTAGTGCTGTCCTGGAGAAAAGTGCTACTGAGGGTGCTAATGCTGTCCTGGAGGACAGTGCTGAGGGTGCTAGTGTTGTCCTGGAGAAAAGTGCTACTGAGGGTGCTAATGCTGTCCTGGAGGACAGTGCTGAGGGTGCTAGTGCTGTCCTGGAGGACAGTGCTGAGGGTGCTAGTGTTGTCCTGGAGAAAAGTGCTACTGAGGGTGCTAATGCTGTCCTGGAGGACAGTACTGAGGGTGCTAATGCTGTCCTGGAGGGCAGTGCTGAGGGTGCAAGTGCTGTCCTGGAGGAAAGTGCTCCAGAGGGTCCTAGTGATGTCTTAGAAGATAGGGCTCATAAGGGTACTAGTGTTGTCCTGGAGGTCACTGAGGACAACCTTATTCAGTCCACAGAGGTTCAAAATAGAGACACTGCTGGAGATGGACCAAAATGGGATGAGGCCTCAGGGAATATTGTTGACACACTACCAGTAAAACCTGGTGGAAGCACTGATGTCCATACAGGGGTAAAATATATTGAGGAAACAGGAAAAATAAATGCACCAGCAGTGAACACAGCTACAATAAATCCTAGCAAACAGAAGTACAATCTATGTAAATGCCTTGGGTATCTGCAGGCACAGTATATCTGGTAAAACAGGTGGGACATGCACCTTTGATCATCCCAAAAAATGCCGCACCCACAAGACAACAGGAGAGTGCAACTTCCCTTCTTGCAGCTTATTTCACCTAGTAATGTGTCACTCATCAATCCATGAAAGAAAATGCTACAACACATACTGCCAGGCACATCATCTAAAGGGGACTAGAAGACACAAACCAGCCAGACTATGGGAAACAAAAGAAGGGAGCCACAACCTCTCCATGGACAGAGGTTTTTTTCAGGGCCAGAAGGAAAAAAGACTGGCAAGAAATGACAATAATCCTACACCACCTGAAAACACTTCTGGAGCAGAGGCACGGACATTGGCCTCTACCCCAGAGCAACAGATATTAGAGCCACCAATATGACATTTGTCTTTGCAAACATACAGTATCTAAAGCCATCAAAACACAACAAAATTCCTTACAACAAGAAACTCCTCACAGAGTCAAATGCAATGTTTGCAGCATTTACAGAGACCCACATAAAGGAGGAGCATTATGACAATGAAATATGGATCCCAGGTTATAACCTATTTTGATGTGACAGACTAAACAGGCAACAAGGGGGGGGGGGGGGTTAGCCTGTATGACACAGACTTGCTCATTTGCACAGAACTACTAAACACCTCAAACTCGCCTCACGTGATTTGTCCGGGATGTGTCCCACGTGTGGCCTCAGCTGCCCCATGCATGCCAGTGTTTACAAGCCAGACAGTGCGGTCGCATCCACGCATACATTCGGTACATTTCATATTATCACAGTGTTGTTAGTGATTGTAGCTGCAAAATAAGTCACCATGAGCCCCAAGAAAGCTTCTAGTGCCAACCCTGCGGTAAAAAGGGTGAAAATTACTATGGAAATGAAGAAAGAGATAATTGATAAGTGCGAAAGTGGAGTGCGTGTCTCCGAGCTGGCCAGGTTGTATACCAAACCCCAATCAACTATGACTACTATTGTGGCCAACAAAAGGGCAATCAAGGAAGCTGTTCTTGCAAAAGGTGCAACTTTGTTTTTGAAACAGAGATTGCAAGTGATAGAAGATGTTGAGAGACTGTTATTGGTGTGGATAAATGAAAAACATAGCAGGAGATAGCATCTCTCAAGTGATCATATGTGAAAAGGCTAGGAAGTTGCATGAGGATTTAATTAGAAAAATGCCTGCAACTAGTGGTGATGTGAGTGAATTTAAGGCCAGCAAAGGTTGGTTTGAGAGATTTAAGAAGCGTAGTGGCATACATAGTGTGATAAGGCATGGTGAGGCTGCCAGTTCGGACCAAAAAGAGGCTGAAAAATATGTGAAAGAATTCAAGTATTACACAGAAAGTGAAGAAATGCAGCCTCAACAAGTGTTTAATTGCAACAAAACAGGCCTGTTTTGGAAGAAAATTCCAAGCAGGACCTACATTACTCAGGAGGAAAAGGCACTCCCAGGACCTAAGCCTATGAAAGACAGGCTTACTCTTCTGATGTGTGCTAATGCTAGTGGTGATTGCAAAGTGAAGCCTTTATTGGTGTATCACTCTGAAACTCCCAGAGCGTTCAGGCAAACAATGTCATCAAGGCTAATTTGTGTGTGATGTGGAGGGCAAACAGTAAGGCATGGGTCACTAGGGACCTTTTCTATGACTGGTTACACCATGCATTTGCCCCCACTGTGAAAAATTACCTAATGGAAAAGAAATTGGACCTTAAGTGCCTCCAGGTATTAGACAATGCTCCTGGTCATCCTTCAGACTTGGCAGAGAGACTTTCTAGGGACATGAGGTTCATTAAGGTCAAGTTTTTGCCTCCTGATACCACTCCTCTCCTGCAGCCCATGGACCAGCAGGTCATTTCAAACTTCATAAAACTCTACACAAAAGCTATGTTTCAAAAGTGCTTTGAAGTGACCTCAAACACTCGATTGACTCTAAGAGAGTTTTGGAAAGATCACTTTAGCAACCTCAGTTGTGTAAACCTTATAGGTAAGGCTTGGGAGGGAGCGATTAAGAGGACCTTGAACTCTGCTTGGAAGAAACTGTGGCCACAATGTGTAGAAGAAAGGGATTTTGAAGTGTTTGGGGCTAACCCTCAGGAGCCTATGCCAGTTGTGGAATCTATTGTGGCATTGGGAAAGTCCATGGGGTTGGTGGTTAGTGGGGAGGATGTGGAAGAGTTGGTGGAGGAGGACAATGAAGAACTAACCACTGAAGAGCTGCAAGATCATCTTCAACAGCAAGAGACCAGACCTGAGGAAACTGCTTCAGAGGAGGGGAGAGAGAAACTGAGGAAGTTGCCTACTTCAAAGATTAAGGAAATGTTTGCAAAGTGGGTTGAACTGCAAACCTTTGCGGATGAAAATCACCCTCACACAGCTACTGCAAGCCGTGCTGGTGACTATTACAATGACACTGTTATGGCCCATTTTAGGAAAGCCATAAAGGAACGGGAGGCACAGACCTCTATGGACAGATTTGTTGTGTGACAGAGGTCCAGTGACTCTCAAGCTGGTCCTAGTGGCATTAAAAGAAGAAGGGAAGTAACCCTGGAGAAGGACTTGATACCTCAAGTCCTAATGGAAGGGGATTCCCCTTCTAAACAATAACAACTTCCACACTCTCCCCTCCTCCCATCTCATCAATCATCAACAGATCTTCAATAAAGGTAGGTGTCATGTATTTTATTCTTAGTAGAGTAGTAATTGTGCATGTCTTCTTCAGTTTGTGTGTATTAAAATTAATATTTCAGGTGGTAAAATTTTTTTTTTCATACTTTGGGGTGTCTTGCACGAATTAATTTGATTTCCATTATTTCTTGTGGGGAAAATTAATTCGCCTTATGATAAGGAACGGATTAATATCGTAAGGCGGGGGTCCACTGTACTTGGAGATATAACATCTTGGCTCAAGCTCATTCCTAAGGCCTCAGAGGCAATCTGCCACTTTTCCTTAAAAGCTTCTTATGCGAGAGACATTTCTGTGTTCAGGTTAATAGTGTAATTTGCTTTCCCCGGACTTTGTCCAAGCTGAAAGTGTCCCTCAGGGATGTTTCCTTAGCACCATTTTTTTTCTAGTTGCTATAAATGATCTGGCACCTATTCTCCTGTCTAATATTTGGTCACTACTTTATGTGATGACTTTCCTATAGCTTGTGCAGGCACTGACTGTTACCTAGTAGCAGCCTCACTCCAGAATGCTGTCAACAATGTTGTTTCCCATTAGGCCACTACACACTGGTTTAAATTTTCTGATGAAAAATGCACCAAATTACTTTCACCAGAAATGTTATTTCTGATGCTCCATTGTACCTGTATGGCTCAAGTATACTTGAACATGATGCGGTCAGATTTCTCGGCCTTTGTTTAGCCCTTAAACTGTCCAAATGCAGATCTACATTTTTTTAACATTTGAAAGTATGTAAAAAAGTAGATCTTCTTTTCTTTTTTTACATTTGAAAAAGTGTAAAAAACTTTGATCTACATTTTTTTGTTATATTTGAAAATATATAAAAAAAACATAGATCTACTTTTGGAGCACTACGCATGTGAACAGAGATCTGCTTGGACAGTTTAAGGGTTAATCGCCGACTGGCCTGGAAACCTCGCATTACCTCCCTGAAAGCAACTTGCTATAATCGGCTGGGCCTGCTTCAAACCCTTGGTCATCTTTCATGGGGGGGGGGGGCGGATCGTCACACTCTCCTTCGACTTCATTCAGCCCTAACTTTATCGAAGCTAGACTCTGGTGACCAGATATATTCTGCGGCCTCTCCCGCAACTCTTTCTAATCTTGATCCCATCCATCATGAGGGATCATGTTTATGTCCTGGTGGTTTTAGCTCCTCACCTGTCGAGAACCTATATGCAGACGCGAATATTCCATCCTTGAAAAATCGCCCTGATGGCCATTGCCTTCGTTATTTTGTCCGCTCTTATGACCTTCACGATCCTTCTACATACAGGATAGTAATGAATGTTAGTAGAGGTCCATTATTTGTTCTCCTCCCCTATTTACTCCATCCCTTTTCTCTTCGTCTTCACTCACTCTTAACTTCTTTTCAGCCCCCTCTTTTTATGTACATTTAGCATTTAACTTTTCTCTTCCACCTTGGGAAGTGCCAATAGTTCATGTCTGTTCTTCACCACTGTCAGGCGCGAAAGTTCAAATACCTGCAGTGTCTTCTTACACTGTTGGTTCTATATCCTCTGATGGTGTCAGGTTTCAGCAGTGTTCATGGACAGTGTTGTACGAGGTCATTTATTAGACTCAGCACCTTCACAGCTGAACTGTATGCAATTCTCAGCAATTATCCATATTGCATTCAGGCCTACCTCATCATTTGTGGTAGTCTCAGACTCCTTTATTGCTTTGTAAGTTATCAAAAAATTTAATTCGCCCCATCCCATAGTTCGTTTTCTGCTGGTTACCCAGGCATGATGATGTTCAGGGGAATGGTCAGGCAGATTCTCCTGCACGATCAGCGGTACACGACCTACCAGTTTCATATAGAGGCATTCCATCCTCACATTATTTTGCTGTAATCTCTAGGCATCTTCGCAACCATTGGTAACAACATTGGTCTGAACTGATTCATAACAAATTATATTCTATCAAGTTGAGTTTATGATCCTGGTCTACTGGACATCAACACCATGGTTGGGAGACTATGCTTTCCTGTCTTCACATTAGGCACACACGTCTTACTCATGGGTATCTCATGGTGAGGCGCCCAGTCTCACTCTGTCCGAATTGTCAGGTTCCAGTTTCAGTTTGCCATATTCTGTTGGACTGTCTAGTCTATCAGCGAGCATGTAGAATTTACCTCCTATGTCATCACTGCTCTAACACCCTTACTTTATCTTCCCTCCTCACTGACGGCCCCACCTTTGACACAGACTCCCTCTGACTTTTTGACAGCAACAGATTTATTACACAACCTTTGATTGTACTTCCTTTAGCACTCCTCACCCTACAATACCGTATGACCCTGGTGGTTTAGTGTTTAGTTTTGATTATAATAAAAATAATAACTGTCCTGTTTCCTGACAATACTTATGTAACCTTACCTCTTCTCCATAAGATAGAATATGATGAAGAGACTCAACGCCCTCAGTCAGGGATAAGGAACTGAACTCTTTATCAACTGAACACCTCAAAATTTCCTATGTACTTCCACTCTCTCCAGTATAAAAGTCACTTCTGTATTCAACTGACTAAGCCTGATGTACAGTCGAAATGTTTCTGCAATAAATATACCCAAGTGTTGCACGTGTGTTTATTCATTCCCTTGTGCATCAGTTTGGTGTTGCATGTCTAACTCATCTACTTGTGGGTATTGTATACTCATAACAAAGTGACATCTTCCCATAGCTGATAGTCTATAACCTCCCATTCCCTTAGTTGATAGTCAATAACCTCCCATCCCCTTAGATGATAGTAACTTCCCATCCTTTGTTGATAGCCAATAATTTCTACAGTTTTAGCAGTTCCCCACACACATAATTTGTATGGAAAAAAATAATATTAATTTGTAACATACATAAAATTCTTAATTGCATCATAACTCTAACAAATAACAAAAAAGTATTATGAGTACCATTTTCTATGTTGAGAGGAAATGTTGGTTGGTAACTCACTTGTGTCCACAGACTTCGTATCTAGCAGAGTCCCACGATGTGTTCATGTGTGTGGGGCGTTCCAGGTGACCGAACTGGATGTCAAAGCTGGCTCTCTGGGAGTGAATGCTGGTGTCGAAGAGTGCTTTGAGGAACTTTCTGTTCTCTCCCCAGGTGACGGAGGTTGTGCATGTAAGGTACGGGGAGGCGGCAGTCAGTTCGATGTCCTGAGTGAGGGTTGAGTGAGCACTGATGATCACGTCCCAGCGGAGCTTCACCACCAGAGGTCCAGACTCCACCACACTCACTGGTGTAACTGTGTACCCTGACTATATGGAGGAGAGAAAATTTGATCTGAATCTTATTGTGATTCACATTAGATTCATACAGCATTAACACGTTCAAATCACAACTGAAACGCCTAGATTCAATCCCAGGTGAGTCGAGATATGTAAGCAATTCTTACAGTGTGATTGGCAAATGCAATTAGTGTCTTACCTGTTTTGCAATTATGGTAATGTAAGCTAAGGCTTTCGCTAATAGTTCTTGCTTTGAACGATCCACAGAGTATAGCGCATCATACAAATACTGTGTGGCATGCAAAGAGTACGTAACCTTTATTCGGCGCATGTACACACCCTCATTTACAGGCTATCTCCCCCAACCAGTGAACCAGGTTGCTAAGAGTTGATGATGGGGCCCCATCATTCAACTAGTGACCAGGTTCTAGCCAATAGGATGGTGGTTTTGGCAATCGCAGAGGTTATGTGCGTACCACTCTCCTGTCTGCCCTTATCATTCCCATTCTAGAGCTGGTTGAAGCACGGTCTGCTATCTTGTGGCTTCTATTTCTGCCTTGCTTACTGTGGAGCGCACTATACTTATCACTGTACATAGTGTACATATTGCTGTTCTAAATTGGTGAAGGATAATATTTATTTATTTATTTATTTATTTAAAATTTGAGCACACATACAGAGGTACAAAAAATACAGATAAGAGCAGCATGCCAAAGCCACTTATACTATGCATAGCATTACGGGCTGGCTTAAAATTAACTTAAGATTAACTAAGCAATGATGAAATCAGTGATAAAACTTTAATGTAAACAGATTACTATAAAGCACAAGTGAGTATTACAAAGACAGGTCATATGGTTGTATGCATTGTTGTACATTCAGTAGAATGGAGTATTCTGTTAGGTAGTGTATTTAAAAAATAATAAAGTTAGATTGGGTTTTAGGTTTAACATTTATGTGATATAATTGTGAGAAACATTTAAGATATACAATTTATAAGGTTCAGTTATTAAGTATTTATTTGGTTTTGGGTGAGTAAGTGATCTTTGAGAAGAGACTTGAATTTATAAACAGGTAGTGTTTCTTTTATATTTACAGGTAATGAATTCCAGATTTTAGGGCCTTTTATGTGCATTGAGTTTTTGCATAGTGTGAGATGGACACGAGGAACATCAAAGAGTGATCTGTGCCTTGTGTTATGGTCATGTGTTCTGTTGAGGTTGGCAAGGAGATGTTTGAGGGGAGGGTTAATATCAGAGTTAAGTGTTCTATGTATGTAATAGGTGCAGTAATAAGTATGGATGTTTTGTATGGTGAGTAGGTTTAGTGTATTGAATATTGGTGGAGTGTGCTGCCTATAGTGAGAATTTGTTATCATTCTAACTGCAGCCTTTTGTTGGGTAATTAGTGGTCTGAGATGGTTACTTTTTCTGCTGTGTTTATTTTGCTCCCATTACATCGGGATAACAGGCCATTTGGAATCCTGGGTTGTAATATACTGCATAATACTGATGATAACATCTGCTGCCCCTGTTACCTACAAGAAGGCACTTAAAATAGTAATTGTTGTTGGTACCATTTTAACCCTTTCAGGGTCCAAGGCCCAAATCTGAAGTGGTGCCCCAGTGTCCAAGAATTTTAAAAAAAAAAATTTGTTATTTTTTCTTATGAAATCGTAGAGAATCTTTTTGTGAAGGTAATAAAACAAAAAGTACGAAATTTGGTGGAAAATTGATGAAATTATGCTCTCGCGAATTTTGATGTGTCAGCGATATTTACGAATTGGCGATTTTGCCGACTTTGACTCCCATTTTAGGCCAATTACATTATTCCAATCAACCAAATTCTTAGCTATTTCACTAGTATTACTTCTATTCTATCGATTGAGCACAAGAAATCGCCAAGTCAACTGTTTCAACTACAAAATAAAGTGATCGGAAATTGTTAATTTGGCCAATTTAACACAAAGTTCAAAATATTCCAATTTCAAAATAGGCCCCAGAATAAACAATGTAGGTATTCCTGGAACTAAACTAACATTTCCTCTGTTCATTAGTTACATTTTGAGGCTTTACAAATAAATTCCATTTTGATTTTTTATTCACATAATGAATTTTTATTCACACCAAAAAATAGAAGATTTACTGTTATGCAATACTGTAATAATTGTATAAATATCATCACCATATTTGTGAATGTATATTAGACCCACCAGCTGACGTGTATTAGATGTGTGAGGTCGTTTGTTTACTCTTGAATATCGGCAAAAATTTAACATTTCCGCTACTTTGAGCTCAGTTTCAAGCCATTTCCAGTGCTAAAACCAATCAAAATCATCTCTATTTCTGTAATATGTCTTCCATTCTATCAAATGAGACCAAGAAATCGCAAATAGAACTATAAAAAACATACGAAAAAACACTGCAAAGTCGCTGTTTTAATCGAAAAATCATGATTTCAGATTTTTTCTCTCATTATACACAGTGTGCTGCAGGTTCTGTTTTATGTGGTGCACACATACCACATAGATGTATTCTCTCATATCTAGGCCTAAATGTACCACTCACAGTTTATCAGAGTGAGCTGAGCTCACGGCGTAGATCTACGGTTTGGACCCTGAACGTAAAGCCGTAGATCTACGGGACGGACCCTGAAAGGGTTAAGGGAGGACAAATGTTCACTAATAGTAATTACCGACTATGTGGCTGCAATAACATGAGCTCTAGTGGGGAAACATATGTAGACAAGGACATACAAAACCCAAAGTTATAAACTAGCAATACCACTGGAGATAGTAAACAAGTGGATGCCCCAAAGAATAGTGAAGATAAAATACAGTGGACCCCCGCATAGCGACCTTAATCCGTGCAAGAGGGCTGGCTGTTATGCGAAATGTTCGGTATGCGAATGAATTTTCCCCATAAGAAATAATGGAAATCAAATTAATCCGTGCAAGACACCCAAAAGTATGAAAAAAAAATTTTTACCACATTTTCCTACACACAAAGAGAAGGATACATGCACAATAGTAGAGTAGTACATGCACAATATATATTGTGCATGTACTACTCTACTAAATGAAGAATAAATGACACTTACCTTTATTGAAGATGCAGCAGTGACTGATGAGACACTGTGTCCTGGGAGTGCCTTTTCCTCCTGAGTACTGTAGGTCCTGTTTGGCATTTTCTTCCAGAACAGGCCTTATCACACTGTGTATGTCACTACGATTCTTAAATCTCTCAAACCAACCTTTGCTGGCTCTAAATTCACCAATATGAGCACTAGTTCCAGGCATTTTTCCCTGTTCACCTGGGTGTTAGTCGACTGGTGTGGGTTGCATCCTGGGAGACAAGATTAAGGACCCCAATGGAAATAAGTTAGACAGTCTTCGATGACACTGACTTTTTTGGGCTATCCTGGGTGGCAAATCCTCTGGGGTTAATTGTTTCTTGGTATTCTCAATAAGCCACACCAACAACGGTGCTACAGCAGCAGCAGCAGCTGACGGTGGTACAGCAGCAACAGACGATGCTACAGCAGCAGCAGACGATGCTACAGCAGCAACTGACGATGTTACAGCAGCAGCAGACGATGCTACAGCAGCAGCAGCAGCTGACGGTGGTACAGCAGCAACAGACGATGCTACAGCAGCAACAGACGATGCTACAGCAGCAGCAGACGATGCTACAGCAGCAACTGACGATGTTACAGCAGCAGCAGACGATGCTACAGCAGCAGCAGCAGCAGACGATGCTACAGCAGCAGCAGCAGCTGACGGTGGTACAGCAGCAACAGACGATGCTACAGCAGCAACAGACGATGCTACAGCAGCAGCAGACGATGCTACAGCAGCAGCAGACGATGCTACAGCAGCAACTGACGATGTTACAGCAGCAGCAGACGATGCTACAGCAGCAGCAGCAGCAGACGATGCTACAGCAGCAGCAGCAGCTGACGGTGGTACAGCAGCAACAGACGATGCTACAGCAGCAGCAGACGATGCTACAGCAGCAGCAGACGATGCTACAGCAGCAGCAGATGATGCTACAGCAGCAGCAGACGATGCTACAGCAGCAGCAGACGGTACTACAGCAGCAGGAGCAGCTGACGGTGGTACAGCAGCAGCAGCTGACAGTGCAGCAGCAGCTGACAGTGCAGCAGCAGCTGACGGTGCAGCAGCAGCTGACGGTGGTACAGCAGCAGCAGCAGCTGTACCACCAATAGTAGCGATGGTTGATTGGGGTTTATTATACAACCTGGCCAGCTCGGAGGCACGCACTCCACTTTCATACTTATCAATGATCTTTTTCTTCATCTCCATAGTAATTCTCACCCTTATTGCTGTAGGGTTGGCACTAGAAGCTTTCTTGGGGCCCATGGTCACTTATTTTCCAGAAAAAAATCACCAAAAACACTGTAATAATACGAAATGTTCCGATTGTATGCTTGGATGTTACCGCGGAGGCTGGCTGGTAAACAATGCCACCGGCGGAACATGTGAGCGTGGCTCAGGCCGCACATTGGACGCGTCTCGGACGAAGGGCGCTGAGCGGGTTTTTGGGCGGTATGCGAGGCAAAATTTTAGCGATCAAAGCGTCCGGTATGCGGATTGTCCGTTATGCAAGGCGTCCGGTATGCGGGGGTCCACTGTACCAGAAAATACTGGTGAAGGTACCATTGTCAGTACAAGTACTGAAGATAGAAGAGACAGAAAAACACGCACCAGTGGGGAATGCAGTCACGAAAACCCAAGGCATACAAAAATCAGACCTATGCAAATTATATGCACTAGGTATCCGCAGGCATGGAATATCTGGAAAAAACAGATGGGATGTGCAACTTTGATTTCCCCAGAAAATGCCGTGCCCATGTGACAACAGGAAAATACAACCTTCCTGTAAGCTTTTCCACCCTGAAGTGTGTCACTCTTCAGTTCAGGAGAGACAGTACTATAACTTATATTGCCAGGCACACCACCTAAAGGGAGCAAGAAGATACAGAACATCCAGACCATGGGAAAACCTGTGGAGCCACAATCACTCCACTCCAAAACAACAGATATTAGTACCAGTAAAAAAAATGCCTCCCCCCATACCATGACATTCATATTTGCAAATATACAAGGTCCAAAGCTAGCAACGAACGACAAAATACCTTTCATCTGTGGACTGCTTACAGAGTCAAATGCAATGTTCGTGGTTTTCACAGAGACCCACATAAAGGATCACTTTGACAATGAAATATGGATCCCTGGTTATAACCTATACAGATGTGACAGAGTGAACAGGCAGAAGAAAAGGGGGGGGGGGTTGGCCTGTACGTTACAGAGTCACTGATATGCTCGGAACTACTAAATGTCTCAAATGATGTAGCTGAAGTTTTGGTAGTAAAGATCAAGAACCAAATCCTGGTCATTGTGGCTGTATACAAGCCTCCGAATGTAATTTCCCAACAATTCAAGGGACAGCTTTTGAAAATAGGCCACTGTCTGGAAAATCTTCCAGCTCCTGCCCCCAACATCTTGCTCCTGGAGGATTTCAACCTAAGGCCCCTAAAATGGAAGCATATAGCAAATAATGTTGTAGCAGAGATAATACCAGGAAGCAGCTCAGATGAAAACTCGCACACACACGAGCTTTTAAATCTCTGTGCTAAATTCACCTTAAACCAACAAATAATAGAGCCAACAACATTGGGGAATACACTGGACCTCATCTTCACTAACAATGATGATAGGATACAAAACATTACCATATCAAAAACAATATACTCAGATCACAACATAAGAGGTTCTGACACATAAGCGCAGGGCACCAGACCAATAAAATGTGATCAGTCACGAGGGAGCCTTCACCACATTCAACTTCAATAACAAAAACATACGGTGGGACCAAGTCAACCAGGTCCTAAATGACAAACTGGGAAGCTATTCTAAGCAACACAGATCCAAACCTATGTCTAGAACAAATTAACTCTGTGGCACTCGAGGTATGCTCAAGACATATTCCTTTAAGGAAAAGGAAGATGTAAACTAGAAAGAGAAAGGCACTCCCTTTAGAGGCGAAGGCAAAGAATAACAGAGCAGCTAAAAGAGGCCAATATATCTGTAATACGAAGGGAGGCAATGGTTGGAGAAATAGCAAACATCGAACTTAAGCTAAAGTAATCTTACAGGAGTCCAGAAATGTGGGAAGAACTAAAAGTCATAAATGAAATCGAAAGAAACCTAAAATATTTCTTTTCTCATACCAAATCTAAGTCAAGAACAGCATCCCCTACTTAGACGAGATGGGTCCTACACAGATGACAGCAAGGAAATGAGTGAGCTACTCAAGTCCCAATATGACTCGATTTTTAGCGAGCCGCTAACCAGACTAAGAGTTGAAGACCTAAATGATTTTTTATATGAGTGAGACTCAGAATTTGGTAGACTCAAACCTATCTGATATTATCCTGATGCCAAATGACTTTGAAAAGGCCCCAGACCCAGACTCATGGAACTCAGTGTTCATTAACAACTGCAAGAAACCACTATCATGTGCTTTTAACATCCTTTGGAGAAGGATCATGGACACAGGGGCTGTCCCACAGCTGCTAAAAGCAACAGACATAGTTCCACTCCACAAAGGTGGCAGTAAAGCAATAGCAAAGAACTACTGACCGATAGCACTAACATCCCATGTCATAATCTTTGAAAGGGTTCTAAGCAGCAAGATCACACTCATCTAGATACCCATCAGTTACACAACCCAGGGCAACATAGGTTTAGAGCAGATCGTTCCTACCTATCCCTCATACTGGACCAGTATGACAAGGTCCTGGATGCTCTAGAAGACAACCAAAACACAAATGTAGTATACGCAGACTTTGCAAAAACCTTTGGCAAGTGTGACCATTGTGTAATAGCGCACAAAATGCGTGATAAAGGAATAACAGTAAAATTTGGAAGATAGATCTATAATTTCCTAACAAATAGAACACAAAGAGTAGTAGCCAACAGAGTAAAGTCTGAAGTGGCTAATGTGAAAAGCTCTGTACCACAAGGCACAGTATTCTCTCTCCCATCCTGTTCCTCATCCTCATATCTGACATAGACAGGGATGTAAGCCACAGCACCATGTCTTCCTTTGCACAAGACACCATAATCTGCATGACAGTGTCCTCCATTGAAGACATTGCAAGATTCCAGGTGGACATGAACCAAATCTTTAAGTGAGCCGAAGAAAATAATATGAAGTTGAATGATGAAAAATTTCAATTACTCTGATATGGAAAACGTGAGGAAATCAAAACTATATTGGCGTATCAAACAAATTCCAACCACACAGTAGAGCGAAAAACTAATGTAAAAGACCTGGGAGTGATCATGTCAGAGGATCTCACCTTCCAAGACCATAACATTAAATCAATCGTATCTGCTAGAAATTGATAGGATGGATAATGAGAACCTTCAAAACTAGGGATGCCAAGCTCATGATGACACTCTTCAGGTCCCTTGTTCTATCCAGGCTGGAATATTGCTGCACACTAACAACACCTTTCAAGGCAGGTGAAATTGCTGACCTAGAAAATGTACAGAGAACCTTCACGGAGGAGGAGTTTGAGGTAATCAGTCCCTCACCCTGGAGTCTATGTGTTTAGTACATCATCAATCTTGTAGAAAGTACAGCATAGGGCCATAAAAGTGGCTTATATACTCTAGTCAGGTGAGGCGAAGCAGGAGAAGGCGGGGTCACAGTGGTACCATCCACTAGTCGAAGTCTTTGTCCACCTGACTACAGTACAGTGGACCCCCGGCTTACGATATTATTTCATTCCAGAAGTATGTTCAGGTGCCATTACTGAACGAATTTGTTCCCATAAGGAATATTGTGAATTAGATTAGTCCATTTCAGACCCCCAAACATACACACACAAACGCACTTACATAAATACACTTACATAATTGGTCGCATTGGGAGCTGATCGTAAACTGGGGGTCCACTGTATTTAACCCTTAAACTGTCCAAACAGATCGACGTTCAAATCCGTAGTGCTCCAAAAGTAGATCTACTTTTTTTATACATATTTTCAAATATAGCAAAAAAAATGTTGACTCAAGTCCCAATATGATTCAGTTTTTAGCAAGCCGCTAACCAGACTGAGAGTCGAAGATCAAAATGAATTTTTTATGAGAGAGCCACAAAATTTGATTAACACAAGCCTATCCGATGTTATCCTGATGCCAAATGACTTCGAACAGGCGATAAATGACATGTCCATGCACTCTGCCCCAGGGCCAGACTCATGGAACTCTGTGTTCATCAAGAACTGCAAGAAGCCCCTATCACGAGCCTTTTCCATCCTATGGAGAGGGAGCATGGACACGGGGGTCATCCCACAGTTACTAAAAACAACAGACATAGCCCCACTCCACAAAGGGGGCAGTAAAGCAACAGCAAAGAACTACAGACCAATAGCACTAACATCCCATATCATAAAAATCTTTGAAAGGGTCCTAAGAAGCAAGATCACCACCCATCTAGAAACCCATCAGTTACACAACCCAGGGCAACATGGGTTTAGAACAGGTCGCTCCTGTCTGTCTCAACTATTGGATCACTACGACAAGGTCCTAAATGCACTAGAAGACAAAAAGAATGCAGATGTAATATATACAGACTTTGCAAAAGCCTTCGACAAGTGTGACCATGGCGTAAGAGCGCACAAAATGCGTGCTAAAGGAATAACAGGAAAAGTCGGTCGATGGATCTATAATTTCCTCACTAACAGAACACAGAGAGTAGTCGTCAACAGAGTAAAGTCCGAGGCAGCTACGGTGAAAAGCTCTGTTCCACAAGGCACAGTACTCGCTCCCATCTTGTTCCTCATCCTCATATCCGACATAGACAAGGATGTCAGCCACAGCACCGTGTCTTCCTTTGCAGATGACACCCGAATCTGCATGACAGTGTCTTCCATTGCAGACACTGCAAAGCTCCAGGCGGACATCAACCAAATCTTTCAGTGGGCTGCAGAAAACAATATGAAGTTCAACGATGAGAAATTTCAATTACTCAGATATGGTAAACATGAGGAAATTAAATCTTCATCAGAGTACAAAACAAATTCTGGCCACAAAATAGAGCGAAACACCAACGTCAAAGACCTGGGAGTGATCATGTCGGAGGATCTCACCTTCAAGGACCATAACATTGTATCAATCGCATCTGCTAGAAAAATGACAGGATGGATAATGAGAACCTTCAAAACTAGGGAGGCCAAGCCCATGATGACACTCTTCAGGTCACTTGTTCTATCTAGGCTGGAATATTGCTGCACACTAACAGCACCTTTCAAGGCAGGTGAAATTGCCGACCTAGAAAATGTACAGAGAACTTTCACGGCGCGCATAACGGAGATAAAACACCTCAATTATTGGGAGCGCTTGAGGTTCCTAAACCTGTATTCCCTGGAACGCAGGAGGGAGAGATACATGATTATATACACCTGGAAAATCCTAGAGGGACTAGTACCGAACTTGCACACGAAAATCACTCACTACGAAAGCAAAAGACTTGGCAGACGATGCACCATTCCCCCAATGAAAAGCAGGGGTGTCACTAGCACGTTAAGAGACCATACAATAAGTGTCAGGGGCCCGAGACTGTTCAACTGCCTCCCAGCACACATAAGGGGGATTACCAACAGACCCCTGGCAGTCTTCAAGCTGGCACTGGACAAGCACCTAAAGTCAGTTCCGGATCAGCCGGGCTGTGGCTCGTACGTTGGTTTGCGTGCAGCCAGCAGCAACAGCCTGGTTGATCAGTCTCCGATCCACCAGGAGGCCTGGTCACAGACCGGGCCGCGGGGGCGTTGACCCCCGGAACTCTCTCCAGGTAAACTCCAGGTTTTCAAATGTAAAAAAAAAAAATCTACATTTTTAAACATACAGTGGTCCCTCGCTTTTCGTAGTTCCCGGCAATCGTAAATTTCGCCAATCATAGGGTTATTTTCATATAAACATGGACTTGCTTTTAATAAGTTGACTCGCAAGTCGTAATTCGTCCTGGACGCGTACCCATGGCGTGAGCCATGGCAGCAGCCAGTCTGGCATTGTTTACCAGTGAGCGAAGGTCCCCTCACGTGCTCCAGCGAAATATTTCATAATATTCCATTTATTTTAGTGCTTGCAAGTACTAAATAAGCTACCATGGCTCCAAAGAAAGCTCCTAGTGCCAAGCCTGTGGTAAAGAAGGTGAGAAATACGATTGAATTTAAGAAAACCATCATTGAACAATATGAAATTGGTACAAGTGTGGCCGAACTGGCCAGGATGTATAAGAAACCCTACACAACCTTATGTTCCATAGTGGCCAAGAAAAAGGAAATCAAGGATGCTGTTGTTGCAAAGGGGGTAACTATGCTGACAAAAATGAGATCACCAGTACTCGAAGAGGTTGAGAAGTTATTATTGATGTGGATAAATGAGAAACAATTAGCAGGAGATACTCTAATGACTTCGATTATTTGTGAAAAGGCTAGGCAGTTGCATGAAGATTTGGTAAAGAAATTGCCTGCAAATAGTGGTGATGTGAGTGAATTTAAGGCCAGCAAAGGCTGGTTTGAGAGATTTAAGAACCGTACTGGCATACACAGTGTGGTAAGGCATGGTGAGGCTGCCAGTTCGGACCACAAGGCGGCTGAAAAATATGTGCATGAATTCCAGGAGTACATAGAGGCTGAAGGACTGAAACCTGAACAAGTGTTCAATTGTGACGAAACAGGCCTCTTTTGGAAGAAAATGCCAAAGAGGACCTTCATTACACAAGAGGAAAAGGCAATGCCAGGACACAAGCCTATGAAAGACAGGCTGATGCTAATGTTCTGAGCTAATGCTAGTGGGGATTTCAAAGTGAAGCCATTACTAGTGTACCATTCTGAAAATCCCAGAGTGTTCAGAAAAAACAATGTTATGAAGAGTAAATTGTGTGTATTTTGGAAATCTAATAGTAAGGCATGGGTCACGAGGGAAATTTTCGTCGGGTGGTTCAATGAAGTGTTTGGCCCTAGTGTGAAGGAGTATCTCCTGGAAAAGAAATTGGATCTCAAGTGCCTGCTAGTAATGGACAATGCACCTGCTCATCCTCCAAACTTGGATGACCTAATTTTTGAGGAGTTTGGGTTCATCACAGTAAAGTTCTTGCCCCCGAATACCACTCCTCTCCTCCAGTCCATGGACCAGCAGGTCATTGCAAACTTTAAAAAACTCTACTCAAAAGCAATGTTTCACAGGTGCTTGACTCTGACCACAGACACTCACTTGACCCTAAGGGAATTTTGGAGAGAACACTTCAGCATCCTCCATAGAATAACCCTTTATAGGTATGGCTTGGGAGGGAGTGACTACCAGGACTTTGAACTCTGCCTGGAGAAAATTGTGGCCAGATTGTGTCGACAAGAGGGATTTTGAAGGGCTTGGGATTGACCCTGATGAGCCTATGTCTGTTGTAAGATCAGTTGTGGAACTGAGGAGTTCCATGGGGTTGGATGTGTGTTTGGAAGATGCGGAAGAATTGGTGAAAGACCACAACGAAGAGCTCACCACTGAGGAGCTGCAAGAGCTTCAGCAGGAAGAGCAACACATCGCAGCTCAGAATCTTGCTGCAGAGGAGGAGGAAGAGAGATGGAAGGTGGTGCCTTCTTCAGAAATTAAAGAGATTTTTACTATGTGGGGTAAGATGGAAAGCTTTATGGGGAAACATCACCCTAACAAGGTTGTTGCAAGCCATATTGGCAACATGTACAGTGACAAAGTCTTGGGCCATTTTAGGGAAGTGTTAAAGAGACACCAGAAACAGAGCTCTTTCCACAGTTATTTTGCGAGACAGGACTCCAGTGACTCTCAAGGTGGTCCTAGTGGCATTAAGAAACAGAGAAGACAACCAACCCCAGAAAAGCAATTGGTACTTGAGGTACCTCCTCCAGTCTCCCATACACTAAGAAGAATCTCCAATAAAGGTAAGTGTTATGCTGTTAATGTTTCATTCATCATTTCCCATTGCATTGTTTATGTACTACATGCATATTTCATGTAAAAATTTTGTTTGTTTTAATACTTCTGGGTGTCAGGAACGGATTAATTGTATTTACATTACAGTATTTCTCATGGGAAAAATTGATTCGCAAATCGTAAATTTCGTTTATAGTAACAGCTCCAGGAATGGATTAATTACGAAAAACGAGGGACCACTGTACTTTCAAATGTTAAAAAAAGTAGATCTACGTTTGGACAGTTTAAGGGTTAAGCCACTTCTACGGCCCTATGCTGTACGTTCTACAAGATTGATGGAGTAAGCACAACGACTTCAGGCTGAGGGACTGATTACCTCAAACTCCTCCTCTCCTTACACCCTTCTGATTTGTACTGGACTGATGAAGCCACTGTGTGGCAAAACATTTCTTCAACAAAGAATACCATACAGTGGACCCTCGCCTAACTCTATTAATCTGGTCCTGAGAGCTCAACGTTAAGCGAAATTATCGTTAGGCGAATTAATTTTTCCCATAAGGAATAATGGAAATCAAATTAATCTGTTCCTGACACCCCAAAGTATGAAAAAAAAAAAATTTTACCACATGAAATATTAATTTCAATACACACAAACTGAAGAAGACATGCACAGTTACATGGCACTTACCTTTATTGAAGATCTGGTGATGAGTGATGGGATGGGAGGAGGGGAGACTGTGGATGGTGTTAATGTTTAGAAGGGGAATCCCCTTCCATTAGGACTTGAGGTGGCAAGTCCTTTTCCGGGGTTACTTCCCCTCTTCTTTTAATGCCACTAGGACCAGCTTGAGAGTCACTTGAACTCTGTCGCACAACTTATCTGTCCATAGAGGCCTGTACCTCCCGTTCCTTTATGACATTCCTAAAGTGTTTCACAACATTGTCAGTGTAATAGTCACCAGCGCGGCTTGCAATAGCTGTGTGAGGGTGATTTTCATCAAAAAAGGGTTTGCACTTTAAACCACATTGCACACATTTCCTTAATCTTTGAAGTAGGCAACTTCCTCAATTTCTCTATCCCCTCCTCCAAAGCAGTTTCCTCAGGTGTGGCCTCTTGCTGTTGAAGATGATCTTGTAGCTCATCAGTGGTTAGTTCTTCACTGTCCTCCTCCACCAACTCTTCCACATCCTCCCCACTAACCTCAAACCCCAAGGACTTCCCCAATGCCACAGTGGATTCCTCAACTGGCATAGGATTCCCAGGTTTAGCCTCAAACCCTTCAAAATCCCTTTTTCTACACATTCTGGCAACAGTTTCTTCCAAGGAGAGTTCAAGGTCCTCTTAGTCACTTCCTCCCAAGCCTTACCAATAATGTTTACACAATTGAGGGTGCTAAAGTGATCTCTCCAAAACTCTCTTAGAGTCAATTGAGTTTCTGAGGTCACTACAAAGCACCTTTCAAACAAAGCTTTTGTGTGCAGTTTCTAGAAGTTGGAAATGACCTGCTGGTCCATGGGCTGCACGAGAGGAGTGGTATTAGGAGGCAAAAACTTGACCTTAATGAAGCTCATTTCTGCAGAAAGTCGCTCTGCCATGTCTGAAGGATGACCAGGAGCATTGTCTAATACCAGGAGGCACTTAAGGTCTAATTTCTTTTCAATTAGGAAATTTTTCAAAGTGGGGGCAAATGCATGGTGTAACCAGTCATAGAAAAAGTCCCTAGTGACCCATGCCTTACTGTTTGCCCTCCACAGCACACACAAATTAGCCTTGAGGACATTGTTTTTCCTGAACACTCTGGGAGTTTCAGAGTGATACACCAATAAAAGCTTCGCTTTGCAATCACCACTAGCACTGGCACACATCAACAGAGTAAGCCTGTCTTTCATAGGCTTATGTCCTGGGAGTGCCTTTTCCTCCTGAGTAATGTAGGTCCTGCTTGGCATTTTCTTCCAAAACAGGTCTGTTTCACCACAATTAAACACTTGTTCAGGTTTTAGTCCTTCACTGTCTGTGTATTCCTTGAATTCCTGCACATATTTTCTTAGCCGCTTTGTGGTCCGAACTGGCAGCCTCACCATGCCTTATCACACTATGTATGCCACTACGATTCTTAAATCTCTCAAACCAACCTTTGCTGGCCTTAAATTCACTCACATCATCACTAGTTGCAGGCATTTTTCTAATTAAATCATCATACAACCTCCTAGCCTTTTCACATATGATCGCTTGAGAGATGCTATCTCCTGCTATCTGTTTTTCATTTATCCACACCAATAACAGTCTCTCAACATCTTCTATCACTTGCGATCTCTGTTTCGAAAACAACGTTGCACCTTTGGCAAGAACAGCTTCCTTGATTGCTGTTTTCTTGGCCACAATAGTAGCGATGGTTGATTAGGGTTTTGTGTACAACCTGGCCAGCTCGGAGACACGCACTCCACTTTCATACTTAGCAATGATCTCTTTCTTCATATCCATAGTAATTCTCACTCTTTTTGCTGTAGGGTTGGCACTAGAAGCTTTCTTGGGGCCCATGGTGACTTATTTTGCAGGTGCAATCACTAAAAAGGCTGTGATAATATGAAATGTTCCGATTGTATGCTTGGAAGTGACCGCGGTGGCTGGCTTGTAAACACTGGCACCCACGGAAGAAGTGAGGCGGGCTCAGGCTGCATGTGGACGCGTCTCGAACGAATCGCATTGAGAGAGTTTTTTAGTGCTAGCCGAGGCAAAATTTTTGCTATGCGGATTTAACGTGATGCGATGCGTTCGTTAGGTGAGGGTCCACTGTATAATGCATGTCTCAATCAGCAAATCTTCTATTATTTGTGTGTGTGTGTGTGTGTGTGTGTGTGTGTGTGTGTGTGTGTGTGTGTGTGTGTGTGTGTGTGTGTGTGTGTGTGTGTGTGTGTGTGTGTGTGTGTCTGTGTGTCTGTGTGTGTGTGTGTGTGTGTGTGTGTGTGTGTGTGTGTGTGTGTGTGTGTGTGTGTGTGTGTGTGTGTGTGTGTGTGTGTGTGTGTGTACCTGGAGAGGATATCGAGGATCAATGCAACCGCAGGCTGGTCAGAGACCAGGCCTCGTGGTGAATCAGGGTCTGATCAACCAGGCTGTTACTGCTGGCCACACAAGAACTGATGTACGAACCACAGCCTGGCTGGTCAGGTACTGACTTTAGGTGCCTGTCCAGTGCCTTCTTGAAGATAGCCAGGGCTCTATTGGTAATCTGCTTATGTATGCTGGGAGGCAGTTGAACAATCTTGGGCCCTTCACATTTATTGTGTTGTCTCTCAGTGTACTCATGGTGCCCCTGCATTTCATTGGTGAAATGTTGCATCTCCTGCCGAGTCTTTTGCTCCTGCCGAGTCTTTTGCTTTCATAGGGAGAGATTTTCTTGTGCAGGTTTGGAACTAATCTCTCTAGGATTTTCCAAGTGTATATTATCATGTATCTCTCTTGCCTGCATTCCAGGGAATACAAACCAAGGGACTAAAACTGTTATCAGCAATTTAGGTACTTTATCGTACTTACGCGTGCCATGAAAGGCCTTTGTACACTCTCCACGTCAGCAATTTCACCTGCCTTGAAGGGGGTAGTAAGTGTACAACAGTATTCCAACCTAGAGCGCACAAGAGTTCTGAAGAGAATCATCATGGCGTTGGCAACCCTAGCTCTGAAGGTTCTCATTATCCATCCTACAATTTTTCTAGCAGATGTGGTAGATACATTGTTGTCATCTTTGAAGGTGAGATCCTCTGACACTACCACTCCCAGGTCCTTCACATTACTTTTTCACTCCATTGTATGGTTAGAATGTGTTGTCCACCCTGATACACTTTTAATTTTGTCAAGTTTTCCATATCTGAGTAGTTGAAATTTCTCTTTATTAAACATCATGTTTTAAGTGGTATATTTGAAGATTTGGTTGTTCTATTCCTCATCCTCATTTCTGACATAGACAGAGATGTAAGCCATTGTTCCGTGTCTTCCTTTGTGGATGACACCCAGATTACCATGGCAGTGACCTCCATCAAAGACACTGCAAGACTCCAAGTGGACATCAACCAAATCTTCAAATGAGCCACTCAAAACAATATGAAGTTCAACGAGGAGAAATTTGAACTACTTAGATATGGGAAACTAGAGGAAATTAAAAATGTATAAGGGTATACGACAAATTCTAACTATACAATAGAGCGGAAAAGTAATGTGAAGGACCTGGGAGTGATAATGTCAGAGGATCTCGCCTTCAAAGACCACAACAATGATAGGAGGGATAATGAGAACCTTCAAAACTAGGGATGCCAAGCCCATGATGGTTCTCTTCAAATCACTTGTGCTCTCTAGGCTGGAATACTACTGTACACTAACGGCCCCCTTCAAGGTTGGTGACATTGTAGGCCTGGAGAATGTACAAAGAACTTTTACGGCACATATTAGTACAATAAGGCACCTAAACTACTGAGAATGGTTGAAGGTCCTTGATCTGTATTCCCTGGAATGGAGGCGAGAGAGATACATGATAATATACACTTGGAAAGTCCCTATTAGAGCAAAAGACTCAGCAGGAGATGCAACATTTCCCTGATGAAAAGCAGGGGGCACCACGAGTACATTGAGAGAAACACAATAAGTGTCCGGGGCCCAAGATTGTTCAATTGCCTCCCAGAATACGTAAGGGGGATTACCAATAGACCCCTGGCTGTCTTTAAGAAGGCACTGGACACCTTAAGTCATTACCTGACCAACCGGGCTGTGGTTCGTATGTCAGCTTGCCTGCAGCCAGCAGTAACAACCTGGTTGATCAGACCCTGATCCACCATGAAGTAATTTCCGCCTAGAGTCTCGCAGTGTCTTCGATGGAGGTCACTGCCATGGTAATCCGGGTGTCATCCGCAAAGGAAGACACGGAGCTATGGGTTAAATTTTTGTCTATGTCAGATATGAGGATGAGGAATAGAATGGGAGCGAGTACTGTGCCTTGTGGAACTGAGTTTTTCATCATAGCTGCCTCAGACCATACTCTGTTTACTATTACTCTTTGCGTTCTGTTTGTTAGGATGTTATAGATCCATCTACCAACCTTTCCTGTTATTCCTTTATCACGTAATTTGTGTGCTATTACACAATGGTCACACTTGTCGAAAGCTTTTGTGAAATCTGTGTATACATCTTTATTTTGTTTATCCTCTACAGCATCCAGGACCTTGTCATAGTGGTCCAGTAGCTGGGACAGGCAGGAGCGACCTGCTTTAAACCCATGTTGCCCTGGGTTGTGTAACTGATGGGTAACTAGATGGGTGGCAATCTTGCTTCTTAGAACCCTTTCCAAGATTTTTATGATATGGGATGTTAGTGTTATCGGTCGGTAGTTCTTTGCAATTGCTTTACTGCCACCTTTGTGGAGTGTGGCTATGTCTGTTGTTTTTAGTGAGTGTGGGATGACCCCTGTGTCTATGCTCCCTCTCCTTAGAATTCTGAAGGCATTCAACATGGAAAGCAAGCCTTATGTAAGAGGAACCTGGAGATGTGATTTAAGAACAGAGATGTTATTTAATGCCAGAGATGTCTGTGTTGTTTATTCTGGACCCTATTTTCAAACTGGCAGTTTTGAATTTCGAGTGAAATTAGCCAAAATATCGATTTCTGGCCACTCCATTGGGCAGCTGAAATAGGTAAGTGGGTGGTATTTCTTGTATTCAATCAATAGAATAGAAGGAATACTAGCGAAATAGATATTTGCCAAAAATAGGGCGCAAAGTGAGTAAAATCGCTGAGATGGCTAACTTTACAAGAGCATAATTCTGTAGGTTTTCCATCAAGTTTTGTATTTCTGGTTTCATTACCTTCTTAAAAGATTCTCTATCATTGCTTACGAATTTTTTTTTTAAATTTCGCTACCCCGAGAGCAAGTTTGATTGCAGGGGTCACGACGTGACCTGTTGTCCCTGTTTACCCAGCAGTAAGTAGGTACCTGGGTGTTAAGCAACTGGTGTGCCCTAAATGCTCTGCATAACAAGTGGCTTTCTGTATAGTATGTCACTGATATCAGCTGTTTGTATATGGTGTGCATGTGCTCTGTGGTCACAGTGGTGGCCTGTGCTAACCTCTCTATGGTGTATAAATATAACTAGTTGGATGAATCTTATTGTAGCCAGTTGACCCAGTGGCTTACATGCTGACCTGGAGTTTTATGAGTCAAGTGCCACGAGTTCAGTCCCTGCCTGTGGTATGGTTTAATAATGGGAGTCTTTTACTTACCCCATCAGCATTAAGGACTTGAGGAGTCTCCAGATGGTAGTCCATGACATCCCAGGCATCCCAGTAGATAGGCTGGTCATCATACAACACTAGTTGGTTGCCCACTAGTTGGGTACCATCTGCCCCACGGAAGACGTCTCTGGGGTCACCAGTGACCTGCAGGCTGATAACCTGACCCCAGGCATTGACCTCAGCACGTACTAGCCCATTGGTCACCACAAACACTCCATCCACCTCGTCTGCGGGTAAAAGTAACGGTGGCAATACACTAAGATAGAAGTGACGATATTAATACAGTTGAAGGAGTGGTATTGATCAATAACAACACTGTGAATAGTCGAGGACTCGAATCCATATCGTTTTGGACCACCTCAATGTTGAGCGAAAATCACATTTATTTATTTATTTATTTATTTAATGTCTTTGCAAACAGTACATTGAGATTGCGTATATACAATAGTGGGTTGCAATGCAAAGATAGCCTCTATTATGCCTAGGCATTATGGGCCAACTTAACATTATTGGCTTACATTCTACTTAATACTAAGGATTGGAATGTCATAGTTGTACAGTAGGAAAGTAATTATTTCATAGTTGTACAGTAGAATATTAATTATAAATGAATCAAAATTTGTATAATACAAAGATATACATATTTATATATAGGTGAGTAAATGTGTACTGAGTATTTAGCATTTAGTTTAGGGTGATTAAGTGGCTTTTGAGAAGAGTCTTAAATTGATTTTCAACGGGGTTACTTTAATTCTTCTGGTAATGAATTCCATATTTTGGGGCCCTTTATGTGCATTGAGTTTTTACAGTGTGATATGGACACGAGGTATATCAAAAAGAGTTCTGTGTCTTGTGTTGTGGTCATGTGTCCTGTTTAGGTTGGTGAGGAGAAGTTTGAGTGGAGGGTTTATATTTGCCTGTATTGTTCTGTGTATGTAGTAGGCACTTGAATAAGTATGGATGTTCTTAATGGTAAGCAGATTCAGACTTTTGAAAATTGGTGGAGTATGCTGGCGGGAGTGGGAATTTGTTATCATTCTTACTGCTGCCTTTTGCTGGGTTATTAGGGGTTTTAGGTTATTGGATGTTGTTGATCCCAATGCACAAATTCCATATGTAAGGATATATGAGTGAATGGTACAGTGCCAGGAGAGATGATTGTGAAACGTAGTACCTTATCTTTGATAATATGCCTACAGTCTTGGAGATTTTCTTGGTGATTTGTTGTATGTGTGTCCGGAACTTTAGGCTACTGTCAAGGTGGATACCTAGGAATTTTCCCTCTGTGAGTCTTGTGACTGATGATCCATTTAGCGTAATGTTAACTGGATCATTTGCAGCCTTGTTTCCAAACTGAATGAAATAGGTTTTATCAGTGTTCAGGGTAAGTTTGTTAGTCATCATCCAGGCAGATATCTTCTGTAATTCAGCATTGACTGTGTTTGCTACTATGACTGCGTTTGGGTGGGAAAATACATATGTAGTGTCATCTGCAAATAATATGGGTTTGAGTAGCTGTGATGCATTCAGTAGATCATTGATGTAGATGAGAAAGAGGAGTGGTCCAAGGACGCTTCCTTGTGGGACTCCTACTGTGATTGGTTGGGTGGAGGAGTTTGCATCATTTGCATACACATATTGAGTTCTGTTACTAAGGTATGGCTTTAGGTAGTTGAGGGAGTGACCTCTGATACCACAGTGCATTAATTTGGAGTACAGTAGTTCATGGTCGACAGTATCGAAAGCTTTACATAAACCAATGAAAATGCCCAGCGGGACTTCTTTCTTTTCAAGTGCGGTATATATTAGTTCTAACCATACCCCCGGCTGGGATTGAACCCGCGGTCATAGAGTCTCAAAACTCCAGCCCGTCGTGTCATTACGATTTCTTGAGTTATAATAGTTCTAGTATGTGTATGATAGTGTCATTTGTGCTTTTATTATTCCTGAATCCAAACTGACAAGGGTTTAATATGTTGTTTGAAACGAGGTAGGAATAGATCCATCTATGAATTAATTTTTCAAAGATTTTAGAGAGCAGTGGTAAGTTAGATATTGGTCTATAGTTATTCAAGTCAGCTTGGTCACCTCCTTCATGGATCGGAGTGACCCTCGCTATTTTGAGGATTGTTGGGAAGGTAAATGATTTAATGGATTTGTTTAAAGAGCGTTGCAAAAAATTGGTGACAATACTTGAGAAGTTTTTTTTTTGTACTAAAAGCAGGCAAGTTGTTTTTTCCGCCTTGTTTTTAAGGGTGTTTATGAAAGTAACTTCAGTGGGGTTGGTTGGAGCTAGGAATAGCGTATTTGGGTAGGTACCTATGAGGTAGTCTGATGGACGGGCGTTTGTGCTTGGTATTTTGTTTGCTAGATTTTTTCCTATGGTGGAGAAGAAAACATTAAGACTGTTTGCTGTTTCGGTTGGAGTGAGTAGGGGTTCATCTGATTTTGTTAGTTTGATTGTTTTGTTTTTGGATAACTTTTTAGTTCCAAGAATTTCAGATAGAGTTTTCCAGGTTTTTCTCATATCACCTTTGATGTTATGTAATCTATTTTCATAATACAATGGACCCCCGCATAACAATTACCTTCGAATGCGACCAATTATGTAAGTGTATTTATGTAAGTGCGTTTGTACGTGTATGTTTGGGGGTCTGAAATGGACTAATCTACTTCACAATATTTCTTATGGGAACAAATTCGGTCAGTACTGGCACCTGAACATACTTCTGGAGTGAAAAAATATCGTTAACCGGGGGTCCACTGTACAATTTTTTTGACCTTCTTATCGGGCTGGTAAGTGCTGACGAGTAATTTCTTGACTGTTCTCTAGTTATTTGACCCATGAAGCTCTAACCCACATGACCTCCAACTCCTACAAAAATCACGCACCCAGCAGAGCTAGGTGTTTTACAGTGATCCGAGGACATACGGTGGTGTGGCTGCCTCAGAACTAATTTCATTCTACTCCCCATTTGGTATACAGTGGGCCCCCGCATACCGTTGGCCTTACATAACGTTAAATCCGCATACCGATACATTTTATCGCTAAGATTTTGCCTCGCATACCGCTAAAAAACCCGCTCAACGCTGTTCGTCCGAGACACGTCTATGTGAGGCGAGCCGCTCACTGTTCCCGGTGGCATTGGGTTTAAAAAGCCAGCCTCCGCGGTAACATCCAAGCATACAATCGTAACATTTTGTATTATTACAGTGTTTTTGGTGATTTTATCTGCAAAATAAGTGACCATGGGCCCCAAGAAAGCTTCTAGTGCCAACCCTGTGGTAAAAAGGGTGAGAAATATTATCGAAATACTGTGGTACCATGGTCAACTGCTGCTGCTGCTGCTGCTGCTGTAGCACTGTCAGCTGCTGCTGCTGCTGTAGCACCGTCAGCTGCTGCTGCTGCTGTAGCACCGTTAGCTGCTGCTGCTGCTGTACCACCGTCAGCTGCTGCTGCTGCTGCTGTTGTTGTAGTACCGTCTCCTGCTGCTGCTGTAGTACCGTCTGCTGCTGCTGTAGCATCGTCTGCTGCTGCTGTAGCACTGTCAGGGGTGCTGCTGCTGCTGCACTGTCAGCTGCTGCTGCTGCTGTAGCACTGTCAGCTGCTGCTGCTGCTGTAGCACCGTCAGCTGCTGCTGCTGCTGTACCACCGTCAGCTGCTGCTGCTGGGGTACCACCGTCAGCTGCTGCTGCTGCTGTTGTAGTACCGTCTGCTGCTGCGTAGCATTGTCTGCTGCTGCTGTAGCATTGTTGCTGCTGCTGTAGCACTGTCAGCTGCTGCTGCTGCTGTACACTGTCACTGCTGCTGCTGCTGCTGTAGCACTGTCAGCTGCTGCGCTGCTGTAGCACTGTCAGCTGCTGCTGCTGCTGTAGCAATGTCAGCTGCTGGTGCTGCTGTAGCACTGTCAGCTGCTGCTGCTGCTGCTGCTGTACCACCGTCAGCTGCTGCTGCTGTAGTACCCTTTTGCTGCTGCTGTAGCATCGTCTGCTGCTGCTGTGAGCACTGTCAGCTGCGCTGCTGCTGTAGCACTGTAGCTGCTGGTGCTGCTGTAGCCATGTCCTGCTGCTGCGCTGCTGTACCACCGTCACTGCTGCTGCTGTAGTACCGTCTGCTGCTGCTGCTGCTGTAGCATCGTCTGCTGCTGCTGTAGCACTGTCGCTGCTGCTGCTGCTGTAGCACTGTCAGCTGCTGCTGCTGCTGTAGTACTGTCAGCTGCTGCTGCTGCTGCTGTAGCACCGTTGTTGGTGTGGCTTATTGAGAATACCAAGACACAATTAACCCCTGAGGGTTAGCCACCCAGGATAACCCAAAAAAGTGTGTTCATCGAAGACTGTTAACTTATTTTCATTGGGGGTCCTTAATCTTGTCTCCCAGGATGCAACCCACCCACCAGTCGACTAACAACCCAGGTGAACAGGGAAAAACGCCCGGAAAATAGTGCTCATATTGGGAATTTAAAGCCAGCAAAGTTGGTTTGAGAGATTTAAGAATCGCTGTTGCTGAATCAGTCAGCTGTTGCTGGATCAGTCAGCTGTTGCTGGACCAGTCAGCTGTTGCTGGATCAGTCAGCTGTTGTGGATCAGTCAGCTGTTGCTGATCATCAGCTGTTGCTGGACCAGTCAGCTGTTGCTGGACCAGTCAGCTGTTGCTGGACCAGTCAGCTGTTGCGCACCACGGTCAGCTGCTGTTGCACCATCAGCTGTCTCTGAGCATGACTCGTCCCGAACCTGTCCGTCCAGCCTGAGCGCCTGCCTTGCCGTCATTGTTTACAAGCCAGGGTTGCCGGTTGCATGCAATACATTCGATACATTTTGTATTATCCATTATTTATAGTGCTTGTAACTGCTAAAAAAGCCACCATGGGCCCAAAGAAAGCTTCTAGTGCCAACCCTGTGGTAAAAAAGGTGATAAATACTATCGTACCACAGTCAGCTGCTGCTGCACCACAGCTGCTGCTGCACCATGATCAGCTGCTGCTGCACCATGGTCAGCTGCACCACAGCTGTTGTTGTTGATGCACCACCATCAGCTGTATTACTCGAAGATGTGGAGAGAGTTTGTTGGTGTGGGCTTTTCGTGAAACAATTACCGAGAAACAATTAACCCCGGAGGGTTAGCCACCCAGGATAACCCAAGAAAGCCAGTGCATCATCGAGGACTCGAACTTATTTCCATTGGGGTCCTTAATCTTGTCTCCCCGGATGCAACCCACACCAGTCGACTAAACCCAGATGAACAGGGAAAAATGCCTGGAACTAGGGGCTCATATTGGTGAATTTAAAGCCAGCAAAGGTTGGGTTTTAGATTTAAGAATCGTAGTGACATTTCACAGTGTGATAAGGCCTGTTCTGGAAGAAAATCCAAACAGGACCCCACAGTACTCAGGAGGAAAAGGCAATCCCAGGACACAGTGTCTCATCAGTCATTGCTGCATCTTCAATAAAGGTAAGTGTCATTTATTCTTCATTTAGTAGAGTAGTACATGCACAATATATATTGTGCATGTACTACTCTACTATTGTGCATGTATCCTTCTCTTTGTGTGTAGGAAAATGTATATTTCATGTGGTAAAATTTTTTTTTTTCATACTTTTGGGTGTCTTGCACGGATTAATTTGATTTCCATTATTTCTTATGGGGAAAATTCATTCGCATACCGATCATTTCGCATAACAATCAGCCCTCTTGCACGGATTAAAGTCGCTATGTGGGGGTCCACTGTATTTTCCTGGGCAAAAACTGAGAGGAAGTAGGCAATGAAAATTTCACACATATCCTTATCACTGTCAGTGATCTGAACTGAGTTACTCTTAAGTGGGCCTATCTTGTTCCCAATGAGCTCTCATGAACGGATTAATATCGTTATGCGGGGTTCCACTGTACTAGTCTCCATGAGTAGTGTATATATTTTTGTAACCATAGACGAGTGGCATTTAATCAGTAATAACACCTAGTTCTGCTGGATGCGTGATTTAGAGCATCATGTGATTTTCACTCACCATGAGGCGGGCCAAAACGACATGGGTTTGAGTCCTCGGCTAGTCGCAGTGTTGTTATTGGCAGAGAGCATGCATAGTTCCTTTGTATAAAGGCAAAGGGGACAAAAGAGAGTGCAAAAATTATAGGGGGGTAAGTATGTTGAGTATACCTGGTAGAGTGTATGGAAGAGTTATTATTGAAAGAATTAAGAGTAAGACGGAGAACAGGATAGCAGATGAACAAGGAGGCTTTAGGAAAGGTAGGGGGTGTGTGGACCAGGTGTTTACAGTGAAACATATAAGTGAACAGTATTTAGATAAGGCTAAAGAGGTTTTTGTGGCATTTATGGATTTGGAAAGGCATATGACAGGGTGGATGGGGGCAATGTGGCAGATGTTGCAGGTGTATGGTGTAGGAGGTAGGTTACTGAAAGCAGTGAAGAGTTTTTACGAGGATAGTGAGGCTCAAGTTAGAGTATGTAGGAAAAAGGGAGATTATTTCCCAGTAAAAGTAGGCCTTAGACAAGGATGTGTGATGTCACCATGGTTGTTTAATATATTTATAGATGGGGTTGTAAGAGAAGTAAATGTGAGGGTCTTGGCAAGAGGCGTGGAGTTATAGGATAAAGAATCTGGAGGAGATAATAACTAGAACAGAGTATACTACTGACTCCGGCCATACAATAGAGTGGAAAAATAATGTAAGGGACCTGGGAGTAGTAATGTCTGAGGATCTCACTTTCAAGGATCACAACAGTGCCACGATCGCACGTGCAAAAAAAATGATAGGATGGATAATGAGAACTTTCAAAACGAGAGATGCCAAGCCCATGATGATCCTTTTCAAATCACTTGTTCTCTCTAGGCTGGAATACTGCTGTATATTAACATCTCCATACAAAGCAGGTGAAATCGCAGATCTAGAGAGTGTACAGAGATCCTTTACTGCACGTGTAAGTTCTGTCAAGCACCTTAACTACTGGGAACGCTTGGAAGCACTTGACTTGTACTCGTTGGAACGCAGGAGGGAGAGATATATCATAATCTACACTTGGAAAATCTTGGAAGGAATGGTCCCAAATCTGCACACAGAAATCACTCCCTACGAAAGTAAAAGACTGGGCAGGCGATGCAAAATGCCGCCAATAAAAAGTAGGGGCGCCATTGGTACACTAAGAGAAAACACCATAAGTGTCCGGGGCCCAAAACTGTTCAACAGCCTCCCATCAAGCATTAGGGGAATTGCCAATAAGCCCCTGGCTGCCTTCAAGAGAGAGCTGGACAGATACCTAAAGTCAGTGCCGGATCAGCCGGGCTGTGGCTCGTACGTCGGACTGCGTGCAGCAGAAGTAACAGCCTAGTTGATCAGGCCCTGATCCATCGGGAGGCCTGGTCATGGACCGGGCCGCGGGGGCGTTGATCCCCGGAATAACCTCCAGGTAACATAAAGTGGGAGTTGTCACAGTTGCTCTTTGCTGATGACACTGTGCTCTTGGGAGATTCTGAAGAGAAGTTGCAGAGATTGGTGGATGAATTTGGTAGGGTATGCAAAAGAAGAAAATTAAAAGTGAATACAGGAAAGAGTAAGGTTATGAGGATAACAAAAAGATTAGGTGATGAAAGATTGGATATCAGATTGGAGGAAGAGAGTATGGTGGAGGTGAATGTATTCAGATATTTGGGAATGGACATGTCAGCGGATGGGTCTATGAAAGATGAGGTGAATCATAGAATTGATGAGGGGAAAAGGGTGAGTGGTGCACTTAGGAGTCTGTGGAGACAAAGAACTTTGTCCTTGGAGGCAAAGAGGGGAATGTATGAGAGTATAGTTTTACCAACGCTCTTATATGGGTGTGAAGCATGGGTGATGAATGTTGCAGCGAGGAGAAGGCTGGAGGCAGTGGAGATGTCATGTCTGAAGGCAATGTGTGGTGTGAATATAATGCAGAGAATTCGTAGTTTGGAAGTTAGGAGGAGGAGCAGGATTACCAAAACTGTTGTCCAGAGGGCTGAGGAAGGGTTGTTGAGGTGGTTCGGACATGTAGAGACAATGGAGCGAAACACAATGACTTCAAGAGTGTATCAGTCTGTAGTGGAAGGAAGGCGGGGTAGGGGTCGGCCTAGGAAAGGTTGGAGGGAGGGGCTAAAGGAGGTTTTGTGTGCGAAGGGCTTGGACTTCCAGCAGGCATGCGTGAGCGTGTTTGATAGGAGTGAATGGAGGCAAATGGCTTTTAATACTTGACGTGCTGTTGGAGTGTGAGCAAAGTAACATTTATGAAGGGGTTCAGGGAAACCGGCAGGCCGGACTTGAGTCCTGGTGATGGGAAGTACAGTGCCTGCACTCTGAAGGAGGGGTGTTAATGTTGCAGTTTAAAAACTGTAGTGTAAAGCACCCTTCTGGCAAGACAGTGATGGAGTGAATGATGGTGAAAGTTTTTCTTTTTCGGGCCACCTGCCCTGGTGAGAATCGGACAGTGTGATAATAATAATAAAAAAATTGACTAAAGTTAAAGTCCCCTACTATGACTATGTTATTGTGTCTAGAAGCCCTAACAATTTCGTCCCAAAGAAGTCTCCCTCTATTTTGATCCAAGCCAGGAGGTTGGTATATTACACCTAGAATTAGTTTTTCTTGACCCTCTACAAACTCTACCCAAACAGATTCTGTTACAACTTCAACAACAAGAACATCAACTGGGACCAGGTAAACCATGTCCTAAATGAAACATGTTGGGAATATGTCTTAAATGACATGGATCCAAACCAGTGCCTTGAAAGGATCAACTTCCTGGCAGCTGAAGCATGTTCTAGGCATATTCCCCTAAGAAAGAAGAAGAGCAGGAGTAAACTGGAGAAAGACGCTCCCTCTACAGAAGACAATGAAGAGTCACTGAGCTCCTCAGGAGTGCTAGAATATCTGATACACGAAAGGAGGCGCTGACCAGGGAAGTGGAAACTATTGAACTTAAGTTAAATGACTCTTACAGGAACCAGGAGAGACAGGAGGAGCTTAAAGCTATTAGTGAAATTGAAAGAAATCCAAAATATTTTTCATATGCCAAAAACAAGGCAAATACCACATCTAGTGTCGGGCCCTTACTGAGACAGGATGGAAATTACACAGATGACAACAAGGAAATGAGTGAAATATTGAAATCCCAGTACGACTCTGTGTTTAGTGAACCACTAATCTGTCTGAGGATTGACGACCCAAATGATTTCTTCATGAATGAGCCTCAAAACTCCATAAATGTATGCCAGATTTCTGACATTACCCTAACTCCGATAGATTTCGAAAAAGCCATTGACAACATGCCCATGCACTCAGCCCCAGGCCCAGACTCGTGGAACTCTGTTTTCATTAAGAACTGCAAGAAACCCCTCTCACGTGCCCTAAGTACACTATGGAGGAGCAGCTTGGACATGGGTGAAATTCCACAGTCACTTAAAACAACGGATATAGCCCCACTCCATAAAGGTGGCAGCAAAGCATTAGCTAAGAACTATAGACCAATAGCTCTGACGTCCCACATCATAAAAATCTTTGAAAGAGTGCTAAGAAGCAGGATTGCAAATCACCTGGATTCCCAAAATCTGCACAATCCAGGGCAACATGGGTTCAGGGCAAGTCGCTCCTGCCTCTCACAACTACTGGATCACTATGATATGGCCTTGGATGCACTGGAAGAAAATCAGAATGTAGATGTAATTAACACAGACTTTGCAAAAGCATTTGACAAATGCGATCATGGCGTAATAGCCCATAAAATACATGCTAAAGGAATAAGTGGGAAAGTGGGGAGATGGATCTTCAACTTCCTAACAAATCGAACACAAATGGTGAGCAGTGGTCAACAGAGTTAAATCGGAGGCTGCCATAGTGAAGAGCTCTGTTCCACAAGGCACAGTACTCGCCCCCATCTTATTCCTTATCCTCATATCAGACATAGACAGAGATATACATCACAGCACCGTATCATCCTTTGCGGATGATGCTAAGATCTGCATGAGGCTGTCATCTGCTGAGGACGCGGTTAACCTCCAAGAAGATATAAACAAAGTTTTCCAGTGGGCAACAGTAAACAATATGATGTTCAATGAGGACAAATTCCAACTACTCCGTTATGGAAAACTGGAGGAGATAATAACTAGAACAGAGTATACTACTGACTCCGGCCATACAATAGAGCGGAAAAATAATGTAAGGGACCTGGGAGTAGTAATGTCTCAGGATCTCACTTTCAAGGATCACAACAGTGCCACGATCGCACGTGCAAAGAAAATGATAGGATGGATAATGAGAACGTTCAAAACGAGAGATGCCAAGCCAATGATGATCCTTTTCAAATCACTTGTTCTCTCTAGGCTGGAATACTGCTGTACATTAACATCTCCATTCAAAGCAGGTGAAATCGCAGATCTAGAGTGTAAAGAGATCCTTTACTGCACATATAAGTTCTGTCAAGCACCTTAACTACTGGGAACGCTTGGAAGCACTTGACTTGTACTCGTTGGAACGCAGGAGGGAGAGATCTATCATCTCTCTACCATCTTACTATCATATTATAACCAAGACATTACCATTGTTATTTTTTACTATTATTCTTTTGGTACTTTAATTGTGAATTTTATTTTGTCAATTTAAATCTAGTTATACTCTTGATCTTGTCAACAACCTATACCAGACCCTAGTGCAATTGCAAGTACCATTTCAATTTGTATTTTTATATTATAAGTTTATATTATAAGTCCTACTCTAAGATTGTTTTCATATCTTAGTGACTATATTGTGTGTGCAATTAGTGTATATTTCAATTATATTATTGTTCAAGGCCCTTAACTATCTTTTGCTAACTAGTACCAACTACCTCATATAATTTTTTTTCTACTTTTTTTATTCTTTTGCTACCTTAACTTGTATATTTTATCTTGTCAATTTAAATCTAGTTATACTCTAATTCTTGTAAACAACTTATATAACACCTTAGTGCAATTACAACTGAGAGTCTTGTGCTATTTTTAATTTGTATTTTTATATTATTAGTTTATACCTAGTTGTACTTTAGCTCATTCCAGCAAACACATAGACAACAACTTCATTATGTGTATTAGTGACTATACTCTACATGACCAAAATGCTATAGCTATATACTTGTCCAAACTTCCCACCACTACAGATATCAGTACTAAAACTCAACACACAACTCAGGATATAAATAACTATAATTTAAACCTAGAAGATGATTGATCACGTTGACCCTGATCTAAACCTCCATAATCTGACACCTAATCAAAACCTATTGGAAAGTAACTGCCTTTACTACACAGCATCACAAGCCAGCATTATCCTAAACAATGCTAAAAGTCTATCAGTACTTAACTACAACATCAGGTCCTTAAGCAAACACTATGATGACCTCCTGGCACTCCTTGAATCACTAAAGACTCCCTTCTCCTGCATTATTCTTACTGAGACCTGGCTTAAACAGGACACAATAGATATCTACCCTCTACCAGGATACACAGCAATCCACAACTGCAGACCAAACCAAGTTGGGGGTGGTATTGCAATCTATTACTCTAACCAATTATCTTGTATTAGAACCAATTGCTTTAGTGATGAATATGGAGAATACATTTTTGCTAATTTTACTGTAAAAAACCTTAAGACGCCTTTAACAATCGGTGCCATTTACCGGATACCCCACACAAACATCCCAAACTTCAGTGAGAAATTAAAGGCACTAATAACAAACAGACAAATGAATAAGCACCACCTTCTCTTTGCTGGAGACTTTCAACATCAACCTTGGCCTACTAGATGATCAGCCTGTAACTGATTTCATCAACAATATGAACAACACACTTCTCATACCAACAATAACTAAACCAACCAGGCTCACTGAAACAAGTGCAACTATAATAGACCACATATGGACCAATATACTAGCCCCCCTTAAATCAGGGATAATCACAGATAGCACTACCCTACCTTCCTCTTGACAAACATTAGTAAACCACCACTTGAATACAACAAAGTCTCATTTAGACTCCATGATGAGGCCTCAATAAAGAAGTTCACAGCTGACCTAGAGACAGTTGACTGGCCTACAGAATTCTCCAAGGCCAATGGTATTGATGACTGGACAGACATTTTTCTTAACAAACTACTTAGACTATACAACAAACATTGTCCTATAAAAACGAAACAGATCACAAACAAACGGCTTGGTTGCCCATGGCTAACCAGCACCATTCTGAAATCCATTGATAAGAAACACCAATATGAAAAGCAATATAGACAGGGCTTAATACACAAAGATATTCTTAAACACTATTCATCAGTCCTCACCAAAGTAATAAAGAAAGCCAAACAACTATACTACTCCAGTAGATTCACTGACAAAAGAGGAGATATAAAAAAGACCTGGAAAACACTCTCTCAGATTCTAGGGACCCACAAACTGAAAAAAAACAAGAATATTGTCCTAACTAAACCTAATGAAACACCACTGCAACCCACTGACACAGCTAACAAGATAAACGACTTCTTCTCAACCATAGGTTCTAATCTCGCCAATAAAATCCCACGTACCAATGCCCATGCCGGGGACTACCTAGATGGGAATTTCCCAAATTCCTTCTATCTTGCTCCAACTGAGCCCTCGGAAGTCACCGAGATTATAAAGTCACTTAAAAATAACTCAGGGAATCTGTCTCATGTCCCACCATTATTGTACAAGAGAGCGGCCCATGTCCTCTCGCATATTATCTCATTACTTTTTAACAAGTCACTAGAAACTAGCACCTTCCCGAAATTACTCAAGACGGCAAGGGTTACACCAATACATAAAGGTGGTGACCCGACAGATTTAAACACTACAGGCCAATATCAAACTTACCATTGCTATCCAAAATCTTTGAGAAACTCGTGCACAGAAGACTGTATTCATTTATAACGTCACAAAACATACTCAGCCCCTGCCAATTTGGATTCAGGAAAAATAGAAGCACTAACGATGCAATCATAAAAATGCTAGATCTGCTTTACACAGCATTGGAAAATAAGGAATATCCACTAGGAAATTTTATTGACCTAAGAAAAGCTTTTGACACAGTAGACCACGGCATCCTACTCCACAAACTTGACCATTATGGTATAAGAGGCCATGCGCTTGCATATTTCAAATCTTACCTTACTAATAGGTATCAGTATGTCACCATTAAAGACACAGCATCAACAACACAGCCACTTGATACTGGAGTTCCACAGGGAAGTGTCCTTGGCCCCCTGCTCTTCCTCATATACATCAATGATCTTCCAAACGTATCTCGACACCTGAACCCCATTCTCTTTGCTGACGACACGACTTATGTCATCTCTCGCCCTAATCTTGCCACCCTCAACACCATTGTTAATGAGGAGCTGATCAAAATATCGACTTGGAGGACAGCCAATAAACTTACGCTTAACATTGACAAAACCTACTACATTATGTTTGGTAGCAGAGCAGGAGATGCGCAAATTAACATTAAGATCGACAACACTCTAATTGCCAGGCATAATGAGGGCAAATTCCTAGGCCTATACCTCGACAACAACCTGAACTTCAGCACCCATATCCAACACATAACCAAAAAAGTATCCAAAACGGTTGGGATCCTCTCCAGATACGATACTACGTGCCGCAAACTGCCCTTCTCACACTATACCATTCACTTATATATCCATACCTCACCTATGCTATCTGTGCTTGGGGTTCAACTGCAGCAACACACTAAAGCCAATAATAACCCAACAAAAAGCCGCAAGTAAGAATAATCACTAAATCCCATCCCTGGCAACACACCCCCCCCACACTCTTCATAGATCTAAACTTACTCCCCGTTCAGTACATTCACACTTACTACTATGCAATCTACATCTACAGGACCTTAAATTCCAATATTAACCTTGACCTAAAACGCTTTCTTGATAGTTGTGACAGAACCCACAGGCACAACACCAGACACAAACATCTCTATGACATTCCCCGTGTCCGACTAAACCTTTACAAAAATTCAATGTATGTCAAAGGCCCTAAAATCTGGAACACCCTACCTGAAAATTCCAAAACTGCAGACACATTCATCACCTTCAAAACTACCATCAGAAAACATCTTATCTCCCTGATACACCCTGTCAACTAATAATACGAATACCACCTGGTGGTTCACACTTACACTCACTCACCCATTTGACCATAAACAGAAATATGAATCTCAATCTCAAAATAATTTATTTATTTATTTATTTATTTAAAATTTGAGCACACATACAGAGGTACAAAAAATACAGATAAGAGCAGCATGCCAAAGCCACTTATACTATGCATAGCATTACGGGCTGGCTTAAAATTAACTTAAGATTAACTAAGCAATGATGAAATCAGTGATAAAACTTTAATGTAAACAGATTACTATAAAGCACAAGTGAGTATTACAAAGACAGGTCATATGGTTGTATGCATTGTTGTACATTCAGTAGAATGGAGTATTCTGTTAGGTAGTGTATTTAAAAAATAATAAAGTTAGATTGGGTTTTAGGTTTAACATTTATGTGATATAATTGTGAGAAACATTTAAGATATACAATTTATAAGGTTCAGTTATTCAGTATTTATTTGGTTTTGGGTGAGTAAGTGATCTTTGAGAAGAGACTTGAATTTATAAACAGGTAGTGTTTCTTTTATATTTACAGGTAATGAATTCCAGATTTTAGGGCCTTTTATGTGCATTGAGTTTTTGCATAGTGTGAGATGGACACGAGGAACATCAAAGAGTGATCTGTGCCTTGTGTTATGGTCATGTGTTCTGTTGAGGTTGGCAAGGAGATGTTTTGGGGGGAGGGTTAATATCAGAGTTAAGTGTTCTATGTATGTAATAGGTGCAGTAATAAGTATGGATGTTTTGTATGGTGAGTAGGTTAGTGTATTGAATATTGGTGGAGTGTGCTGCCTATAGTGAGAATTTGTTATCATTCTAACTGCAGCCTTTTGTTGGGTAATTAGTGGTCTGAGATGGTTACTTGTTGTTGAGCCCCATGCACAAATTCCATAGATGAGATAGGGGTAAATAAGAGAGTGATATAGGGCCAGGAGGGCTGACTGTGGAACATAGTACCGTATCTTCGATAGTATGCCTACAGTCTTGGAAATTTTCTTAGAAATTTGTTGTATATGTGTATGAAATTTGAGTCTATTATCAAGGTGGATTCCTAAGAATTTTCCCCCTGTTAGCTTTGTGATAGGTGATCCATTTATCATTATGTTAAGAGGGACATCTGTAGCTCTGTTACCAAACTGAATGAAGTAGGTTTTGTCAATGTTTAGTGTAAGTTGTTAGTCCTCATCCAGGTAGATATTTTCTGTAATTCGGTATTTACAGTATTGGCTAGCGTGACTGGGCTCGGGTGGGAGAAGACGTATGTAGTGTCATCTGCAAATAGTGTGGGTTTGAGTAATTGCGAAGCATTTGGTAGGTCATTTATGTATAGGAGAAAGAGAAGAGGGCCAAGGACACTTCCCTGTGGGACACCAACTGTAATTGGTTGTGCAGAAGAGTTTGCCCCATTTGCATACACATATTGGCTTCTGTTGCTGAGGTATGACTTGAGGTAGTTGAGGGAGTGCCCTCTTATACCATAGTGTGACAATTTTACGTGGAGCAAGTCATGGTTAACTGTATCAAAAGCTTTACGTAAGTCAATGAAGATCCCCAGTGGGGCTTCTTTTTTCTCTATTGCAGTGTATTATGTTTTAGCAGTGTATAATAGCATTTAGTATTTTTATTTGGCCGAAACCCAAATTTGGGGGGTTAGTATGTTTGGGGGATAAAGGGAGGAGAGATTTGTTTATGAATTAATTTTTCGAAGATTTTTGAGAGGGGTGTAAGTTGGGTATTGGCCTATGTTATTCAACTCTGTTTGGGTCTCCCCTTTTTGGGTGGGGTGACCCCTTGCTATTTTGAGACGTAGGAAGGTGGAGGGTTCAATGGATTTGTTAAAGAGTGTTGCAATGATTGGGGATAGCCTTGTGACACTTTTTGTATAAAAGGGTGGAAAAATATTTAAATCTGCCTTGTTTTTGTGTGTGTAATAAAGGGGACTTGTAGGGTTAGTCGGGGCTAGAACAGTGTGTTCGGGGTAGTTGCCCGGGGAGGTAGTCATTTGGTGGGGTATCTGAGCTTTGGGGTTTAATGGCAAGGGTTTTGTCCTATAGTGGAGAAGAACCATTAGTCATTTTTCTGTTTTGTTTGGGGGGTTGGGGTTTATCGATTTTTCTAAATTTTTTTTCGCTTTTCGTGATAACTTTTTTGTTCCTAAATTTTGAAAGGGTTTTCCAGGGCTTTTTTATTCACCTCGTAATTGGATAATCTGTTTTTCATAATACATTTTTTTTTCCCTCTTAAGGGGGGTTAGGATTGACGAGTAACTTTTGTTTGGTCTCTGGTTATGTGACCCATTCTTACTGTTTTTCATATTGGTGTTTTGTATTTATGGATTTGAGAATGCTGGGTGTTAAACCGGGGGCTTTTCATCTTTTAGCTGTCTTTGTTTAGTTTTTTAGGGCAGGCTTTTAAAAGGGGATTGGGTCTTTTTAGAAAATTTTAATACATTCGTCAATATCTGAAAAGATTTCAGCTCATTTTCCCCATCAATTTTTTGCTACTGCTGTTGTAAGTTATTAATGGCTGCCCATTGTAATTTAAAGGTGACTTTAGTAGTGCTTGGGGAAATTACCAAGATTGTTAGGGAAAAAAGGGGTAGTGGTCTGTGTTTTATCTGTAATTATGCCTGATTTTAAAAGGGGGTTGGTGGGTTTTCCAGATGTGGTCAAGTAGGGAAACACTAGTCTCTGTAACTCTTGTAGGTTTTGTTACTGTTGGTAGCCCCATACAGTTACTCATTGTGTTTGTGAATTCAGTAACGTGTGGGTCCTGGTCTTGCAGGAGATTTATATTGAAGTCACCTGAGAGTAGTAAGTGATCTTTGTTCATGCGTGCATCAGTTATCATACTTCCTAGGTTTTGACTAAATTGGCTAATGTTTGACTGTGGAACTCTGTAAATGTTTATCAATGTGAGAGGTTTTTGTAGGTATTTGGATTTGAATTTGGCTATTATATATTCCCCATGTTCATCCCTTGTGCAAGTATTAGTGATACATTCTAGTTGGTCTGAGTAGTATATGGCTGTGCCACCCCCTTGTTGGTCTGGCCTACAGTTGTGTATGGCTGTGTAACCAGGAATGGCATAGACATCTGTACTATCAGGCTTAAGCCAGGTTTCAGTTAGTGTAATGATGGACATATTGGCATGTAAGGAATTTAGTAATGCTATGAGGTCATCGTAATGCTTGCTTAAAGATCTGATATTGTAGTTAAAGATAGTTATGTTGTTGTTGGCACTGAGAAGTGCCTTTGATTGTTCTGCAGTGTAGTAATTACAGTAACTGTTTGATTCATTTAAGTCATTAAATAAGAGGTTGGTATCAGGATCAATGCTTGTAATCATAAGATTTGTAGTGAATCTATAGTTAGAATTAAGTATAAAACAAAGTAAATAGTCTTAAGCTAAAAAATAGCACCTGAATTATTTAACAAATGTAAAATAATGAGCTATAAAAAAGGGACTAATACAAATAAAGTGATGATAAAATAATGGAGCTTGGGAATATGATAGTAGGTAGTACTATAAAGGTAATTCTTTAAAGTTAGAATTAAAGTATAAAATAATAATATAAAAGGGACTAATATAAGTTGTGGTGACCAATAAAGTGGTAATCAAATAAATGAGCTTTGGAATATAATGGCAAAATTGTGAGCTTATTCTACTTTAGCACCTGAGAATAGCACCTTGATTATTTTAACAATTGTGAATATATAAACTAGGGTAGTTATATAAAGCTAAAATAAAGGAGAAAATATATAAGGGACTAAAATTAAGTAATGGTAAACAAAGTTAAATGGACAGGTGGTCACTATGAAATAATATTGGTTTAGGAGTAAGATCTGATTTGTAATATTAAATAAATTGAGCAGTTTATTGCACAATAAAAGTAAAAAAAAATGAGGTAGTTGGTACTAGCTAGCAAAAGATAGTTTTGGTACTTGCAAAAAAGTAATTGGAATATACACTAATTGCATACACAATGAAAAGTGACTAAAAAAATAATTAGTGATAAACAAAATTAAATGGACAGGTAAGAATAATGAATATTATTAATTTGGAGTAAGATTTGACTTGTAATTTAAAATTATGAGCAATAATGAATCTTAACTAGTCATAAGTTGGCCTGTGATACTCCAATACTGAAACTATGTATAGTGCCAAAACAAAAGCATTCACATTGCTAAACTCACAACTAGTATTTAGTCACTTAGCCATAATACCAACTTACCTCATAATTTTGTAATATTTTAAACTTAAGATTTAATATAAGTCTGCCCAAAATGCCTAGCCATGCTAGGTGTTCTAGTGGTACACTCTGTAATTATTATTTTACTACATGTAAACCACACAATAACCAAATTCTGTAAACTCAGCATTGTAATCCTTATAGAGAATAAACTTTGAATTTGAATTTGAATTGAATAATGTACACTTGGAAAATCTTGGAAGGAATGGTCCCAAATCTGCACACAGAAATCACTCCCTACAAAAGTAAAAGACTGGGCAGGCGATGCAAAATGCCCCCAATAAAAAGTAGGGGCGCCATTGGTACACTAAGGGAAATCACCATAAGTGTCCGGGGCCCAAGACTGTTCAACAGCCTCCCATCAAGCATTAGAGGAATTGCCAATAAACCCCTGGCAGCCTTCAAGAGAGAGCTGGACAGATACCTAAAGTCAGTGCCGGATCAGCCGGGCTGTGGCTCGTACGTTGGACTGCGTGAGGCCAGCAGTAACAGCCTAGTTGATCAGGCCCTGATCCATCGGGAGGCCTGGTCATGGACCGGGCCGCAGGGGCATTGATCCCCCGGAATAACCTCCAGGTTACTGTTCCATCTATTTTTATGCCTGTTTTTATGCAACAATTAATATTTTCTTGAACATATAATGCAACTCCTCCCCCCTTCTCATTATATCTATCCACATGGAACAACTTAAATCCTTGAATATTACACTCAGCAATCATATCCCGACTCTTTAAATCATACCACGTTTCAGTTAATGCAATGATATCAAAGTTCCCAGCACATGCTACCAAATGTAGTTCATTAATTTTATTTCTTGCACTTCGACTGTTAGCATAAAATACCATCATATGTTTTTTCTTCTGCACATTTTTCCTATTCATCTTTGTTTTAACACAATTTCTGAAATTATCGTTACCCAGAGTTACTCCATGACAGTTACTATTAAGATTCTTAATATCAGAGCATAAGTCAATATATCCATACTCATTATTTATCATTTCTAAAGCCATACCTCTAACTAATCCTAGTTTAAAGTCCTAACAACCCCCTCAACTGAGCTAGCAAGAAAACCCACACCTGCCCTGGATAAGTGAACCCCATCCCTGGCATACATGTCATTTCGGCCATAGAAGCTGTCCCAGTTGTCAATGAATGGTACTGCATTATCCTTACAGTTTTTATCCAGCCAACAATTAATACCAATTTCTCTGGACAACCATTCATTACCAACATCTCTTCTTGGCAAAATGCCACATATAACAAGGCACCCCTCCCCCTTCTTCCTAATTATGTCTATAGCTGTCCTGAACTTTCTAACTAAATCCTCACCTCTATGCTTGCCTACATCATTGCCTCCAGCACTGAGGCAAATAATAGGATTGATCCCATTACCGTTCATGATGTTGTCAAGCCAGCTAACAATGTCCTCCATCCCAGCCCCAGAAAAGCAAACCCTCTGTCTCCTACTCCTGTCCTTCAAGCAGAATGTCCTATCCATGTATCTAACCTGGCTATCCCCAACAACAACAAGATTCTTACCTTCCTTGGTGTCATTCGTCGTGACATTCCCAGTAGTTGACTCACATTCGTCGGGTAGCACGGAGAATGCATTAGATATTTCCACAGCAGTCTCTTTCTTCTTCATCGTTTCTGTCTTTCCATTCTTCTTGATCGTCAACTTCGTTCCATGCTGTCCAGCCACTGACCACGTTCCCTTCTTGACCTGAGGACTCAAAACAGGAGGACTACTACGAATCCTCTTGTTTTCCTCAGTCAATCGCCGTATCTCCATCTTCGCTACTCTCAATTCTTCCTTAAGCTGCTGGTAAAGTTGCTCGATGGAGGGCATCTTGGTTCAGTCCACGGAGAGCACACAAGACACTTCTTCACAGAGTTAAGTACAGGTCACCACTGAAGAAGGCACCCTCTACCACCAACACAACCACTACCACCTTCTACCGCTACTGCAACTGCTACCACCATCACTACCACCTTCTACCACTATTACAACTGCTACCACCATCACTACCACCTTCTACCACTATTACAACTGCTACCACCATCACTACCACCTACCACCATCACTACCACCCTATACCACCATCAACCACTATCACAACTGCTTCCACTCTACCACCACCACCTTCGTATTTTTCTACAAACTTTTTCTTAAATTATGTGTGTTTCTCACATTCTTTACCAAAGGGTTGGCACTAGAAGGTTTCTTTGGAGCCATGGTGACTTATTTAGCAGTTGCAAGCACTAAAATAAATGGAATATTATGAAATGTATCATATGAACTCGTGGGATCATCCTCACTCACTGATAAACAATGGCACACTGGCTAGGAATGGAGTGTGAGGCGGCTCAGGGCTGTGCGTGTACACATCCCAGATGAACAACTATTTGCGAGTCAAACGACGATTCACGAGCCAATGTTTTGATGAAAATAATGTTACGATTTTCAAAACTTACGACTATCGAGCCTTACGATTATCGAGGGACCGCTGTATATAAACTCAATGTATTGAACACAATAACCGCACTAAAGTTATTATCATATTACTGTTTACCACTTTTGTTTATTATAATAAACATGCACAGGTCTTGTATAATACTAATGTTCTATCATATATTTACATATTTACAATCACTGGACATGTTTTTAGAACTGCTGGAGCTTGTGGAACTCCTTGAAACAAGGCACCATGCACAGAGGTACCTTACATTCCTCACACAAACCGAGTGTCTTTGCGTCTTTGTTGCCATCGTTTTGTTTGTGCACAGATAATGCATCTCTTCTGAGCAAATTTCTTCTTAGTTGCAGGAAGCTGTATTATGAAATGATCACCTTCCCTCCTCAAACGCTTGGGTATATTCTGAGGAGTTTGAGGGCCTTGTTGTACAGCAGGTGTTGTTACCTGGTACTTTATTATGAGTTGTCTGACAACAGACAAACAAAATTCACCATATGGTGGTCTGTTGCCAGTCTTCATTTGGTACATATTATATGCATTGAACATTGAAATGTCCATGAGATGGAAGAAAAGTTTCATGTACCACTTGTAACTCTTACGAACACAATCAACAAAGCCAATCTGCATGTCACATTTGTCAACCAAGGGCATGTTTTGTGTATAATCAATCATTGTCGCTGGTTTTCGAATACGTTCATTAATCATTCTATCAACTTTGCCACTGTCTTGCATTTCGTTACGGTGAATGGTTGTCAACAATGTGACATCTCGTTTGTCATGCCACCGTAATGCCATGATGTCATTGGCAGTAAACACCTGCACCTCATCACCATGAGTACCTGCGTTGAACCTGGGCATATATTTACGATTAGAATGCACTGTGCCACACACATCTGTCTTGTTCACTCGCAAGAAATCACTGAGTAAAGGGTTCATGTACCAGTTATCTGTATATAATGTATTCCCCTTACCAAGTTAAGGTGCCATCATGCTTCTCACTACGTCACCCGAGATACCCAATAACATCTTGGTATCTTTCAATGTTTTACATCCCGTGTATACAACAATATCCAATACCAGGACACTGTCACAGTCACAGAGTACAAACAGTTTTATACCAAAGCGTTTCCTCTTGCTCGGTATATACTGCTTGAACAACAGTCTACCTTTGAACAAAATCAAAGACTCATCAATTACAAGATTCTTGAATGGATAAAAGTACATGTTGAACTTTTGTTTCAGATGAGTTTGGGAATGTGTGTAAAGGTAGAAAGTTGAAAGTGAACATAGAAAAGAGTAAGGTGATGAGGGTGTCAAATGATTTAGATAAAGAAAAATTGGATATCAAATTGGGGAGGAGGAGTATGGAAGAAGTGAATGTTTTCAGATACTTGGGAGTTGACGTGTCGGCGGATGGATTTATGAAGGATGAGGTTAATCATAGAATTGATGAGGGAAAAAAGGTGAGTGGTGCGTTGAGGTATATGTGGAGTCAAAAAACGTTATCTATGGAGGCAAAGAAGGGAATGTATGAAAGTATAGTAGTACCAACACTCTTATATGGGTGTGAAGCTTGGGTGGTAAATGCAGCAGCGAGGAGACGGTTGGAGGCAGTGGAGATGTCCTGTTTAAGGGCAATGTGTGGTGTAAATATTATGCAGAAAATTCGGAGTGTGGAAATTAGGAGAAGGTGTGGAGTTAATAAAAGTATTAGTCAGAGGGCAGAAGAGGGGTTGTTGAGGTGGTTTGGTCATTTAGAGAGAATGGATCAAAGTAGAATGACATGGAAAGCATATAAATCTATAGGGGAAGGAAGGAGGGGTAGGGGTCGTCCTCGAAAGGGTTGGAGAGAGGGGGTAAAGGAGGTTTTGTGGGTAAGGGGCTTGGACTTCCAGCAAGCATGCGTGAGCGTGTTAGATAGGAGTGAATGGAGACGAATGGTACTTGGGACCTGACGATCTGTTGGAGTGTGAGCAGGGTAATATTTAGTGAAGGGATTCAGGGAAACCGGTTATTTTCATATAGTCGGACTTGAGTCCTGGAAATGGGAAGTACAATGCCTGCACTTTAAAGGAGGGGTTTGGGATATTGGCAGTTTGGAGGAATATGTTGTGTATCTTTATATGTGTATGCTTCTAGACTGTTGTATTCTGAGCACCTCTGCAAAAACAGTGATAATGTGCGAGTGTGGTGAAAGTGTTGAATGATGATGAAAGTATTTTCTTTTTGGGGATTTTCTTTCTTTTTTGGGTCACCCTGCCTCGGTGGGAGACGGCCGACTTGTTGAAAAAAAAAAAAAAAAAAAAAAAACATTTCTAATCTTGAATAACCTGTCACTTCTGTCAGGCCTGGTTTTGTCAGAGAAGTGCGACATACGTAACAGTAAGATAAATCTGTTCGCTGGGATGATTTCACTGAAGACCGGGGTAGAAATTAGTCGATCTGTGGACCAGTATACTTTTATATTATGCTTATAGACATGAGGCATAATCATTACTGTTGCAAAAAGCAAATACATTTCTGCAACAGTCGTCCCTTTCCACCGGTGTAGTCGTGACTGTGGTGATATGATCGTATTTGCCATGGTGTACTCAAAATACTTGTTACTTGTAGATGGGAATTTCCCAAATTCCTTCTATCTTGCACCAACTGAGCCCACGGAAGTCACCGAGATTATAAAGTCACTTAAAAATAACTCAGGGAATCTGTCTCATGTCCCACCATTATTGTACAAGCGAGCGGCCAATGTCCTTTCGCATGCTATTTCATTACTTTTTAACAAGTCACTAGAAATTAGCACCTTCCCGAAACTACTCAAGACGGCAAGGGTTACACCAATACATAAAGGTGGTGACCCTACAGATTGAAACAACTATAGGCCAATATCAAACTTACCATTGCTATCCAAAATCTTTGAGAAACTCGTGCACATGAGACTATATTCATTTACAACGGCACAAAACATACTCAACCCCTGCCAATTTGGATTCAGGAAAAATAAAAGCACTAATGATGCAATCATAAAAATGCTAGATCTGCTTTACACAGCATTGGAAAATAAGGAATATCCACTAGGAATTTTTAATGACCTAAGAAAAGCTTTTGACACAGTAGACCACGGCATCCTACTCCACAAACTTGACCATTATGGTATAAGAGGCTATGAGCTTGCATATTTCAAATCTTACCTTACTAATATGTATCAGTATGTCACCATTAAAGACACAGCATCAACAACACGGCCACTTGATACTGGAGTTCTGCAGGGAAGTGTCCTTGGTCCCCTGCTCTTCCTCATATACATCAATGATCTTCCAAACGTATCCCAACAACTGAACCCCATTCTCTTTGCTGATGACACGACTTATGTCATCTCTCACCCTAATCTTGCCACCCTCAACACCATTGTTAACGAGGAGCTGATCAAAATAACGACTTGGATGACAGCCAATAAACTTACACTTAACACTGACAAAACCTACTACATTATGTTTGGTAGCAGAGCAGGAGTTGCGCAAATTAACATTAAGATCAACAACACTCTAATTGCCAGACATAATGAGGGCAAATTTCTAGGCCTATACCTCGACAACAACCTGAATTTCAGCACCCATATCCAACACATAACCAAAAAAGTATCCAAAATGGTTGGGATCCTCTCCAAGATACGATACTACGTGCTGCAAAATGCCCTTCTCACACTATATCACTCACTTATTTATCCATACCTCACCTATGCTATTTGTGCTTGGGGATCAACTGCAGCAACACACCTAAAGCCAATAATAAGCCAACAAAATGCCGCAGTAAGAATAATCACTAAATCCCATCCCTGGCAACACCCCCCCCACTCTTCATAGATCTAAACTTACTCCCTGTTCAGTACATCCACACTTACTACTGTGCAATCTACATCTACAGGACCTTAAATTCCAATATTAACCTTGACCTAAAACGCTTTCTTGATAGTTGTGACAGAACCCACAGGCATAACACCAGACACAAACATCTCTATGACATTCCCCGTGTCCGACTAAACCTTCACAAAAATTCAATGTATGTCAAAGGCCCTAAAATCTGGAACACCCTACCTGAAAACTCTAGAACTGCAGACACATTCATCACCTTCAAAACTACCATTAGAAAACATCTTATCTCCCTGATACACCCTGTCAACTAATTACATGAATACCACCTGGTGGTTCACACTTACACTCACTCACCCATTTGACCATAAAAAGAAATATCAATCTCAATCTTAAACTAATGAATTCTAACTAGTGATAAGTTGGCCTGTGATACTCCAATACTGAAACTATGTATTGTGCCAAAACAAAAGCATTCACATTGCTAAACTCATGAACTAGTATTTAGTCACTTAGCCATAATACCAACTTACCTCATACTTTGTAATATTTTAAATTTAAGATTTAATCTAAGTCTGCCCGAAATGCCTAGCCATGCTAGGTGTTCTAGTGGTATACTCTGTAATTATTATTTTACTACATGTAAACCACACAATACCCAAATTTTGTAAACTCAGCATTGTAATCCTTATAGAGAATAAACTTTGAATTTGAATTTGAATTTGAAAATAGTTTCCATCAAGGGCTGGTCAAAGAATATTTCAAAGAATTCCAGTTCATTGGCCGTGGTTCCAAGGGGACAAGTAGGTAGAATTCCACTTTGAGAGTCATGAAAGTGGTTTGGTTTGGGAACAAAATTGGGATTTTGCTGCCAATCCCAGATACGGTTTGCTGGTGGAAACTGGACATCATAGGCTGGTTGTGCGGGTAGTTGTGGTTGTGGTGGGCTGGTGGCTGATGCTCCGCTTTGTCCTTGAACTGAGGAGTCAGCAGCATGGGTCCCAGCCTGGGCTGGTGAGTCACGCATCGCCGTGGCACTACCATCACCACTACCACCACCTACTGATGCCTGTGGTCTATCCATGCCAAGTGTAGTCACTGTCTATTCCTGGTGTAGGGCCACGGGATGTACCCCGTACCCTGGGCACTGCATAGGGAACACTACCCGAGCTCATGCGGCAGCGTACATACCGACGCTTCACTGGTGAATATGTTTCCTCGCTATCACTACTCAAATGATCGTCAAGAGCAATATAATCACAATCCACATCACTATCATCGTCATTACTGAAGTCAGAGGCATGGCCACATGAAAATAATAGTTTTCTCTTGCGATGAGGTACAACTAACCGTGACTGAGGGGTGCCCACACGAGAGGTAGAAGGTTGAGGATTGTCAGGGTTTTCTGCACTATTATCAATATCCTGGTCATTCCATTTGGTCACAAACTGATCAAAGCCAAAGAATTCGTCTTCATTTCCACTTCCATCAGAGTCAGAACTATCAGATAGGAAGAGGAGAGTCCCAATTTTCCTTGGAGTGAGAGCTGCCTTGTGACGAGGCATGGTGAACAAAGGTAAATGAGCCGGCGTCCCCACAATGCTATGTGGGCGCCAAGATTTTTTGTTGAAAGTGCACACACACCACGCAGACCCATTCTCTCACATGTAGGCCTACCAGCATTTTCGCGCTAGAATTTTGGCGTAGATCTACAGTTTGGACCCTGAACTACCTAAAGTCTTACCTCAGCAACAGAAGCCAATGTGTACACAAATGGGGTAAACTCTTCCGCACAGCCAATTACAGTTGGTGTCCCAGAGAAGTGTCCTAGGCCCTCTTCTCTTTCTCATATACATAAATGACCTACCAAATGCATCGCAACTACTCAAACCCACACTATTTGCAGATGACACTACATACGTCTTCTCTCACCCGAGCCCAGTCACGCTAGCCAATACAGTGGTCCCTCATTTTTCGTAATTAATCCGTTCCTGGAGGAGTTACTATAAATGAAATTTACGATTTGCGAATCAATTTTCCCCATAAGAACTAATGTAAATACAATTAATCCGTTCCGGACACCCAGAAGTATTAAAACAAAAAAAATTTTTACATGAAATATACATGTAGTACATAAACAATACAATGGGAAATGATGAATGAAACATTAACAGCATAACACTTACCTTTATTGGAGATTCTTCTTAGTGTATGGGAGACTGGAGGAGAAGAGAGAGTGGATTGTTTATAGTTTGGAAGGGGAATCCCCTTCCAGCAACACCTCAGGTACCAATTGCTTTTCTGGGGTTGCTTCTCTTCTCTGTTTCTTAATGCCACTAGGACCACCTTGAGAGTCACTGGAGTCCTGTCTCGCAAAATAACTGTCCAGAGAGCTCTGTTTCTGGCGTCTCTTTAACACTTCCCTAAAATGGCCAAAGACTTTGTCACTGTACATGTTGCCAATATGGCTTGCAACAACCTTGTTAGGGTGATGTTTCTCCATAAAGCTTTCCATCTTACCCCACATAGTAAAAATCTCTTTAATTTCTGAAGAAGGCACCTTCTTCCATCTCTTTTCCTCCTCCTCTGCAGCAAGATTCTGAGCTGTGATTTGTTGCTCTTCCTGCTGAAGCTCTTGTAGCTCCTCAGTGGTGAGCTCTTAGTTGTGGTCTTCCACCAATTCTTCCACATCCTCCAAACTCACATCCAACCCCATGGAACTCAACAGTGCCACAATGGATTTAACTGACATAGGCTCATCAGGGTTAGCTCCAAACCCTTCAAAATCCCTCTTGTCGACACAATCTGGCCACAATTTTCTTCAGGCAGAGTTCAAAGTCCTGGTAGTCACTCCCTCCCAAGCCATACCTATAAGGGTTATGCAATGGAGGATGCTGAAGTGTTCTCTCCAAAATTCTCTTAGGGTCAAGTGAGTGTGTGTGGTCACAGTCAAGTGCCTGTGAAACATTGCTTTTGTGTAGAGTTTTTTAAAGTTTGAAATGACCTGCTGGTCCATGGACTGGAGGAGAGGAGTGGTATTCGGGGGCAAGAAGTTTACTGTGATGAACCCTAACTCCTTGAAAATTAGGTCATCCAAGTTTGGAGGATGAGCAGGTGCACTGTCCATTACTAGCACACACTTGAGATCCAATTTCTTTTCCAGGAGATACTCCTTCACACTAGGGCCAAACACTTCATTGAACCACTCGACGAAAATTTCCCTCGTGACCCATGCCTTACTATTAGATTTCCAAAACACACACAATTTACTCTTCATAACATTGCTTTTCCTGAACACTCTGGGATTTTCAGAATGGTACACTAGTAATGGCTTCACTTTGAAATCCCCACTAGCATTAGCACAGAACATTAGCATCAGCCTGTCTTTCATAGACTTGTGTCTTGGCATTGCCTTTTCCTCCTGTGTAATGAAGGCCCTCTTTGGCATTTTCTTCCAAAAGAGGCCTGTTTCGTCACAATTGAACACTTGTTCAGGTTTCAGTCCTTCAGCCTCTATGTACTCCTGGAATTCATGCACATATTTTTCAGCCGCCTTGTGGTCCGAAATGGCAGCCTCTCCATGCCTTACCACACTGTGTATGCCAGTACGGTTCTTAAATCTCTCAAACCAGCCTTTGCTGGCCTTAAATTCACTCACATCACCACTAGTTGCAGGCAATTTCTTTACCAAATCGTCATGCAACTGCCTAGCCTTTTCACAAATAAATGAAGTCATAAGAGTATCTCCTGCTAATTGTTTCTCATTTATCCACACCAATAATAACTTCTCAACCTCTTCGAGTACTGGTTATCTCATTTTTGTCAGCATAGTTACCCCCTTTGCAACAACAGCATCCTTGATTTCCTTTTTCTTGGCCACTATGGAACATAAGGTTGTGTAGGGTTTCTTATACATCCTGGCCAGTTCGGCCACACTTGTACCACTTTCATATTGTTCAATGATGGTTTTCTTAAATTCAATCGTATTTCTCACCTTCTTTACCACAGGCTTGGCACTAGGAGCTTTCTTTGGAGCCATGGTAGCTTATTTAGTACTTGCAAGCACTAAAATAAATGGAATATTATGAAATATTTCGCTGGAGCATGTGAGGGGACCTTTGCTCACTGGTAAACAATGCCAGACTGGCTGCTGCCACAGCTCACGCCATGGGTACGCGTCCCTGATGAACTACGACTCGCAAGTCAACCTATGAAAAGCGAGCCCACGTTTATACGAAAATATCCCTATTATTTCCAAAATTTACGATTGCCGAGAACTACGAAAAGCGAGGGACCACTGTACTGTAAATACCGAATTGCAGAAAATATCTACCTGGATGAGTACTAACAAACTTACTCTAAACATTGACAAAACCTACTTCATTCAGTCTGGTAACAGAGCTACAGACGTCCCTCTTAACATAATGATAAACGGATCACCTATCACAAAACTCACAGAGGGAAAATTCTTAGGAATCCACCTTGATAATAGACTCAAATATAAAACAAATTTCCAAAAAAATTTCCAAGACCGTAAGCATACTACCGAAGATACAGTACTATGTTCCACAGTCAGCCCTCCTGGCCCTATATCACTCACTTATTTACCCCTATCTCACCTATGGAATTTGTGCATGGGGCTCAACAACAATAAACCATCTCATACCATTAATTACCCAACAAAAGGCTGCAGTCAGAATAACAAATTCCCACTACAGGCAGCACACTCCACCAATATTCAAAACTCTAAACCTACTCACTATACAAAACATCCATACTTATTACTGCACCTACTACATACATAGAACACTTAACTCTGACATAAACCCTCCCCTCAAACATCTCCTTACCAACATCAACAGAACACATGACCATAACACAAGGCACAGATCACTCTTTGGTGTTCCTTGTGTCCATCGCACGCTATGCAAAAACTCAATGCACATAAAAGGCCCAAAAATCTGGAATTCATTACCTGTGAATATAAAAGAAACACTGTCTGTTTATAAATTCTAGTCTCTTCTCAAAAATCACTTACTCACCCACAACTAAATAAATACTGAATAATTGTATCTCATATATCGTGTGGTGTGAATATAATGCAGAGAATTTGTAGTTTGGAAGTTAGGAGGAGGTGCGGGATTACCAAAACTGTTGTCCAGAATGCTGAGGAAGGGTTGTTGAGGTGGTTCGGACATGTAGAGAGAATGGAGCGAAACAGAATGACTTCAAGAGTGTATCAGTCTGTAGTGGAAGGAAGGCGGGGTAGGGGTCGGCCTAGGAAAGGTTGGAGGGAGGGGGTAAAGGAGGTTTTGTGTGCGAGGGGCTTGGACTTCCAGCAGGCATGTGTGAGCGTGTTTGATAGGAGTGAATGGAGACAAATGGTTTTTAATACTTGACGTGCTGTTGGAGTGTGAGCAAAGTAACATTTATGAAGGGATTCAGGGAAACCGACAGGCTGGACTTGAGTCCTGGAGATGGGAAGTACAGTGCCTGCACTCTGAAGGAGGGGTGTTAATGCTGCAGTTTAAAAACTGTAGTGTAAAGCACCCTTCTGGCAAGGCAGTAATGGAGTGAATGATGGTGGAAGTTTTTCTTTTTCGGGCCACCCTGCCTTGGTGGGAATCAGCCAGTGTGTTATTAAAAAAAATTATTTTTTTTTATTATCACACTGGCCGATTCCCACCAAGGCAGGGTGGCCCGAAAAAGAAAAACTTTCACCAAATAAATGTATCTCATAAATGTTTTTCATTATTGTATCTCATAAATGTCTAACCTGTGACCCAATCAAACTTTTTTTTTTTTTTAAGTACATTACCTAACAGAATACTCCATTCTATTGAATGCTCAGCAACACAGTAAATGACCATATGACCTGTCTTTGTAATACTCATTTGTGCTAAATTGTTATCTGTTTACAATATTGTTTTTACCACTGAATATATCATTGCTTAGTTTATCTTAAGTTAATTTTAAGCCTGCCCATAATGCTCTGCATACAAGTGGCTTTGGCATGTTGCAATGTATTAACTGTATTCCTTTGTACTTCTCTGTATCATATTCAAATTAATAAATAAATAAATAAAAAATATTTACAGCTAGAATAAAGGAGCTAGTGAATATAATAATAAATGAATGTATTAAAAACAAGAATGTATTTAAACAAAATCAGTAGCACCTGAGGTAGTCAGTAGCACCTGAGGTAGTCAGTAGCACCTGAGGTAGTCAATAGCACCTGAGGTAGTCAATAGCACCTGAAGTAGTCAATAGCACCTGAGGTAGTCAATAGCACCTGAGGTAGTCAGTAGCACCTGAGGTAGTCAGTAGCACCTGAGGTAGTCAGTAGCACCTGAGGTAGTCAGTAGCACCTGAGGTAGTCAGTAGCACCTGAGGTAGTCAGTAGCACCTGAGGTAGTCAGTAGCACCTGAGATAGTCAGCAGCACCTGAGGTAGTCAGTAGCACCTGAGGTAGTCAGTAGCACCTGAGGTAGTCAGTAGCACCTGAGGTAGTCAGTAGCACCTGAGGTAGTCAATAGCACCTGAGGTAGTCAATAGCACCTGAAGTAGTCAATAGCACCTGAGGTAGTCAGTAGCACCTGAGGTAGTCAGTAGCACCTGAGGTAGTCAATAGCACCTGGAGTATTTTAATAAATGTGACTATATGGACAAGACTGAAAAAAGTATTAAATCTCCTGAAAATTGCTCTTTAATTGTTGTTAGAACAAGGAGTATAGCAATTACTGAATAAAGGGCAGTACAATATACTGGTATACAGAGAATTATTTCAGGAGAAATGTAAAAAAGGGACTAAATTAAGTAGTGGTAAAAGCAACCTATATATAGATTGACACTATGATATGAAATTAATCTGAGAGTAGGATTTGCCTTATAACATAAAGTTTGAGCAATTAATATCACTAAAGAAATATTATTTGAGGTAGTTGATACTAGCTAGTGGAAGATGGTACAAGGAATTGCTCAGTAGTGTAGTAGGAACATACACTAATTTGTTATTTGTAGTTTAGGAGCAAAGGGAAAATTAAGTAAGATTATAGAAGAATTATAACAGTGCTTAAGTAGGAATAAATGGTAATACAGAAAATATTAAAGAGTAAGTATCTTATTAACAGGTAATAAATTGTGAAAGGGAAATCTGGGAAGATAACACAAATTGTGTCACACAAGGAACTATGTGGGACACCTGGGATAATGAGGTAGTAAGTACTATCCAGGAGGTGATAGTACAGGGATTAGTTCAATAATGGCAGAATAACATACACTAACATAGTTCAATGATTTGGTCACTAATATCAGTCAGACTCTGTAATGTTTGCATCATGAAGGAAGTTCACTAGTTCATTTTCATTTGTAATATAGTACACTCGGCCTACATTTGTTTTTCTTACTAGAATTTGTCCATCACGTACAAAGCACTGGTGAATTTTATCATTATTCTCACGTTCCAGTTTTCTCACTCTGTACAGGAGGTTCTGTTGTTTTCTTGTGAGACTCATTTATGTATATATCTTTTTTTGCTTTAATAGATGAACTTATTAGATCTTTTTTTCTGTCTTTTGTGTGAAATCTGAGCATAACACTTTTTCTCCATTGGTTTCCTAGTAACCGTGATTCTTTAATTTCCGACACTGGCGCATTAACCTGTAGGTGGTCGTGTATGATCTGGAGAGTTGTAGCTTTGCAGTTAGTATGGTTTAATTCACTAGGAAAGAGTGGACTGTTAATTACTACTGCATCGGCTAGCATATCTTGCTCTGCCTTGTCATCTTGATAAACAAAATAGGTTCGTGATGCATGATTTCCACTCCCTTAAGCCATGCTGGTTGTCATTGTATTAGTCCATTTCATTCTAGATGCTCCACCACTCCATTCCTGATAATTTTCTTAATAACTTTACACAAAATACATGTCAGCAGAAATGGTCTGTAGTTTAGTGCAGCCTGTCCCCTTTCTTAAAAAATTTGAACTCTATTTGCTGTCTTCTGCACCTCAGGCAGTTGCCCTGTTTTGATAGCTTTATTGAAGATTGTTGTTAGAAGTATACACAATTGGTCTGCTCCCTCTCTCAGATATTTAATTCCCCTAGCAATTTCTTCACCTCATTCTGTTGTGTGCAGCATGTCCAGCACTTGCTGGTGCACTGTACCACCTTGGTTTGCTGGAAGCCTCACTGCCTCCACCGTGAATACTTCCCTGAATCTTCAGCCGAGCTCTTCACTTCCTGGTTGTACTCTGTGAGCTCCCTTCCTTCCTTCCTTCCTCAACCTGATTACCTGATCCTTGACTATCGTTTTCCTCCTGATGTGCTGTATAACAACTTTAGGTCAGATCGGGCTTTTGATGCTGTCATTCTTGTATTGATGTTAGGCTTCTCTCCTTATCCATGCATACAGTAGGGCCCCACTTATATGGCAGGTTAGGTTCCAGACTACCGCCGTAAAGCGGAAACCGCCGTAAAGTGGAACACCCCTTTTTTCCACTTATAAATGCATACAAATACTAGATAACAAGTTTACACTCCTGCCAAGTGAGTGTAAAACGAAAGCCTGTAATTGTTTTACATGACGGTAGGATTGCTGGTGTCTTTTGTCTGTCTCATAAATATGCAAGATTACAGGTAAGTCTTGCTACTTCTACTTACACTTAGGTCACACTACACATACATGTACAAGCATATATATACACACCCCTCTGGGTTTTCTTCTATTTTCTTTCTAATTCTTGTTCTTGTTTATTTCCTCTTATCTCCATGGGGAAGTGGAACAGAATTCATCCTCTGTAAGCCATGCGTGTCGTAAGAGGCGACTAAAATGCCGGGAGTAAGGGGCTAGTAACCCCTTCTCCTGTATATATTATTAAATTTAAAAGGAGAAACTTTAGTTTTTTCTTTTGGGCCACCCCACCTCAGTGGGATACGGCTGGTACGTTGAAAGAAGAAGTAGTAGTTTACACTAACATATATTAAGTTAGCAATAGAACTTGGCATCAAAAACAATAAAAAAGTACAATACACACATAGTGCACTCATTACTTACCTTAAAATATTTATAGTCTTAATCTAGGGTGAGACAAGTAGTATTTATTGTAAGAAATCAAGTGTGGTATGTATGGTAGTCAGCCAGGCTACCATACCAGGCCAACCCACCCACACATACTATTCTATGATATTTAAGCATCCCAGAGCGATAAAATGTATATACAGTTCACTCATTACTTACCTTAAAATATTTGTAGTCTTAATGTAGGGTCAGGAGTAAGTAAATGAGATAAAACGAATAAATGAGAGAGAGAAAGAATGAGTGCATGAGAGAGGACAGGTGCAGAGTTATGTAAACAAACCAGGCGAAGGTAAGTTTTGTAAACAAAGTGTACACGTCTGGTTTGTGTACAAGTTACATTGTGTACAAGTTGTCTCTACATTGATACGGTAGAATAAATAAAGAAGAACACTCCCATTCTCATGTAACATCATTTTGAGAAGAAATGACGCTCTGAGTGAAGGCAATGGAAATAAGTCACTCTGACTTTTTTGGGTTATCCTGGGTTCTCTACACATATGCTGTTATGTATGATAATCTATGTAACTGTATTTGTGTATACCTGAATAAACTTACATACGAAAGGAATAATTTTCTACAGCTACCCCCAATAACACATTTTCTCTTATGTAAGATTAGAGAAAATGTTATTCTTGCCATCACTTGTACAAGTTATCTGCCTCCCACATCTCACATTTATGTTTATTTATTCTACTGTGGGGTGTATTTATCATCTTTATATGTTATGTATCATGTTTATTATATAATTTTGAAAAAAATATTATGGATGGAGTAATGAAAATGTGTATATTAACGTAATATACGACATTTAACCCTTTGACTGTCGTGGCCGTATATATACGTCTTACGAGGTACCGTGTTTGACGTATATATACTCATAAATTCTAGCGGCTTCAAATCAAGCAGGAGAAAGCTGGTAGGCCCACATGTGAGAGAATGGGTCTGTGTGGTCAGTGTGCACCATATAAAAAAAATCCTGGAGCACACAGTGCATAATGAGAAAAAAAAACTCCGACCGTTTTTTTTTCATTAAAATGCCGACTTTGTGGTCTATTTTCGTATAGTATTTATGGTTGTATTCTCGTTTTCTTGGTCTCATTTGATAGAATGGAAAACATATTATAGAAATAGAGGTGATTTTGATTGATTTTACTATAAAAAGAACCTAGAAATGGAGCTCAAAGTAGGGGAAATGTTTGATTTTTGCCAATGTTCAAAAGTAAACAAATGATGCCATTGTCCAATAAATGTCCAACTAGCCATTCTAATGTGCAGTCATGAATGGGTTGATGTTATTTACACAATTATTACAGTATTGCAGTAGTCTGCATAATAGTAAGTCTTCCATTTTTTGTTTGAATAAAAATTCAAAATAGAAAGCAAGAGTAATATCAGAGGGGCCTGGAGACATGACTGATGAGCAAAGAAAATGTTATTTTAGAGCCAGGAATGTCTGCATTGTTCATTCTGGACCTTATTTTGAAATTGTCATATTTTTTAGTTTTCGTGAAATTGGCCAAATTGCAAATTTCTGATCACATTATTAGGTAGTTGAAATCGGTAAATGGGCAGTTTCTTGTACTCAATTGATAGAAAAAATGGAGTTCTAAAGAAATAGCTATGAGTTTGGGCGACTGGAACAATGGAATTAGCCGAAAATAGGGCTCAATGTGGGCGAAATCGCCAATTTGTAAACAGCGCCGAGGTCGCTAACTTCGCGAGAACATAATTCCGTCAGTTTTCCATCAAATTTCGTTTTTTTGGTGTCATTACAATCGGGAAAAGATTCTCTATCATTTCATAAGAAAAAATAATTTTTTTTTTAAATTTTGCGACACCAGGAGACACCTCAGGATTGGGGGTTGTGATAGTCAAAGGGTTAATGAGACTCGGTGATTATTATTATTATTATTATTATTTCTAATATGGCGTCACTGGTGCAAGTCGTCTGCTACCACATCTCATATTTATGTTTATTTATTCTACTGTGGGGTGTATTTATCATATTTATGTGTTATGCATTGTGTTTATTACATAATTTTGAAAAAATATCATAGATGGATTAATGAAAATGTGTATATTAACGTAATATATGACATTTAAATGAGACTCGGTGATTATTATTATCATTTCTAATATGACGTCTGGAGACATAAGACACTCTTACTGATTTTAATGTGTACCTGCATGCCAGCACAGTGTGTAAGTTTATTTAGGTACAGGTATACATAAGTATAATTATCAGAGTATATATAAAATATGAACTAACTTTTAAAAACACTTGAAATTTTGGAGTTTCCAGACAAAATGGAGAGACTTAGTGCTTACGGATCTCACAGAGAATGTAAACAAACAGGGTGGGGCGCGGTGACCATATTAGAGAGTCAGGTGGGGGGAGCCATATAGCGAGTTTTGGTCATAATTTGAAATGACCGTATTAGTGGAACGCCATAAAGTGAAACGCCGTAAAGTGGGGCCCTACTATATTCATTTCAGGCTCTTTGACTCAACTCCCTTTTTTCCTGGGTCCTCTGCTTCTATACTTTTTCCATGCTCTTGCACACTTGGCCTTGGCCTCTCCACACCACTAGGTAAACCATGGACTCACTCTGGTCTTCCCATTGTTTCTGTTGCCCTTTGGTACCAACTTCTCTTCTGCCGCCCTGCACTTTGTGGTCACGTGTTTCAAAATTTCGTTTACTGCCTTTCCCTCTGGCTCGCTTACCCACTGCACCATGTAGGAATTGTCTCATAATTGTGAAGTCCCCTTCTTGGTAGTTTGGCTTTTCCCATCCTTCTCATGTTGCTTCACTCTTCATTGTTAACTCCACTATGTATTCAAAAGTCATGACCACATGGTCACTAGCACCTAGGGGCCTTTCGTGTGTGATGTCCCTTATGTATGAACTAATCAAGGAGAATAAAAGGTCTAGCATTGGTTTGTCATCTCCTCTCTCTGTGGTTGTGTTCTTAACATGTTGGTACATGAAGTTTTCTAGTACTGCCTCCAGCATCTTGGCTCTCCATGTCTCTGGTTCCCCATGTAGCTTCAGATTCTCCCAATCTCCTTATGGTTGAAATCCCCCATGATGAGTAATTTTGCCCTGCTCATGTGGGCCCTTCTGGCAATACTGGCTAGTGTGTCCACAATCACTCTTTTGCATTCATCATAATTTTGTCTTGGCCTGCTATTGTTCATTGCTACCATCACTTTTGGGCCCCAATATGCAGTGCTCCTACTGTGTAGTTATCCACTACCCCTCTGACTAGTCCTCCCATCTCCCCAAAAGTCCATTGGTTCTTGATAAGCAGTGCAACTCCTCCTCCCTCTTCTCCACCCCCCTGTCTTTCCTAAGGATCTGATAACCAGATGGGAAGATTGCATCTGTTATTACTTTCGTGAGCTTTGTCTCTGTGATTGTTATGATGTCCGAGGATGCCTCAGTGATTCTTTCCTGCCACTCCTCACTCTTATTTGTAATTTCATCTGTGTTGGTGTACCACATCTTCAGTTTCCTTTTGAGGACTGTGTTCTGGGAGGTGGGAGGGTTGGTGCTGTCTATGGGTTTGGCATGCATGCGTGAATATTATGGTGTGTGTATGTATTTGTGTGTGTTTATATGTCTGTGTTTATGTGTATTTACATGTTATTAATAAAAAACATGTTAATGTGAGGGTCACTTACCAATGGTAACTGTGCTAGTGGGTGTGATGGCTTCGACTGGTGCACTGCCCATTGATGGTGCCTCCACCATGATATACTGGTAGGTCTCTCCTTCCTTCTGGTAGGCCTTTTCTTCCTGCTGGTTAACCCCTACCTGCTGGTAGGTCTGCTTTTCCTGCTGGGGGTCGGTGGCCGCTGATACCTTCACCACCTGCGTACGGGGCCACTGTAAAGTGTTTATTACTACTTGCATCATCTCTCCCTCACTGCCTGAAACAACAAAAAAGAACCGTACTGTAATAAGCTATGCTCACCTGTGTTTGTCTAACTGTGTAAACCTCGAGTAGGCATGCTCAGAAATGTGTACCTTGGTGGTCTCCAAGTTGTGCTCTTGCAGTGCGTCTAAAACATTCTGTGTGTGGCCGTTATTGTTGTAACAGGACCACAGAGCAGCTCCTTGCTTTTAAGTGGGCAAGGACAGCTGCCCAACGTGTAATCCCTGAAGCAAAACACACTTGTTGGCGGAATTCTGTTTCAACCTTTACTTTTCCTTCTATGTGTGCAGTATGGAAAAAAAGTATGGATGTTGAGTGGCAGGTACTCTCCAGATCCAGCTCCTATTCTTATGGCTGCTGGTGTCAGCATTGCAAACCCTACTGAAATTGCCAGAGCAATTAGAAATGATCTTGTCCATATCTCTCGTTTCTTTTCTCCAAGTCTGCCAGAGAGTTACCACCTTTAGACTTTACTTCTAGCAGAGAAGTCTCATGATGTGCCTTTTACGCCTCTTGAAGTTGTGTCATCACTTTCTTTGCTGATTGTCGGCAGCTGGACCTGATGGCATTCATATTAGAATGCTTCAGCATTTACATCCGTCAGCCCTCGTCTTTTGAATCTTGTTTGGTCGCAAGGGGTTCTTCCCCACCTGTGGAAAACTGCGGTTGTTCTGGATTTTCACGAACTTGGGACTTCAAGACATGATGCCTCTCACTCTCAACCCATTGCTGTTTCTAGTGCAGTTTGAAAGTTGCTGGAACGTTAGTAAATAGACGTTAAATGTGGTATTTACAAACAGTCTTTCCACTCGTCAATTTGGTTTTTGTAAGGGCCACTCGACTATCAACCCCTTACTCTGCTTACTCCTTTGCTAGTAACCACTTGCTTATCACAGTAATTTTTGACCTTGAAAAAAGCTTATGACACTACTTGGAGATATAACATCTTAGCCTAATCTCATTCCTTAGGACTTTATGGTAATCTGCCACTTGTCCTTAAAAACTTCTCGTCAGAGAGACATTTCCATGCCTGGTATATAATATGATTTTTCCTGGTTATATCCAGGCTGAAGGGACGTGTCCCTAGCCTCACGTTTCTTCTACTTCTTATAAATGGTCTGGCCTCTGTTCTCCCATCTAATATTTGGTCATTACTTTATGTTGATTACTTTGCTATAGCTTGTGCAGGTGCTGACTGTTGCCTAGTAGTAACCTCTATCCGTGTTGACTGTTTCCTATTGGGTCACTACTTATGGGTTTAAATTTTCTGATGCTAAAATGCACCAGATTAGTTATAGTAGACGTTCTGTTGTCTCTAATACTCAATTATACATGTATGGTTTCAGTATCTCTGAATGTGATACGGTCAGATTTCTTGTACTCCTGTTTGATCAACAGCTGTCCTGGAGACCTCACATTACCTCCCTTAATGCAACTTGCCATAGTTGGCTGACCCTCCTTAAAACCTTAGATCATCTTTCTTGGAGGGGGCGTTGACGAACTCTCCTTACGCTTCAGTCTTCCATATTCCTATCGAAACAAGATTATGGCAGACATAAACTGAGGTCTCTCCTGCAACTCTTTCTAAACTTGATCTCATTTATCATTAGGGATTACATTTGTGTCTGGGTGCTTTTTGTTCCTCTCCTGTCAAAAGCCTATATGTATAGGGGAAACTTTCATCATTGCATGATCGATGTGATACCTATTGTCTCCGAAATTTTGTCTGCTCTCATGGCCTTTATGATCCTTCTACATACAGGATGGTAAACGAACATTAGTAGAGATCCATTATTTTATCCCCGCTGTCCTTTTTCTCTTCGTATTCACTCTCTCTTGGCTTCTCTTCAATTGCCCACTTTACATGTTCATCTGGCATCTAACTTCTTCCTTCCTCCCTGGGAGGTTTTGACAGTTCATGTCTGTTCTTCCTCACTGGAGTGAAGGCAAACTGAAATACCTACAGTTGCTTCACACTCCCTTTTTCTTAACTGCTTCCGGTCCCATTCTCATGCCATTGAGTTTACAATGATGTTCTAAACCCTCTTACAGTGTAGGGTTTGCAGAAGTGTTTCCAGACAGTGTTGTGTGAGGTCATTTATAAGATTCAGCTAGCATTTTCACAGCTGAGCTGTATGCAATTATCATCGAGATTATATGCATCACATCCATGTCTACCTCAACATTTGTAGTAGTTTCAGACTTCTTTAGTGCTTTGCAGGCTATCATAAAATTTAATTCGCCTCATCTTCTAGTTCTTCATACACAACTTTGTTCTGCCGCATTTCTACCAAAAACAAAGGAATCGTTTTTTGCTGGGTACCTGGTCATGTTGATGTTCAGGGCAACGAGAAGGCAGGACTCTGCTGTGCAGTCAGCGGTACATGACCTCCATTTTTTATATAGAAAATATTCCATTTTCGACTATTTTAGCATTAATCTCTAGCCACCTGGCCTGGTCATGGACCGGGCCGCAGGGGCGTTGATCCCCGGAATAACCTCCAGGTAAAAAGGAAACCCTTTGGCAACCTCTGGCAAAGACGTTGGTTTGAATTGATTCATAACAAATTATATTCAATTAACCCTTTGAGGGTTTCGGACGTACTAGACAGTTTACGCGCAGGGGTTTTTGACGTACTAGTAAGCATAAATTCTAGCGCCGTCAAATCTCGCGGGAAAAGGCTGGTAGGCCTAGATGTGACAGAATGGGTCTGTGTGGTCGGTTTTGCGCGGTAGAAAAAAATCTTGGACCCAGCGGGGCATTGTGGGAATGCCATCTTAGTAAACAATGTCCACCAGCCTCGCAGTAAGAAGCTCCTTTACTCCTCGGTGAATTGGGGCACTTTTGTTCCCCAGTGACAGTTCTAATACAGACAGAAGTGCCAGTGAAGATGAGTTTCAAAGTTTTGGTGAGGTTTTGACTGAAAACTAATGACATAATATCGGTTTAAAAGTGAGGAAAACCCAGACGACCCTCAGCCTTCCACCTCTGGTGCTGGGCCCTCTTGTTCGCTTTCAGTTGTACCAGAATCCAAGAGGAAAAATCCTATTTTCCCAAATCCCAGACTCAGATGAGAGCATTTGTGATGATAGTGATAGTGAATATGAACTACAAGCTCTTCAAACTAGTTCTAGTAGTGATAGTGAAGTGCAATATTCCCCAGTGAAGAGTCAGTATATACGGCGATATATGCGCTCTGGTAGTGTAGTGTGCATATGTTATTCCAAGGGGAAGGAGTACATCTCGGAGTACATCCCGTGGCTGTACGACAGGAACAGACAGTGAAAATGACGATGATACTGTTGCAATTGGGATGGAAAATGTGCGTGGTGGTAGTGGTGCTGGCGGTGAGGCACCAGCAGTGGGCCATGCTGCCACCCACGTCGCTGCCTCAGCTGATCTACAACAAAGGCCACCATCCCTCATCCACCACCACACCAGCCTCCACAACCACAACCTCCACAACCACAACTTCCACAACCACAACCACCTGTCATTGTCCAGTACCTACCAGCAGACCACACCTGGGATTGGCAGGAAGCTGTCAATTTTGTTCCAAATCCCCACCAGTTTGATGAGAGCCAAAGTGGAATACGGCCATCTTGTACACTTGGGAACAATGCCACTGAACTGGAATGTTTTGAGTTATTCTTTGATGAACCCCTGATGGAAGTATTGTCATGGAAAGCAACACATACTACGAGTACACCATGGAAAACAATTACTTTCACCAAAATCACGTCTACACCAGTGGAGGCAACTGTGGCTGAGATGTATCTTTTTTTGCCACAATAATGCTTATGCCACGTGTTATGAGCACAAAGTGAAATCATACTGGTCAACAGACCGCCTGATTGCAACCCAGGTTTCAGTGATATAATGCCAGTGAATCGATTTGTGCTAATGTTACGTATGCTTCACTTCTCAGACAAAACCAGGCCTGACAGAAATGACAGGTTATATAAGATTAGGAATGTGTTTGTGTAACTTGAAGAGAAATTCGTACGCATTTTTATCCTTTCAGGAAGCTTGTAATTGACGAGTCTTTGATTCTGTTCAAAGGAAGACTCTCTTTCAAGAAGTACATACCAAGCAAGAGGAAACGCTTTGGTATAAAGTTGTTTGTGCTTTGCGATTGTTACAGTGGTCTGGTATTGGATATTATTGTGTACACTGGAAGTTATACATTGCAAAATACCAGGAAGTTATTGGGCATCTCTGGTGATGTGGTTAGAGAACAATGATAGAACCATACCTTGGTAAGGGGCATATATTATATACAGATAACTGGTACACAAGCCCCTCACTCAGTGATTTTTTGCGAGTGAACATGACAGATGTGTGTAGCACAGTGCGTGCAAATCGGAAACATATGCCCAGGTTTCACGCTGGGACTCGTAGAGGTGAGGTGCAGGTGTTTGCTGCCAATGACAACATGTCATTTCGGTGGCATGACACACGAGATGTCACACTGTTGTCATCAGTTCACCCTAATGAAATGGCAGACAGTGGCAGGCAGCATAGAGAGAGCAATGAACCCATTCTAAAACCTGCAGCTGTGATTGATTACACCTTCAACATGCACTCAGTGGACAAATGTGACATGCAGAATGGGTTTGCTGATTGTGTTCGCAAGAGTTATAAGTGGTACATCAAACTCTTTTTCCATCTTCTGGACATTTCCATGCTCAATGCTTATAATATATATACAAGATGAGGACCAGAAACAAACCACAGTATGGCAAATTCTGTTTGTCTGTCATCAGACAAATAGTATTCAAGTACCAAGGAACAACACCTGCAATTGACCGCCCACCAAATTATCAACAACTACCTTCTTGTCTGAAGCATAGTGATCACTTCCTAGTAAAACTGCCTGCTACTGCTTTCAAGAAAAAGGCTCAGAAGAGGTGTTACGTCTGTGAACATACAAGGAAATGCCCACAACTATGCAGAGACACTCGTTTTATGTGTGAGGAGTGTAAAACACCACTGTGCATGACACCATGTTTCAAAGACTTCCACAGGCTGCAGAACTTCTAGAAACATTCCCTGTGACTGTATATGTGCATATAAAATATAGAAAAATAGTAATAAACAACATTTCATATCGTTTGTTTATGTAAATATTTTCTATAAATGAAATAATGACAGCAGTGTTTATGCCCTTATTGTGTAGTATTGAAAAAGAAATAACTTACAAAATACTGATCATGTTGGCCTCAGAGGCAATAAAAGTTACTCAGAAAAAGAAAAATTGAAAAATAATTGAAAATCGTACATAAAAAAGTAAATAGAAAAATACAGGGTGACGGCAGTCGGCGATGTTACCAGATGTTGTTGAATTTTGGCAAACTTCACGCCTCCATATCTCAGTAAGTATTGATGGTAAAAAATTTTTGTTTAGCCTACAATGTTTAGAAAAAAAAACTATTTTTTCATAAGAAAAATAATTTTTTTTTTTTTGAAATTTGGCCGACCCTGAGAACGAGTCTCTGAGAGGACCTGTCGACCCTCAAAGGGTTAAACTGTGTTAAGGTTTCTGGTCTTCTTGTCACTGATGTTCCTGTCTTCACATCAGTCAAGTCTCACTCATGGATGATAATTGTCAGGTTCTAATTATAGTTTGCCATATTGTCTTAGATTGTCCTGTTTACCAATGTGCATGAAGAATTTACCTACAACATATGTTGCTGACGGCCCCGCCTTTTACACAGACTCCCTCTTTGACTTTTTGTGAGCAATGGCTTTATTAAACCTACAGTGGACCCCCGCATAACGATCACCTCCGAATGCGACCAATTATGTAAGTGTATTTATGTAAGTGTGTTTGTACGTGTATGTTTGGGGGTCTGAAATGGACCAATCTACTTCACAATATTCCTTATGGGAACAAATTCGGTCAGTACTGGCACCTGAACATACTTCTGGAGTGAAAAAATATCGTTAACCGGGGGTCCACTGTACTTTGTTATACTCTGTTATACTTGTTATACTCTTCACCCTCGCTGGTCTTTGATCAAGCATTTGCACACTTAACTCTTTCAGGGCCGAGAGGCCCTCTCCTAAACTCGTTCTCAGGGTGAAAAAATTTTCGGAAAAAAAAATTATTTTTTCTTATGAAATGATAGAGAATATTTTCCTAATCATTATGACACCAAAAGTATGAAATTTGATGGAAAACTTACGGAATTATGCTCTCGCGAAGTTAGCGGTCTCAACAATGTTTACGCATCGGCGATTTCGGCCACTTTGAGCCCTATTTTTTGCTAATTTCAGTGTACTAGTCGACAAAAACATATCTATATTGCTAGAATTCCATTTTTTCTATCAAATGAGTACAAGAAACCACCCATTTACCGATTTCAAGTATCCAATAAAGTGGTCAGAAATTGGCAATTTTGCCATTTACACACAAATTTCAGAAGATACCAATTTCTAAATAGGGTCCAGAATAAGCAAGGCAGACATTCCTGGCACTAAAATAATATTTTCTCTGTTCATTAGTCATGTCCCCACGCCCCTCTTTCATCTCTTTTGCTTTCCACTTTGAATTTTTATTCTCAAAAAATAGAAGATTTACTGTTATGCAGACTACTGCATTAGTGTAGAAATGGTGTAGAAATGGTATAAATAATATCAGAGAACTTGTGAAAGAATATTAGACTCACCAGTTGACGTGTATTGGATGCTTGGCATGATTTATTTACTTTTGAAATTTGGTAAAAATCAAACATTTCTGCTACTTTGAGCTCAATTTCAAGGTACTTATCATTATGAAGCCAATCAAAATCATCTCAATGTCTGTAATATGTTTTCCATTCTATAAAATGAGACCAGGAAAACTAGAATACAACCATAAATACCATACGAAAATACACTGCAAAGTCGCTGTTTTAAACCAAAAACAAGGTCGGAGTTTTTTTTTTCTCATTATGCACTGTGTGCTGCAGGATTTTTTTATACTGTGCACACTGACCACATAGACACATTCTTTCTCTCACTAGATTTGAAGGCACTAGAATTTAGGCATTCTAGTACATCAATAACCCTGGTGCATAAGCCATACTAGTATGTCGGAAACCCTGAAAGGGTTAACACACCCTACTCTGCAGCACTGTATAACACTTATGGATTTAGTGTTTAGTTAATAATAATATACAGTAGTGGCCACAGTTCATGGGCAGTGGGGGTCTAGTCTATTAGAGATGAAAGATCAGTATTAGAATTTCTACGGTTTCACTTCTCTAAATTTGTTCCACTGCATGAGAAAATTGCATCAACAAAATTTTTGCCAGTTTAATTACATAATATTTATGGGTGTTATCCACTCCTGGAGGAGGTATCATGGCCCACTTGTCAGAAAACTCTTTGTAGCTTCTGGAAATATGTTTCGGTGGTGGTCAACATCATTTAATAGGTATTGGAGTCACTCCTCATTCTTGGTATTGTCGTTCACTATTGTCAGAGAACCTCTGAGAAGTCCTCATCTGAGTCGCAAATTGATGGATCTCTGTGCAGGATCATGTGGGAAATCTTGAGGGCCTGGAAAATCTTGAGGAAGTTCGTCTTTGCTAAGAAATCCAACGTTGTTACTGAACTTTGTGGAAGGCTCACATTTCAGACAGTCGTAGTCGACTTCCTTCTCTTCCATTGCTCTCCAAATTGTTTTTTTTTTCTTTTGATTGTCAGCCAAAATGGAAGAATTAAACAGCACCAATTTCACCATTTCCTCCAAAAACTAGCACAGGTGACATAATTTTGATCCTGCAGCTATCGCGATTTCCTAGTTGTGGCACTGACGAAGATTTTCAAGGAGCTGTAGATAGTTGAATAGCACTGCTGAAGTAATCAGAGCTGTGAACCAGACTTTCACAAAGATGGCAATTACAAACATGCTCACATCTTATATGTAAATTTTCTCTCGATTAGTGAGATTCTTCAGATGCTTCTGAAACATCCACATCTTCAGGCAGTAAAAGACTTTCACCATCAATCAAGTTTGATGCATTACTCTTGAAATGGTACCCAGACATTTTTGCTCCGATAGGCAATGAATTCTTGGCACTTGTCTTGATGTTTTCCATGCCATGTGTGTGAACTGAAGCACATCTTCTATGTCTGTGCCGGTGACCAGCAGGATCTCTTCATTCTTCAGACATGAGGCAAAGTCGGACTGGCTAGTGAAAGTGTATTTTTCCTTGAGCCTATTGAACAAGTAAACAGCGAAGTTAGATGCTTGCTCTTCCCCAGTTCCACTAGCAAACTTTGGGGTTCCAAGCAGCTGACATTGCCCATTGGCACTGGCAATGACTGCAAGTCGGTCCTCTTTTCTGAATCAACAGATGGCATGAGCTTTCCATCCCAGTGAAAGATGAATGGAATCTTTTCAGCTTCACCCTTTAGCGCTATTCTTAAGTTGCTGCAGTGACACTTTCATTGTTGTATGATGAAGGAACAACTAATATCGAATTCTTCTTGGTACTGGCAAAAGGATCTCTGTCGTCTCTGTGACGACATATTTTGCCATTCGATCACTAAATTTTGAACAGTCAAGTACTGTGGCAATGTCGGCGAAGATTTTATTCTTCTCTCTCTTCATTGACCTTTCCCGTGGACTAGTGCCACTCCACACACTCCGATTTACTCCACTCCCATGGATTTTGATGCAGAAACACCTATAGAAGATGCCAGTTCTACTGTATGTGATGGTAAAGAAATTTCACTTGCCATCTTCTGCCTCTTTTCTAATTGGAGTTCCTGCTTTGCAGCTGTCTCTTCCTTTCTATTTTCTTATCGACAGATCTCATAGTACCTCGCCTTCACAGTTCCCTCTGAGCCAGTGTGGCATTTTATTCGGCGTCTCATACACAGTGGCATATCTATGGTATGGCAGGTATGGCACTTTTCCTGGGCTCCATTTGACTGGGGGCGCCACTGAACAGTTTCTAATAAAGTTAGACGAGCTATCCTCGGATAGTGAAAAAGAATTATCTTCAGATGTCTTTGATTATCCTGAATGAGAAGCACCAGGATGGCTAGATTATTAAACCACTTATATAAATTATTAGGCAAAAATACACTGCTGGGAGCTACATGACCACGTACTTCACAGTACCACTGCTCAGTACCAACTGCCAGTAAAACCATACTCCTGCACAATCTAGGGAGGCAGTCTGGAATTTTGTGCAAAATCTGTGAAATTTAATGTTCTTGTTAACCCTTTGAGGGTTTTCGTCGTACTAGTACGTCTTACGCGTAGGGGTTTTTGACGTACTAGTACGCATAAATTCTAGCGGCCTCAAATCTAGTGGGAGAAAGCTGGTAGGCCTTCATATGAAAGAATGGGTCTATGTGGTCAGTGTGCACAGTCTAAAAAAAATCCTGCAGCACACAGTGCATAATGAGAAAAAAAAAACTTCGACCATTATTTTGGAATAAATCAGCGACTTTGCAGTGTATTTTCGTATGGTATTTATTGTTGTATTCTAGTTTTCTTGGTCTCATTTTATAGAATGGAAGATATATTACAGAAATTGATATGATTTTGGCTGGTTTTACAATGAAAGGTGCCTTGAAATTGAGCTCAAAGTAGCAGAAATGTTCGATTTTTACCAAACTTCAAAAGTAAACAAATCGTGCCAAGCGTGCAATACACGTCAACTGGTGAGTCTAATATTCTTCACAAGTGCACCAATAATTTTATACCATTTTTTACACTAATGCAGTAGTCTGCATAACAGTAAATCTTATATTTTTTGTGAGAATAAAAATTCAAAATGGAAAGCAAAAGAATATAAGAGGGGCCTTGAGACATGACTAATGACTAGAGGAAATGTCATTTTAGTGCCAGGAATGTCTTTCTTGTTTATTCTGGACCCTATTCGGAAATTGGCATCTTTTGAAATTTGTGTGAAATTGGCAAAATTACTAAATTCTGACCACTGTACTGGATAGTTGAATTTCATAAATGGGTGGTTTCTTGCACCCATTCGATAGAAAAAATGGAGTTCTAGCGAAATATTCATGTTTTTTGTCGACTAGTACAGCGAAATTGGCCGAAAATGGGGCTCAAAGTGGGCAAAATCGCCGATGCGTAAACATCGCCGAGACCGCTAACTTTGCGAGAGCATAATTTCGTAAGTTTTCTATCAGATTTCAAACTTTTGGTGTCTTTATGATCGGGAAAAGATTCTCTATCTTTTCATAAGAGAAAATATTTTTTTTTTTTTTTAAATTTGGCCGACCCTGAGAACGAGTTTCGGAGAGGGCCTGTCGACCCTCAAAGGGTTAAAAGTACCATTTCCTTATCTCAGATCATTGTGTAAGAAGACCATGAAATGTTTCTTCACAAAGAAGGAAAGTGGAGGTAAAAAACAGAAGAGACGAAAGTTGGAGGCGAAGGAAACCAAGAAGTTGAGCAAGTTCATCATGACTTTCTTTCAAAACCCCAGAACGAGTTGTTCAACTCGTTCACTGGAGTCGTCTGCACCTGTTACAAGTTTTAGTTAGAGTGCAAAGGAGGATCAAGTACAAATGCTTCACAAGCTGAGGAAGAAGTCCAATCAGATAAATCCAAGTAAAAAAAAAAGCCCAGTGCCTCTATAACAGACATTGACCCAGAAAAACTAAACAGATCACAGCAAAGAGACTGAATGATCCCTGGCTAACACCAAGCATCCTCAAATCAATTAACACAAAGCACAAATATGAAAACAGTATAGAATGGGTCAAATAACTAGAGAACAGTCGAGAAATTATTCGTCAGCACTTACCAGCCTGATAAGAAGATCAAAAAAATTGTATTATGAAAATAGAATACATAACATCAAAGGTGATATGAAAAAACCCTGGAAAACTCTATCTGAAATTCTTGGAACTAAAAAGTTATCCAAAAACAAAACAATCAAACTAACAAAATCAGATGAACCCCTACTCACTCCAACCGAAACAGCAAACAGTCTTAATGTTTTCTTCTCCACCATAGGAAAAAATCTAGCAAACAAAATACCAAGCACAAACGCCCGTCCATCAGACTACCTCATAGGAACCTACCCAAATACGCTATTCCTAGCTCCAACCAACCCCACTGAAGTTATGCTCATCATAAACACCCTTAAAAACAAGACAGGGGATATAAACAACTTGCCTGCTTTTATGTACACAAAAGCTTCTCAAGTATTGTCACCAATTATTACAATGCTGTTTAACAAATCCATTGAATCATCTACCTTCCCAACAATCCTCAAAATAGCAAGGGTCACTCCGATCCATAAAGGAGGTGACCAAGCTGACTTGAATAACAATAGACCAATATCTAACTTACCATTGCTCTCTAAAATCTTTGAAAAATTAATTCATAGACGGATCTATTCCTACCTCGTTTCACACAACATATTAAACCCTTGTCAGTTTGGATTCAGGAATAATAAAAGCACAAATGACGCTATCATACACATGCTAGAACAAATATATACCGCACTTGAAAAGAAAGAAGTCCCGCTGGGCATTTTCATTGATTTACATAAAGCTTTCGATACAGTCGACCATGAACTACTGTACTCCAAATTAATGCACTATGGTATCAGAGGCCACTCCCTCAACTACCTAAAGTCATACCTTAGTAACAGAACTCAATATGTGTATGCAAATGATGCAAACTTCTCCACCCAACCAATCACAGTAGGAGTCCCACAAGGAAGCGTCCTTGGACCACTCCTCTGTCTCATCTACATCAATGATCTACCAAATGCATCACAGCTACTCAAACCCATATTATTTGCAGATGACACTACATATGTATTTTCCCACCCAAACGCAGTCCTACTAGCAAACATAGTCAATGCTGAATTACAGAAAATATCTGCCTGGATGATGACTAACAAACTTACCTTAAACACTGATAAAACCTATTTCGTTCAGTTTGGAAACAAAGCTGCAAATGATCCAATTAACATTACGCTAAATGGATCATCAGTCACAAGACTCACAGAGGGAAAATTCCTAGGTATCCACCTTGACAGTAGCCTTAAGTTCCGGACACACATACAACAAATCACCAAGAAAATCTCCAAGACTGTAGGCATACTATCAAAGATAAGGTACTACGTTCCACAATCAGCTCTCCTGGCACTGTACCATTCACTCGTATACCCTTATCTTACATATGGAACTTGTGCATGGGGATCAACAACATCAAATCACCTAATAACCCAGCAAAAGGCAGCAGTAAGAATGATAACAAATTCCCACTCCCGCCAGCATACTCCACCAATTTTCAAAAGTCTGAATCTGCTTACCATTAAGAACATCCATACTTATTCATGTGCCTACTACATACACAGAACAATACACGCAAACATAAACCCTCCACTCAAACTTTTCCTCACCAACCTAAACAGGACACATGACCACAACACAAGACACAGATCTCTTTTTGATATACCTCATGTCCATATAACACTATGTAAAAACTCTATGTACATAAAGGGCCCAAAAAAATATGGAATTCATTACCAGAAGATATTAAAGTAACTCAGTCTGAAAATCAATTTAAGACTCTTCACAAAAGCCACTTAATCACCCTAGACTAAATGCTAAATACTCAGTACACATTTACTCACCTATGTACTCCCACATCATAACTGAAACAATCTCAGTGAACCTTTTATCCATTGTTGACAGGAATATAATTGAATCATTGTTTTTCACAAAAGCATTTTAGAATATAAATACGTATATCTTTGTATTATAAAAATTTTGATTCATTTATAATTAATATTCTACTGTACAACTATGAAATAATTACTTTCCTACTGTACAACTATGATATACTACTTCTTACTACAGTGGACCCTCGACCAGCGATGGCATCGATTAACGATAAATCTGACTAGCGATACATTTTATCGCAAAAATTTTGCCTCGAATAGCACTAAAAAACTCGACCAACACTATTCATTCCATCTGAGACGCATCCACTTCTGGCCAGTGTTTACAAGCCAGCCAGCCACCGCGGTCGCTTCCAAGCATACAATCGGAACATTTCATATTATCACAGTCTTTTTAGTGATTGCACCTGCAAAATAAGTCACAATGGGCCCCAAGAAAACTTCTAGTGCCAACCCTACAGCAAAAAGGGTGAGAATTACTATGGATATGAAGAAAGAGATCATTGCTAAGTATGAAAGTGGAGTGCATGTCTCCGAGCTGGCCAGGCTGTACACAAAACCCCAATCAACCATCGCTACTATTGTGGCCAAGAAAACGGCAATCAAGGAAGCTGTTCTTGCCAAAGGTGCAACTATGTTTTCGAAACTGAGATCGCAAGTGATAGAAGATGTTGAGAGACTGTTATTGGTATGGATAAACGAAAAACAGATAGCACATATGATCTCAAGCGATCATATGTGAAAAGGCTAGGAAGTTGCATGACGATTTAATTAGAAAAATGCCAGTAACTAGTGGTGATGCGAGTGAATTTAAGGCCAGCAAAGGTTGGTTTGAGAGATTTAAGAATCGTAGTGGCATACATAGTGTGATAAGGCATGGTGAGGCTGCCAGTTTGGACCAAAAAGCAGCTGAAAAATATGTGCAGGAATTCAAGGAGTACATCGACACTGAAGGGCTGAAATCTGAACAAGTGTTTAATGGTGACACTGACAATGTTGTGAATCACTTTAGGAATGTCATAAAGGAACGGGAGGTACAGGCCTCTATGGGCAGATATGTTGTGCGACAGAGGTTTAGTGACTCTCAAGCTGGTCCTAGTGGCATTAAAAGAAGAAGGGAAGTAACCCCAAAAACGACTTGCCACCTCAAGTCCTAATGGAAGGGGATTCCCCTTCTAAACACTAAGACCATCAACACACTCCTCTCTTCCCATCCCATCAATCATCACCAGATCTTCAATAAAGGTAAGTGTCATGTAACTGTGCATGTCTTCTTCAGTTTGTGTGTATTAAAATTAATATTTCATGTGGTAAAAATTTTTTTTTTCAATACTTTTGGGTGTCTTGCACGGATTAATTTGATTTCCATTATTTCTTATGGGGAAAATTAACTTGACTAACGATTATTTTGACTAACGATGAGCTCTCAGGAACGGATTAATAGCGTTAGTCGAGGGTCCACTGTATTAAGTAGACTGTAAGCCAATAATGTTAAGCTGGCCAAAAATGCCAAGGCATAATAGAGGTTCTCTTTGCATTGCATCCCACTATTGTAGGTAGGTAATAGGTTGGTAGACAGCAACCACCCAGGGAAGTACTACCGTCCTGCCAGATGACTGTGAAACAGAAACCTGTAACTCTTTTGCATGATGGTAGGATTGCTGGTGTCCATTTTTCTGTCTCATAAACATGCAACGTTTCAGGTACGTCTTGCTACTTCTACTTGAACTTAGGTCACGCTACACATACATGTTTTTTTTTTTTTTTCAACAAGTCGGTCGTCTCCCACCGAGGCAGGGTGACCCAAAAAAAGAAAGAAAATCCCCAAAAAGAAAATACTTTCATCATCATTCAACACTTTCACCACACTCACACATTATCACTGCTTTTGCAGAGGTGCTCAGAATACAACAACTTAGAAGCATATACGTATAAAGATACACAACATATCCCTCCAAACTGCCAATATCCCAAACCCCTCCTTTAAAGTGCAGGCATTGTACTTCCCATTTCCAGGACTCAAGTCCGACTATATGACAATAACCGGTTTCCCTGAATCCCTTCACTAAATATTACCCTGCTCACACTCCAACAGATCGTCAGGTCCCAAGTATTATTCGTCTCCATTCACTCCTATCTAACACGCTCATGCACGCTTGCTGGAAGTCCAAGCCCCTCGCCCACAAAACCTCCTTTACCCCCTCTTTCCAACCCTTTCGAGGATGACCCCTACCCCTCTTTCCTTCCCTTATAGATTTATATGCTTTCCATGTCATTCTACTTTGATTCATTCTCTCTAAATGACCAAACCACCTCAACAACCCCTCTTCTGCCCTCTGACTAATGCTTTTATTAACTCCACACCTTCTCCTAATTTCCACACTCTGAATTTTCTGCATAATATTTACACCACACATTGCCCTTAGACAGGACATCTCCACTGCCTCCAACCGTCTCCTCGCTGCTGCATTTACCACCCAAGCTTCACATCCATATAAGAGTGTTGGTACTACTATACTTTCATACATTCCCTTCTTTGCCTCCATAGATAACGTTTTTTGACTCCATGTGTACTTCAACGCACCACTCACCTTTTTTCCCTCATCAATTCTATGATTAACCTCATCCTTCATAAATCCATCATACATGTACAAGCATATATATACACACCCCTCTGGGTTTTCTTCTAATTTCTTACTAGTTCTTATTCTTGTTTATTTTCTCTTACCTCCGTGGGGAAGTGGAACAGAATTCTTCCTCCGTAATCCATGAGTGTTGTAGGAGGCAACTAAAATGCTGGGAGCAAGGGGCTAGTAACCTCTTCTCCTGTATATATTAATAAATGTAAAAGAAGAAACTTTCGTTTTTCCTTTTGGGCCACCCCGCCTCGGTGGGATACGGCCGGTGTGTTGAAGGAAAGAAGAAGAAACATGCTAGATAACAGGGATATCTTGCTACTCCTACTCACACTTTGGTCACACTTCACAGACACGCACATGCACCTATATATATACATACATCTAGGTTTTTCTCCTTTTTCTAAATAGCTCTTGTTCTTCTTTATTTCTTCTATTGTCCATGGGAAAGTGGAAAAGAATCTTTCCTCCGTAAGCCATGCATGTCGTATGAGGCGACTAAAATGCCGGGAGCGATGGGCTAGTAACCCCTTCTCCTGTAGACATTTACTAAAAAAGAGAAGAAGAAAAACTTTATAAAACTGGGATGCTTAAATGTGCATGGATGTAGTGCGAATGACAAGAAACAGATGATTGCTGATGTTATGAATGAAAAGAAGTTGGATGTCCTGGCCCTAAGCGAAACAAAGCTGAAGGGGGTAGGAGAGTTTCTGTGGGGGGAAATAAATGGGATTAAATCTGGAGTATCTGAGAGAGTTAGAGCTAAGGAAGGGGTAGCAGTAATGTTGAATGATCAGTTATGGAAGGACAAAAGAGAATATGAATGTGTAAATTCAAGAATTATGTGGATTAAAGTAAAGGTTGGAAGCGAAAAGTGGGTCATAATAAGCGTGTATGCACCTGGAGAAGAGAGGAATGTTGAGGAGAGAGAGAGATTTTGGGAGATGTTAAGTGAATGTATAGGAACTTTTGAACCAATTGAGAGAGTAATTGTGGTAGGGGACCTGAATGCTAAAATAGGAGAAACTTTTAGAGAGGGTGTGGTAGGTAAGTTTGGGGTGCCAGGTGTAAATGATAATGGGAGCACTTTGATTGAACTTTGTATAGAAAGGGGTTTAGTTATAGGTAATACATATTTTAAGAAAAAGAGGATAAATAATTATACAAGATATGATGTAGGGCAAAATGACAGTAGTTTGTTGGATTATGTATTGGTAGATAAAAGACTGTTGAGTAGACTTCAGGATGTACATGTTTATAGAGGGGCCACAGATATATCAGATCACTTTTTAGTTGTAGCTACACTGAGAGTAAAAGGTAGATGGGATACAAGGAGAATAGAAGCATCAGGGAAGAGAGAGGTGACGGTTTATAAACTAAAAGAGGAGGAAGTTAGGGTAAGATATAAACAGCTATTGGAGGATAGATGGGCTAATGAGAGCATAGGCAATGGGGTCGAAGAGGTATGGGGTAGGTTTAAAAATGCAGTGTTAGAGTGTTCAGCAGAAGTTTGTCGTTACAGGAAAGTGGGTGTGGGAGGGAAGAGGAGCAATTGGTGGAATGATGATGTAAAGAGAGTAGTAAGGGAGAAAAACTTAGTATATGAGAAGTTTTTACAAAGTAGAAGTGATGCAAGGAGGGAAGAGTATATGGAGAAAAAGAGAGAGGTTAATAGAGTGGTGAAGCAATGTAAAAAAGAGAGCAAATGAGAGAGTGGGTGAGATGTTATCAACAAATTTTGTTGAAAAGAAGAAAAAGTTTTGGAGTGAGATTAACAAGTTAAGGAAGCCTAGAGAACAAATGGATTTGTCAGTTAAAAATAGGAGAGGAGAGTTATTAAATGGAGATTTAGAGGTATTGGGAAGATGGAGGGAATATTTTGAGGAACTGTTAAATGTTGGTGAAGATAGGGAAGCTGTGATTTCGTACATAGGGCAAGGAGGAATAACATCTTGTAGGAGTGAGGAAGAGCCAGTTGTGAGTGTGGGGGAAGTTCGTGAGGCAGTAGGTAAAATGAAAGGGGGTAAGGCAGCCGGGATTGATGGGATAAAGATAGAAATGTTAAAAGCAGGTGGGGATATAGTTCTGGAGTGATTGGTGCAATTATTTAATAAATGTATGGAAGAGGGTAAGGTACCTAGGGATTGGCAGAGAGCATGCATAGTTCTTTAGTATGAGGCAAAGGGGACAAAAGAGAGTGCAAAAATTATAGGGGGATAAGTCTGTTAAGTATACCAAGTAAAGTGTATGGTAGAGATATTATTGAAAGAATTAAGAGTAAGACAGAGAATAGGATAGCAGATGAACAAGGAGGCTTTAGGAAAGGTAGGGGGTGTGTGGACCAGGTGTTTACAGTGAAACATATAAGTGAACAGTATTTAGATAAGGCAAAAGAGGTTTTTGTGGCATTTATGGATTTGGAAAAGGCGTATGACAGGGTGGATAGGGGGGCAATGTGGCAGATGTTGCAGGTGTATGGTGTAGGAGGTAGGTTACTGAAAGCAGTGAAGAGTTTTTACGAGGATAGTGAGGCTCAAGTTAGAGTATGTAGGAAAGAGGGAAATTATTTCCCAGTAAAAGTAGGCCTTAGACAAGGATGTGTGATGTCACCGTGGTTGTTTAATATATTTATAGATGGGGTTGTAAGAGAAGTAAATGCGAGGGTCTTGGCAAGAGGTGTAGAGTTAAAAGATAAAGAATCACACATAAAGTGGGAGTTGTCACAGTTGCTCTTTGCTTATGACACTGTGCTCTTGGGAGATTCTGAAGAGAAGTTGCAGAGGTTGGTGGATGAATTTGGTAAGGTATGCAAAGAAGAAAATTAAAAGTGAATACAGGAAAGAGTAAGGTTATGAGGATAACAAAAAGATTAGATGATGAAAGATTGGATATCAGATTGGAGGGAGAGAGTATGGAGGAAGTGAATGTATTCAGATATTTGGGTGTGGACGTGTCAGCGGATGGGTCTATGAAAGATGAGGTGAATCAGATAATTGATGAGGGGAAAAGGGTGAGCAGTGCACTTAGGAGTCTGTGGATACAAAGAACTTTGTCCTTGGAAGTAAAGAGGGGAATGTATGAGAGTATAGTTTTACCAACGCCCTATATGGGCGTGAAGCATGGGTGATGAATGTTGCAGCAAGGAGAAGGCTTGAGGCAGTGGAGATGTCATGTCTGAGGGCAATGTGTGGTGTGAATATAATGCAGAGAATTCATAGTTTGGAAGTTAGGAGGAGGTGCAGGATTACCAAAACTGTTGTCCAGAGGGCTGAGGAAGGGTTGTTGAGGTGGTTCGGACATGTAGAGAGAATGGAGCGAAACAGAATGACTTCAAGAGTGTATCAGTCTGTAGTGGAAGGAAGGCGGGGTAGAGATCGGCCTAGGAAAGGTTGGAGGGTGGGGTAAAGGAGGTTTTGTGTGCGAGGGGCTTGGACTTCCAGCAGGCATGTGTGAACGTGTTTGATAGGAGTGAATGGAGACAAATGGTTTTTAATACTTGACGTGCTGTTGGAGTGTGAGCAAAGTAACATTTATGAAGGGATTCAGGGAAACCGGCAGACCGGACTTGAGTCCTGGAGATGGGAAGTACAGTGCCTGCACTCTGAAGGAGGGGTGTTAATGTTGCAGTTTAAAAACTGTAATGTAAAGCACCCTTCTAGCAAGACAGTGATGGAGTGAATGATGGTAAAGTTTTTCTTTTTCGGGCTACCCTGCCTTGGTGGGAATCGGCCAGTGTGTTAATAAAAAAAAAAATAATATTGTATATACACAATCTCAATGTACTGTGCAAAGAAATTAAATAAATAAATAAATAAATAAATAAATAAATGAAGAGATTAAAAGTGAGGCTGCCAGAGAGAACGTGGACATGACAGAAGAGGAAGACAATGGTGGTGGTGGCAATGTTGAATTTATTGAAAAGATTGAAGATGACACTGAATCTCGTGACCTGGATGGTGGTGAAGAACTTCGAATTGTCATATAAGTGTTTAAACAGCATAATAATGAACTTCTGAAGAGGGACAAGGATACTGGTTAAAGCAGTTCTGCCAGACACGTTGACAACAGAAATAATAAATAATAAATCTAGGCTCGAAGTTTTTCCAGAACAGTGATGGGACTTTCCCACCAACAAATAACTGCTCACTGAATAAAATTCAAGAGGAAATTGGGAAATGGTCGTGGTGAGGAAGTGATTTGCTGATGGCTGGTCTATTCCTCTTCTACAAAGTCTGCATTTTGTATCTATTTGTCTTCTCTATTCCCGGTCAGACCATCAATCCACGTTGGAGGATAAAAGTGGATTCAACCAGTGGAAATCTCCTGAAAGGTGCTTTACCCTGGTTGAATCCCCCTTCATGAAAAATTGGGCTCTAAAAGGAAGAGACGAAAAGGGACGTTTGCTTCCTCTTTCATTTCCCCCAAAAATCTACACACAAAGCTTAAAAAATAAGAGCAATAATTTTTTTTTAAATAATTCATAGTGAGGTGTTCATATTCAGTGGTGAGATGTTCTTATTCAGTGGTGAGGTGTTCATATTCAGTGGTGAGGTGTTCATATTCAGTGGTGAGGTGTTCTTATTCAGTGGTGAGGTGTTCATATTCAGTGGTGAGGTGTTCATATTCAGTGGTGAGATGTTCATATTCAGTGGTGAGATGTTCTTATTCAGTGGTGAGGTGTTCATATTCAGTGGTGAGGTGTTCATATTCAGTGGTGAGGTGTTCATATTCAGTGGTGAGATGTTCATATTCAGTGGTGAGGTGTTCATATTCAGTGGTGAGGTGTTCATATTCAGTGGTGAGGTGTTCATATTCAGTGGTGAGGTGTTCATATTCAGTGGTGAGATGTTCTTATTCAGTGGTGAGATGTTCATATTCAGTGGTGAGGTGTTCATATTCAGTGGTGAGGTGTTCATATTCAGTGGTGAGGTGTTCTTATTCAGTGGTGAGGTGTTCAAATTCAGTGGTGAGGTGTTCAAATTCAGTGGTGAGATGTTCTTATTCAGTGGTGAGGTGTTCTTATTCAGTGGTGAGGTGTTCTTGCTCAGTGTGAGGTGTTCTTGCTCAGTGATGAGGTGTTCTTGCTCAGTGTGAGGTGTTCTTGCTCAGTGTGAGGTGTTCTTGCTCAGTGCGAGGTGTTCTTGCTCAGTGCAAGGTGTTCTTGCTCAGTGTGAGGTGTTATTGCTCAGTGATGAGGTGTTCTGGCTCAGTGTGAGGTTTTCTTGCTCAGTGTGAGGTGTTCTTGCTCAGTGCGAGGTGTTCTTGCTCAGTGTGAGGTGTTCTTGCTCAGTGCGAGGTGTTCTTGCTCAGTGTGAGGTGTTCTTGCTCAGTGCAAGGTGTTCTTGCTCAGTGCGAGGTGTTCTTGCTCAGTGCAAGGTGTTCTTGCTCAGTGCGAGGTGTTCTTGCTCAGTGTGAGGTGTTCTTGCTCAGTGATGAGGTGTTCTGGCTCAGTGTGAGGTGTTCTTGCTCAGTGTGAGGTGTTCTTGCTCAGTGTGAGGTGTTCTTGCTCAGTGCGAGGTGTTCTTGCTCAGTGCGAGGTGTTCTTGCTCAGTGCAAGGTGTTCTTGCTCAGTGCGAGGTGTTCTTGCTCAGTGTGAGGTGTTCTTGCTCGGTGCAAGGTGTTCTTGCTCAGTGCGAGGTGTTCTTGCTCAGTGTGAGGTGTTCTTGCTCAGTGTGAGGTGTTCTTGTTCAGTGTGAGGTGTTCTTGCTCAGTGTGAGGTGTTCTTGTTCAGTGTGAGGTGTTCTTGATCAGTGCGAGGTGTTCTTGTTCAGTGATGAGGTGTTCTTGTTCAGTGATGAGGTGTTCTTGTTCAGTGCGAGGTGTTCTTGTTCAGTGATGAGGTGTTCTTGTTCAGTGATGAGGTGTTCTTGTTCAGTGATGAGGTGTTCTTGTTCAGTGATGAGGTGTTCTTGCTCAGTGCAAGGTGTTCTTGTTCAGTGATGAGGTGTTCTTGTTCAGTGCAAGGTGTTCTTGTTCAGTGTGAGGTGTTCTTGATCAGTGCGAGGTGTTCTTGTTCAGTGATGAGGTGTTCTTGTTCAGTGATGAGGTGTTCTTGTTCAGTGATGAGGTGTTCTTGTTCAGTGATGAGGTGTTCTTGTTCAGTGCGAGGTGTTCTTGCTCAGTGCGAGGTGTTCTTGTTCAGTGATGAGGTGTTCTTGTTCAGTGCAAGGTGTTCTTGTTCAGTGATGTGTTCTTGCTCAGTGCAAGGTGTTCTTGTTCAGTGATGAGGTGTTCTTGTTCAGTGCAAAGTGTTCTTGCTCAGTGCGAGGTGTTCTTGCTCAATGCAAGGTGTTCTTGCTCAGTGCAAGGTGTTCTTGCTCAGTGATGAGGTGTTCTTGTTCAGTGTGAGGTGTTCTTGCTCAGTGTGAGGTGCTCTTGCTCAGTGTGAGGTGTTCTTGTTCAGTGTGAGGTGTTCTTGCTCAGTGCAAGGTGTTCTTGTTCAGTGTGAGGTGTTCTTGCTCAGTGCAAGGTGTTCTTGCTCAGTGCAAGGTGTTCTTGCTCAGTGATGAGGTGTTCTTGCTCAGTGTGAGGTGTTCTTATTCAGTGGCAAGGTGTTCTTATTCAGTGGTGAGGTGTTCTTGCTCAGTGTGAGGTGTTCTTATTCAGTGGTGAGGTGTTCTTATTCAGTGGTGAGGTGTTCTTGATCAGTGAGAGGTGTTTGTGCTCAGTGTGAGGTGTTCTTATTCAGTGGCAAGGTGTTCTTTTTCAGTGGTGAGGTGTTCTTGCTCAGTGATGAGGTGTTCTTGCTCAGTGTGAGGTGTTCTTGCTCAGTGATGAAGTGTTCTGGCTCAGTGATGAGGTGTTCTGGCTCAGTGTGAGGTGTTCTTGCTCAGTGCAAGGTGTTCTTGCTCAGCGTGAGGTGTTCTTGCTCAGTGCAAGGTGTTCTTGCTCAGTGCGAGGTGTTCTTGTTCAGTGAGAGGTGTTCTTGCTCAGTGCGAGGTGTTCTTGTTCAGTGCGAGGTGTTCTTGTTCAGTGTGAGGTGTTCTGGCTCAGTGTGAGGTGTTCTTGCTCAGTGCAAGGTGTTCTTGCTCAGTGCGAGGTGTTCTTGCTCAGTGTGAGGTGTTCTTGCTCAGTGTGAGGTGTTCTTGCTCAGTGTGAGGTGTTCTTGCTCAGTGCAAGGTGTTCTTGCTCAGTGTGAGGTGTTCTTGCTCAGTGAGAGGTGTTCTTGTTCAGTGTGAGGTGTTCTTGCTCAGTGCGAGGTGTTCTTGTTCAGTGATGAGGTGTTCTTCAGTGATGAGGTGTTCTTGTTCAGTGATGAGGTGTTCTTGTTCAGTGATGAGGTGTTCTTGTTCAGTGATGAGGTGTTCTTGTTCAGTGCCAAGTGTTCTTGCTCAGTGCAAGGTGTTCTTGTTCAGTGATGAGGTGTTCTTGTTCAGTGCGAAGTGTTCTTGCTCAGTGCAAGGTGTTCTTGTTCAGTGATGAGGTGTTCTTGTTCAGTGAGAAGTGTTCTTGCTCAGTGCGAGGTGTTCTTGTTCAGTAATGAGGTGTTCTTGCTCAGTGCGAGGTGTTCTTGTTCAGTGATGAGGTATTCTTGCTCAGTGCGAGGTGTTCTTGTTCAGTGATGAGGTGTTCTTGTTCAGTGTGAGGTATTCTTGCTCAGTGCGAGGTGTTCTTGTTCAGTGATGAGGTGTTCTGGCTCAGTGCAAGGTGTTCTTGTTCAGTGATGAGGTGTTCTTGTTCAGTGATGAGGTGTTCTTGTTCAGTGATGAGGTGTTCTTGTTCAGTGCGAAGTGTTCTTGCTCAGTGCAAGGTGTTCTTGTTCAGTGATGAGGTGTTCTTGTTCAGTGCAAGGTGTTCTTGTTCAGTGTGAGGTATTCTTGCTCAGTGCGAGGTGTTCTTGTTCAATGATGAGGTGTTCTTGCTCAGTGCAAGGTGTTCTTGTTCAGTGATGAGGTGTTCCTGTTCAGTGATGAGGTGTTCTTGTTCAGTGATGAGGTGTTATTGCTCAGTGCAAGGTGTTCTTGTTCAGTGCGAGGTGTTCTTGTTCAGTGATGAGGTGTTCTTGCTCAGTGCAAGGTGTTCTTGTTCAGTGATGAGGTGTTCTTGTTCAGTGCGAGGTGTTCTTGCTCAGTGCGAGGTGTTCTTCTCAGTGCGAGGTGTTCTTGCTCAGTGTGAGTTGTTCTTGCTCAGTGTGAGGTGTTCTTGCTCAGTGCGAGGTGTTCTTGTTCAGTGATGAGGTGTTCTTGTTCAGTGATGAGGTGTTCTTGTTCAGTGATGAGGTGTTCTTGTTCAGTGATGATTTGTTCTTGTTCAGTGCGAGGTGTTCTTGCTCAGTGCAAGGTGTTCTTGTTCAGTGATGAGGTGTTCTTGTTCAGTGCGAGGTGTTCTTGGTCAGTGCAAGGTGTTCTTGTTCAGTGACGAGGTGTTCTTGTTCAGTGCAAAGTGTTCTTGCTCAGTGCAAGGTGTTCTTGTTCAGTGATGAGGTATTCTTGATCAGTGTGAGGTGTTCTTGTTCAGTGATGAGGTGTTCTTGTTCAGTGTGAGGTATTCTTGCTCAGTGCGAGGTGTTCTTGTTCAGTGATGAGGTGTTCTGGCTCAGTGCGAGGTGTTCTGGCTCAGTGCAAGGTGTTCTTGTTCAGTGATGAGGTGTTCTTGTTCAGTGATGAGGTGTTCTTGTTCAGTGATGAGGTGTTCTTGTTCAGTGATGAGGTGTTCTTGCTCAGTGCAAGGTGTTCTTGTTCAGTGATGAGGTGTTCTTGTTCAGTGATGAGGTGTTCTTGTTCAGTGTGAGGTGTTCTTGATCAGTGCGAGGTGTTCTTGCTCAATGCAAGGTGTTCTTGCTCAGTGCAAGGTGTTCTTGCTCAGTGATGAGGTGTTCTTGTTCAGTGTGAGGTGTTCTTGCTCAGTGTGAGGGTTTTTTGCTCAGTGTGAGGTGTTCTTGTTCAGTGTGAGGTGTTCTTGCTCAGTGCAAGGTGTTCTTGTTCAGTTTTGAGGTTTTTCTTGCTCAGTGCAAGGTGTTCTTGCTCAGGCAAGGTGTTCTTGCTCAGTGATGAGGTGTTCTTGCTCAGTGTGAGGTGTTCTTATCAGTGGCAAGGTGTTCCCTTTTTCAGTGGTGAGGTGTTCTTGCTCAGTGTGAGGTGTTCTTATTCAGTGGTGAGGTGTTCTTATTCAGTGGTGAGGTGTTCTTGATCAGTGAGAGGTGTTTGGCTCAGTGTGAGGTGTTCTTATTCAGTGGCAAGGTTTTTCTTTTCAGTGGTGAGGTGTCTCTTGCTCAGTGATGAGGTGTTCTTGCTCGTGGAGGTGTTCTTGCTCAGTGATGAGGTGTTCTGGCTCGTGATGAGGTGTTCTGGCTCAGTGTGAGGTGTTTCTTGCTCAGTGCAAGGTGTTCTTGCTCAGCGTGAGGTGTTCTTGCTCAGTGCAAGGTGTTCTTGCTCAGTGCGAGGTGTTCTTGTTCAGTGAGAGGTGTTCTTGCTCAGTGCGAGGTGTTCTTGTTCAGTGCGAGGTGTTTCTTGTTCAGTGTGAGGTGTTCTGGCTCAGTGTGAGGTGTTCTGCTCAGTGCAAGGTGTTCTTGCTCAGTGCGAGGTGTTCTTGCTCAGTGTGAGGTGTTCTTGCTCAGTGTGAGGTGTTCTTGCTCAGTGTGAGGTGTTCTTGCTCAGTGCAAGGTGTTCTTGCTCAGTGTGAGGTGTTCTTGCTCAGTGAGAGGTGTTCTTGTTCAGTGTGAGGTGTTCTTGCTCAGTGCGAGGTGTTCTTGTTCAGTGATGAGGTGTTCTTGTTCAGTGATGAGGTGTTCTTGTTCAGTGATGAGGTGTTCTTGTTCAGTGATGAGGTGTTCTTGTTCAGTGATGAGGTGTTCTTGTTCAGTGCCAAGTGTTCTTGCTCAGTGCAAGGTGTTCTTGTTCAGTGATGAGGTGTTCTTGTTCAGTGCGAAGTGTTCTTGCTCAGTGCAAGGTGTTCTTGTTCAGTGATGAGGTGTTCTTGTTCAGTGAGAAGTGTTCTTGCTCAGTGCGAGGTGTTCTTGTTCAGTAATGAGGTGTTCTTGCTCAGTGCGAGGTGTTCTTGTTCAGTGATGAGGTATTCTTGCTCAGTGCGAGGTGTTCTTGTTCAGTGATGAGGTGTTCTTGTTCAGTGTGAGGTATTCTTGCTCAGTGCGAGGTGTTCTTGTTCAGTGATGAGGTGTTCTGGCTCAGTGCAAGGTGTTCTTGTTCAGTGATGAGGTGTTTTTTGTTCAGTGATAGGTGTTCTTGTTCAGTGATGAGGTGTTCTTGTTCAGTAGGCGTCAGTGAAGTGTCTTGCTCAGTGCAGGTGTTCTTGTTCAGTGATGAGGTGTTCTTGTTCAGTGCAAGGTGTTCTTGTTCAGTGTGAGGTATTCTTGCTCAGTGCGAGGTGTTCTTGTTCAATGATGAGGTGTTCTTGCTCAGTGCAAGGTGTTCTTGTTCAGTGATGAGGTGTTCCTGTTCAGTGATGAGGTGTTCTTGTTCAGTGATGAGGTGTTATTGCTCAGTGCAAGGTGTTCTTGTTCAGTGCGAGGTGTTCTTGTTCAGTGATGAGGTGTTCTTGCTCAGTGCAAGGTGTTCTTGTTCAGTGATGAGGTGTTCTTGTTCAGTGCGAGGTGTTCTTGCTCAGTGCGAGGTGTTCTTCTCAGTGCGAGGTGTTCTTGCTCAGTGAGTGTTTTGTCAGGGTAGTGTTCTTGCTCAGTGCGAGGTGTTCTTGTTCAGTGATGAGGTGTTCTTGTTCAGTGATGAGGTGTTCTTGTTCAGTGATGAGGTGTTCTTGTTCAGTGATGATTTGTTCTTGTTCAGTGCGAGGTGTTCTTGCTCAGTGCAAGGTGTTCTTGTTCAGTGATGAGGTGTTCTTGTTCAGTGCGAGGTGTTCTTGGTCAGTGCAAGGTGTTCTTGTTCAGTGACGAGGTGTTCTTGTTCAGTGCAAAGTGTTCTTGCTCAGTGCAAGGTGTTCTTGTTCAGTGATGAGGTATTCTTGCTCAGTGTGAGGTGTTCTTGTTCAGTGATGAGGTGTTCTTGTTCAGTGTGAGGTATTCTTGCTCAGTGCGAGGTGTTCTTGTTCAGTGATGAGGTGTTCTGGCTCAGTGCGAGGTGTTCTGGCTCAGTGCAAGGTGTTCTTGTTCAGTGATGAGGTGTTCTTGTTCAGTGATGAGGTGTTCTTGTTCAGTGATGAGGTGTTCTTGCTCAGTGCAAGGTGTTCTTGTTCAGTGATGAGGTGTTCTTGTTCAGTGCAAGGTGTTCTTGTTCAGTGTGAGGTATTCTTGCTCAGTGCGAGGTGTTCTTGTTCAATGATGAGGTGTTCTGGCTCAGTGTGAGGTGTTCTTGCTCAGTGCAAGGTGTTCTTGTTCAGTGATGAGGTGTTCTTGTTCAGTGATGAGGTGTTCTTGTTCAGTGATGAGGTGTTCTTGCTCAGTGCAAGGTGTTCTTGTTCAGTGCGAGGTGTTCTTGTTCAGTGATGAGGTGTTCTTGTTCAGTGATAAGGTGTTCTTGTTCAGTGATGAGGTGTTCTTGCTCAGTGCAAGCTGTTCTTGTTCAGTGATGAGGTGTTCTTGTTCAGTGCGAGGTGTTCTTGCTCAGTGCGAGGTGTTCTTCTCAGTGCGAGGTGTTCTTGCTCAGTGTGAGTTGTTCTTGTTCAGTGTGAGGTGTTCTTGCTCAGTGCGAGGTGTTCTTGTTCAGTGATGAGGTGTTCTTGTTCAGTGATGAGGTGTTCTTGTTCAGTGATGAGGTGTTCTTGTTCAGTGCAAAGTGTTCTTGTTCAGTGATGAGGTGTTCTTGTTCAGTGCGAGGTGTTCTTGCTCAGTGCGAGGTGTTCTTCTCAGTGCGAGGTGTTCTTGCTCAGTGTGAGTTGTTCTTGCTCAGTGTGAGGTGTTCTTGCTCAGTGCGAGGTGTTCTTGTTCAGTGATGAGGTGTTCTTGTTCAGTGATGAGGTGTTCTTGTTCAGTGCGAGGTGTTCTTGCTCAGTGCGAGGTGTTCTTGTTCAGTGATGAGGTGTTCTTGTTCAGTGCGAGGTGTTCTTGCTCAGTGCAAGGTGTTCTTGTTCAGTGATGAGGTGTTCTTGTTCAGTGCAAAGTGTTCTTGCTCAGTGCAAGGTGTTCTTGCTCAGTGATGAGGTGTTCTTGTTCAGTGCGAGGTGTTCTTGCTCAGTGCGAGGTGTTCTTGTTCAGTGATGAGGTGTTCTTGTTCAGTGCGAGGTGTTCTTGCTCAGTGCAAGGTGTTCTTGTTCAGTGCGAGGTGTTCTTGCTCAGTGCAAGGTGTTCTTGCTCAGTGCAAGGTGTTCTTGCTCAGTGATGAGGTGTTCTTGCTCAGTGTGAGGTGTTTGTGCTCAGTGTGAGGTGTTCTTATTCAGTGGCAAGGTGTTCTTATTCAGTGGTGAGGTGTTCTTGCTCAGTGTGAGGTGTTCTTATTCAGTGGTGAGGTGTTCTTATCCAGTGGTGAGGTGTTCTTGCTCAGTGTGAGGTGTTTGTGCTCAGTGTGAGGTGTTCTTATTCAGTGGCAAGGTGTTCTTATTCAGTGGTGAGGTGTTCTTGCTCAGTGATGAGGTGTTCTTGCTCAGTGTGAGGTGTTCTTGCTCAGTGATGAGGTGTTCTGGCTCAGTGATGAGGTGTTCTGGCTCAGTGTGAGGTGTTCTTGCTCAGTGCAAGGTGTTCTTGCTCATTGTGAGGTGTTCTTGCTCAGTGCAAGGTGTTCTTTCTCAGTGCAAGGTGTTCTTGTTCAGTGTGAGGTGTTCTTGCTCAGTGCGAGGTGTTCTTGTTCAGTGCGAGGTGTTCTTGTTCAGTGTGAGGTGCTCTGGCTCAGTGTGAGGTGTTCTGGCTCAGTGTGAGGTGTTCTTGCTCAGTGCAAGGTGTTCTTGCTCAGTGCGAGGTGTTCTTGCTCAGTGTGAGGTGTTCTTGCTCAGTGTGAGGTGTTCTTGCTCAGTGCGAGGTGTTCTTGCTCAGTGCGAGGTGTTCTTGCTCAGTGTGAGGTGTTCTTGCTCAGTGCGAGGTGTTCTTGTTCAGTGTGAGGTGTTCTTGCTCAGTGCGAGGTGTTCTTGTTCAGTGATGAGGTGTTCTTGTTCAGTGATGAGGTGTTCTTGTTCAGTGCGAGGTGTTCTTGCTCAGTGCAAGGTGTTCTTGTTCAGTGATGAGGTGTTCTTGTTCAGTGAGAAGTGTTCTTGCTCAGTGCAAGGTGTTCTTGTTCAGTGATGAGGTGTTCTTGCTCAGTGCGAGGTGTTCTTGTTCAGTGATGAGGTATTCTTGCTCAGTGCGAGGTGTTCTTGTTCAGTGATGAGGTGTTCTTGTTCAGTGTGAGGTATTCTTGCTCAGTGCGAGGTGTTCTTGTTCAGTGATGAGGTGTTCTGGCTCAGTGCGAGGTGTTCTTGCTCAGTGTGAGGTGTTCTTGCTCAGTGCGAGGTGTTCTTGCTCAGTGCGAGGTGTTCTTGCTCAGTGTGAGGTATTCTTGCTCAGTGCGAGGTGTTCTTGTTCAGTGATGAGGTGTTCTTGCTCAGTGCGAGGTGTTCTTGCTCAGTGTGAGGTGTTCTTGCTCAGTGCAAGGTGTTCTTGCTCAGTGCAAGGTGTTCTTGCTCAGTGCGAGGTGTTCTTGCTCGGTGTGAGGTGTTCTTGCTCAGTGTGAGGTGTTCTTGTTCAGTGTGAGGTGTTCTTGCTCAGTGCAAGGTGTTCTTGTTCAGTGATGAGGTGTTCTTGCTCAGTGTGAGGTGTTCTTGTTCAGTGATGAGGTGTTCTTGTTCATTGCGAGGTGTTCTTGTTCAGTGATGAGGTGTTCTTGTTCAGTGATGAGGTGTTCTTGTTCAGTGCAAGGTGTTCTTGCTCAGTGCGAGGTGTTCTTGCTCAGTGCAAGGTGTTCTTGTTCAGTGATGAGGTGTTCTTGTTCAGTGCGAAGTGTTCTTGCTCAGTGCGAGGTGTTCTTGCTCAATGCAAGGTGTTCTTGCTCAGTGTGAGGTGTTCTTGCTCAGTGTGAGGTGTTCTTGCTCAGTGTGAGGTATTCTTGCTCAGTGCAAGGTGTTCTTGTTCAGTGATGAGGTGTTCTTGTTCAGTGTGAGGTGTTCTTGCTCAGTGCAAGGTGTTCTTGTTCAGTGCAAGGTGTTCTTGCTCAGTGATGAGGTGTTCTTGCTCAGTGTGAGGTGCTTGTGCTCAGTGTGAGGTGTTCTTATTCAGTGGTGATGTGTCCTTGCTCAGTGTGAGGTGTTCTTATTCAGTGGTGAGGTGTTCTTATTCAGTGGTGAGGTGTTCTTGCTCAGTGTGAGGTGTATTATTCAGTGGTGAGGTGTTCTTGCTCAGTGTGAGGTGTTCTTGCTTGTATGAAAACGTACTCTGTGAGCACTCTGTGAAACTAAACCAACAATGCCCTTTATTGAGCAACTCTACCAGCAACTCAAGCTGAATTAGGACAGGCTAGAGATATGGCGATTGACTGAGGACAACAAAGAGGATTCGTAGTAATGTTCCTGGTGTGAATCCTCAAGTCATGAAAGAAAGACGAGGATTAAGAGGACGGATGAAGAGGTAGAAACAACGAAGAGCCAGGAGACTGTCGTGGAAACTTCGAACCCATTTTCCATGCTACCTGACAAATGTGAGTTGACAGCAATGAAGGTAAGAACATTGTGCTTGTTGGGGACATCAGATTAGGTACATGGATAGGGACTTCTGCTCTAAAGATAGGAATAGAAGACAGAGGGTTTGCTTTCCTGGGGCTAGGATGGAGGATATTGGTAGCTGGTTTGACATCATGAATGATAATAACAAAAAAAGGCACAATACTGTGACTGGAACAATACACAAATAACCCTCACATAGAAGAGAGGAGCTTACGACGACGTTTCGGTCCGACATGGACCATTTACAAAGTCACACTGACAAAAAGAAGAGCAGGATGGGTATATATAGGCAGGAGGTGGTAATAGCAGTAGTAGTGGTAGTAGTGGAGGGAAGGAAGTAGTAGTGGGGAGGTAGTAAGAGTAGGAGGGGCCGGTCAAATACAAAGAAAGAGGAGCACTGCAAGGAAGCTAGGTGCCCACAGAGGGTAAGAGCAAGAACACCGAGGGGGGGAAAACAAATAAATAAATAAAGAAAGAAGGAACAAATACACAGGGCAGAAGAAAGACAACCTAAAGGAGAAAAAGGAAAGAGGAAAGGGGAAGAGGGAGAAGAAGAAAAAAGGAGGAATCAGGTTAGGTTGTGAGTGTTCAGAAGTTTGGAGCATTTTACAATGTAGTGGGAGAGGAAGGCATCTATAGAGACGAAGCCAGGACTAAGATTCATACAAGGAAAGTTGTGTATTAGGGAGGATTCAACCAGATGGCGACTGTTAAAGTTGGAAGTAGGGAAGACAGTTTTAGCAGAAGACCAGTCAATAGGATGGCTGTGATCTCTGACATGACAGAAAAGAGCATTGTTAGTGTCGGCAAACCTAACACTATTTTTGTGCTCCCTAAGTCTGTCAGAAAGAGATCAACCAGTTTCTCCAAAGTATTGAAGAGGACAGGAGGAACAAGAAATAGAGTAGACACCAGGAGCATCTCTAGAGGGAGGAGAGGTACGAACGAGATTAGTGTGAAGAGTGTTAGTCTGGCGGAAAGTAAGTTTGATGTCTAAGGGACGGAGAGAGTTGTTGAGATTAGAAAAACCGTAAATGTAGGGAAGGCAGAGGACAGAAGAGTTCTCAGGAGTAGAGAGTTTGGGGGAGAAGAAACTATGTTTAGTACGTGAGAAGGCAGAGTCATTGAAATGGGAAGCGTAGCCAAGACAAGAAAATGAATTATGAAGAAACTGAGAATCACATATGCGGAGAGCACAGAGAAAGAGGGAGATACAGGCTTTGCCTTTTCCATTTACCACAAGCCTATGCACAGTGGCATGTACATTCACTACTTTTCTTATAATGCTTCCTCTGTCAAGTGTTCTTATCTCCCTCTTCCTCCATGCTCTCCCCATATGTGATCCTCAGTTCCATCAATCCGAAATTTCCACTCTTCATAATTCATTTTCCTGTCTTGGCTACCCTTCCCATTTCAATGACTCTGCCTTCTCACGTACTAAATGTAGTTTCTTCTTTCCCAGACTCTCTACTCCTGGGAACTCTTCTGTCCTCTGCCTTCCCTACATTTCCGGTCTTTCTAATCTCAACAACTCTCTCCGTTCCTCAGACATCAAACTTACTTTCCGCCAGACTAACACTCTTCACACTAATCTCGTTCATGCTTCTCCTCCCTCTACAGATGCTCCTGGTGTCTACTCTATTTCTTGTTCCTCCTGTCCTCATCAATACTTTGGAGAAACTGGTCATTCTCTTTCTGACAGACTTAGGGAGCACAAAAATAGTGTTAGGCTTGTCGACACTAACAATGCTCTTTTCTGTCACATCAGAGATCACAGCCATCCTATTGACTGGTCTTCTGCTAAAACTGTCTTCCCTACTTCCAACTTTAACAGTCGCTGTCTGGTTGAATCCTCCCTAATGCACAACTCTCCTTGTATGAATCTTAGTCCTGGCTTCGTCTCTGTAGATGCCTTCCTCTCCCACTACATTGTAAAATGCTCCAAACTTCAGAACACTCGTGACCTATCCTGATTCCTCCTTTTTTCTTCTTCTCCCTCTTCCCCTTTCCTTTTTCTCCTTTGGGTTGTCTTTCTTCTGCCCTGTGTATTTGTTCCTTCTTTATTTATTTATTTATTTATGTTTCCCCTCCCCCTCTCGGTGTTCTTGCTCTTACCCTCTGTGGGCACCTAGCTCCCTAGCAGTGCTCCTCTTTCTTTGTATTTGACTAGCCCCTCCTACTCTTACTACCTCCCCACTACTACTTCCTTCCTTCCACTACTACTGCTACTACTATTACTACTACTACCACCTCCTGCCTATATATACCCATCCTGCTCTCCTTTTCATTAGTGTGACTTTGTAAATGGTCCATGTCAGACCGAAACGTCGTCGTAAGCTCCTCTCTTCTATATGCAGGTTATTTGTGTAATGAATGATAATGGGATCAGTCCTGTTATCTGTGTCAGCATTGGAGGAAATGATGTAGGCAAGTATATAAGTGAGGATTTAGTTAACAGGAATAGGACAACAATTGACATAATTCGGAAGATGGGAGGTACCCTGTTATATGTTGGAAATGAATGACTGTTCATAACAATTGGTATTATAAGGACAATGCAGTACCATTCATTAACAACTGAGACCACTTCTCTGACAGAAATGACATGTATGCCAGGGATGGGGTTCACTTATCCAGGACAGGTGTGGGTGTTCTTGCTAGTTCAGCTGAGGGTGTTGTTAGGGCTTTAAACTAGGATTAGTTAGAAGTATGGGTTTAGCAAGGGAAAATGTGGAGTATATAAATATTGATTTAGGCTTCGATATCATGAATCTTAAGAATAACAGTCATCAAGTAACATTGGGTAACGATGATAACAGAAATTGTGGAAAAGTAAAGCTGAATATGAAAAAGGTGCAGAAGAAAAAACATATTAACGTATTTTATACTAATAGTCAAAGCACCAGAAATAAAATTAATGAATTACATTTGGTAGCATGTGTGGAAAACGTTGATGTTATTGCATTAACTGAAACATGGCATAATTTAAAGAGTTGAGACATTATTGCCGAGTGCCACATTCAAGGGTTGTTCTCTGTAGATAGACATACGTAACTGGAAAGGGGGTGGAGTAGCATTATATGTATGAGAAAATATAAATTGTTGCATAAAAACAGATATAAAAATAGATGGATTAGTCACAGAATTTCTAGAAAATCAAGAAAAATTTATTTTGGATGTGATATATCATCTTCCTGGCTTAGTAAACAATAGAGGGAGACTTCGGGACAAAATTGTTAGCTTCTAGACACGATAACGTAGTGATAGTAGAGGATTTCAACTTTAGTCAAATTGACTGTACTTCTTTGACCAGTAATCTGGAGTCCAGTAACTTTATGGAAATAGTTCAGGACTGTTTTCTGAAGCAGTGTGTAACAGAGCTTACCAGAGGTAATAATTTGCTTGAATTAGTCTTGTCAGATAAAGAAACACTCATGAATAATCTGGAGATCACTGAAGAACTTGGCGCAAGTGATCATAAATCTAATCATAATACCTGGGAGTACGAGAATAAGGATAATACAGTGGACCCCCGCATAACGATGGCATCACATAGCGATTTTTCCGCATACCGATTACTTTTATCGCAAAATTTTTGCCGCGCATACCGATTAAAAACCCGCTTACCGATTTTCGTCCGAGACGCGTCCAATGTGCCCTCACATGTGCCGGCCGTCCCATTGTTTACCAGCCAGCCTCCGCGGTAACATCCAAGCATACACTCGGAATATTTCGTATTATTACAGTGTTTTCGGTGCTGTTTCTGGAAAATAAGTGACCATGGGCCCCAAGAAAGCTTCTAGTGCCAACCCTGTGGTAAAAAGGGTGAGAATTAGTATGGAAATTAAGAAAGATTTTGAAGGGTTTGGGGCTAACCCTGAGAAGCCTATGCCAGTTGTGGAATCCATTGTGCCTACTTCAAAGATTAAGGAAATGTGTGCACAGTGGGTTGAACTGCAAACCTTTATAGATGAAAATCACCCTGACACAGCTGTTGCAAGCCGTGCTGGGGACTATTTCAATGACAATGTTATGGCCCATTTTAGGAAAGTCTTGAAGGAACGGGAGGTACAGAGCTCTATGGACAGATTTGTTGTGCGACAGAGGTCCAGTGACTCTCAAGCTGGTCCTAGTGGCATTAAAAGAAGAAGGGAAGTAACCCCAGAAAAGGACTTGCTACCTCAAGTCCTAATGGAAGGGGATTCCCCTTCTAAACAGTAAGAAGATAATGCTCTCCCCTCCTCCCATCCCATCAATCATCACCAGATCTTCAATAAAAGTAAGTGTCATTTAATTGTGCATGCCTTTTTCAGTTTGTGTGTATTAAAATTAACATTTCATGTGGTAAAAAAAATTTTTTTTCATACTTTTGGGCGTCTTGCACGGATTAATTTTATTTCCATTATTTCTTATGGGGAAAATTCATTCGCATAACGATTATTTCGCATAACGATGAGCCCTCTTGCACGGATTAAAATCGTTAACCGGGGGTCCACTGTACAGTGAAAGTCCCCGATTTTCATTCTGCCAATTATAATGGACTTAGGGAGGGAACACATGACGGTAACATGATTAGAGGTAATATGAATTTATTGACGATCATAAGATCATCGACTTTTTTCTTAACCCTTTCAGGGTTTTGGCCGTACTAGTACGGCTTACGCCCCAGGGTTTTTGACGTACTAGTACGCCTAAATTCTAGCGCCCTCAAATCTAGTGAGAGAAAGCTGGTAGGCCTACATATGAAAGAATGTGTCTATGTGGTCAGTGTGTGCACTATAAAAAAAAATCCTGCAGTAATGAGAAAAAAAAATTTGACCGTGTTTTTGGATTAAAACAGCGACTTTGCACTGTATTTTCGTATGGTATTTATTGTTGTATTCTAGTTTTCCTGGTCTCATTTTATAGAATGGAAGACATATTACAGAAATTGAGATGATTCTGACTGGTTTTACAATGAAAAGTACCTTGAAATTGAGATCAAAGTAGCAGAAATGTTCGATTTTTACCAAAGTTCATAAGTAAACAAATCATGCCAAGCATCCAATACACGTCAACTGGTGAATCTAATATTCTTTCACAAGTGTGCTGATATTATTTATACCATTTCTACACTAATGCAGTAGTCTGCATAACAGTAAATCTTCTATTTTTTGTAAGAATAAAAATTCAAAGTGGAAAGCCAAAGAAATATAAGAGGGGCCTGGGGATGTGACTAACGAACAGAAAACTTGTTATTTTAGTGCTAGGAATGTCTTTCTTGTTTATTCTGAACTCTATTCGGAAATTGGCATCTTTTGAAATTTGTGTGAAATTGGCAAAATTGCTAAATTCTGACCACTTTATTGGATAGTTGAGATCAGTAAATGGGTGGTTTCTTGTACTCATTCGATAGAAAAAACAGAGTTCTAGTGAAATAGCTATGATTTTTGTCGACTAGTACACTTGAATTGGCCGAAAATAGGGCTCAAAATGGGCAAAATCGCCGATGCATAAACATCGTCGAGACCACTAACTTCGCGAGAGCATAATTCCGTAAGTTTTCCATCAAATTTCATACTTTTGGTGTCATTACGATCGGGAAAAGATTCTCTAGCTTTTCATAAGAAAAAAATATTTTTTTTTTTTAAATTTGGGGACCCTGAGAACAAGTCTCAGAGAGGGCCTGGGGACCCTGAAAGGGTTAATAATGTACAATGAGCCCAGAGAGAAATTAGGTCAAAAAAGAATGATCCAAAATGGATGAATAGGAGACTAAAGCATCTATTAAGAGAGAAAATAGGAATTTATAGGCACATGATAGGAGGAGAGATTAACCTTATTGTCCAATACTTTCATTTTGAAAGAGGTAAAAAAGAGATTGGAAATGTTTAATGTGACTATGAAATTAAGGTTGCTAATGAATAAAAGATTAATCCAAAAAAATTCTTTCAAGTATACAGAACAAAGGTCAGGGAAAAAGTAGGACTGCTAAGAATTAGGGATGGGTTGATAATTGACAGGAAAAGTGCTTTCTTTTTAAACGTTATTTCCTGTCAGTCTTCACACAAGAAGACATAAATGATATCCCAGTAATTAATAATTATTCAGGTCCTGAAGAAAAATTAATAATATTACTGTCATGTGGGGCATAGTTATCAAACCAATGGATAAACTGAACTACAATAAGTCCCCGGACCCCGACAAGCTGTTTTCAAGGGTTCTGATTAGTACAAGTTAGAACTTAGCAGCAAACGAGCGTGTTCAATGCGTCTACCCAAACTCGTGTTGTGCCAGAGATGTGGAAGATGGTTAATGTATTTCCTATATTCAAATCAGGGGATAAGTCCATTCCATCAAATTACCTTTCAATAAGCCTGATGTCTATAGTAAGCAAATATTAGGAGCTATGGGTGATATTATTAGAGGCCACCTTAACAAGCATAATTTGATTAACGAGTCTCAGCATGGATTCACGAGAGGTTCCTGCCTGACAAATTTACTGACGTTCTTCAATAAAGCATTTGAGGTGGTGGACAGCAATGAAGAATAAGATATTATTTATTTGGATTTCAATAAGTGACTAGTATGGTTTGATTTCAGTAAGTCTTTGATAGAGTACCTCACAAAAGATTTAAGAAAAGTGGCAGCTCATGGTATAGGGTGTGAAGTTCTAACATGGATCGAGGCATTGCTTACCAATAGAAAGCAGAGTTTGCGCTTATGGGGTCATTTGAATAGGGGACTGGTTACTAGTGGCATTCCACAGGGATTAGTTTTAGGCCCATAGCTGTTCATAATTTACATTAATGACCTTGAAGGAATTGCAAGTACCATTACACAAAAATGGGCCGAATGATTGATTCCGAGGGGGCTACCAAGGAACTCCAGAAGGATTTGGACAAATTAATGTTTTGGTCTGAAATGTGGGAGATGTAGTTCAATGTGGACAAGTGTAAATAAAGTTCTAATCCTTGAGAATGAAAATAACCCTCGAAATTATAAATTAGGTGATGCAGAGCTTGATCACAAAGAATATGAAGAGGACCTGGGAGTCATGGTAAGCAGAAATCGAAAGCCAAGACAACAGTGCCTAAGTGTGTATAATAAGGTTAAGAGATTACTTGAATTTATATCAAGAAGTATAAATATCAGAAGTCAAAAAGATATTTTACACTTAGATTATGCTGCTCAGTTTTGTTCTCTTTACTGCAGAATGGATATAAATTCACTGGAGAGCATTTAGAGAAGGATGAAAAGTTATCTTGTATCATTTGAAGTGACCAAGATCCCAAGACCAAAACAAATTCAATAAATCTTGTACTAAAATCCTTTTAATCCATATCAGCGTAATTATACTTTCTACAATCATTATTCCCCATGCACTGTATGACCCATAAATATTATTATAATTACCGAAGATGGCGTTGGCAGCATTATGGAACACGTCCTGAGCTGCCGTCATAGCCTCCTGGTAGAGCCTGGTGGCCTCTGGGTAGATGATGGCTATGCCGGAACCAGGTAGCACATCATGGAACTGGTTCAGCATTGTCTTTTTCCAGGCTCCATCCAGCGTGAGCAGACTCCTGTAACCAGGAGAAGAATATTGACAAGCACAGATGCAACTCGTCTGAAAGATGGGATCTCTTATGACTCACAAAATTGTAATGACACGATTGCAATTATTATAATAATCAAGGGGGAGCAGTAAACCTGTAGGAATATGTAGCACATGTGGGGGGGATGTGGAAGGTATCCAGGGTTAATTCAGGGAACTGGAGAACAGATCCAATTCCCTAGATCAAGAGCCCCTCACCAGCATCAAGGAACCTCCCTTGAGGGGACAAGATTGCAAGAAAACCATACCACGGGTGGGGTTAGAACATGTGATCAAAGAGTCACAAAACTCCAGACCGACGCGTTAGCCACTGGACCAGCTGGCCCAGTGGCCAATGTGTCGGTTTGGAGTTGTGTAACTCTCTGATCGTGGGTTCTAACCCCACCCATGGTATGCTTTAGATCTCTTATATGTGAGATCAGGTTTAAGAAAATGTAATAAAGAGTATGTAACTTTTCATGAAAAAATGGACGGAAATTGTGATTTAACCCCTTCAGGGTCCAAGGCCCAAATCTGAAGTGGTGCCCCAGTGTCCAAGAATTTAAAAAAAAAAAATTTTTTATTTTTTCTTATGAAATGGTAGAGAATCTTTTTGTGAAGGTAATAAAATAAAAACTACGAAATTTGATGGAAAATTGACGAAATTATGCTCTCTCAAATTTTGATGTGTCAGCGATATATACGAATTGGCGATTTTGCCAACTTTGACTCCCATTTTAGGCCAATTACATTATTCCAGTCAACCAAATTCTTAGCTATTTCACTAGTATTACTTCTATTCTATCGATTGAGCACAAGAAATCGCCAAGTCAACTGTTTCAACTACAAATTAAAGTGATCGGAAATTGTTAATTTGGCCAATTTAACACAAAGTTCAAAATATTCCAATTTCAAAATAAATTCCAGAATAAACAATGTAGGTATTCCTGGAACTAAACTAACATTTCCTCTGTTCATTAGTTATGTTTTGAGGCTTTACAAATAAATTCCATTTTGATTTTTTATTCACATAATGAATTTTTATTCACACCAAAAAATAGAAGATTTACTGTTATGCAATACTGTAATAATTGTATAAATATCATCACCATATTTGTGAATGTATATTAGACCCACCAGCTGGAGTGTATTAGACGTGTGAGGTCGTTTGTTTACTCTTGAATATCGGCAAAAATTTAACATTTCTGCTACTTTGAGCTCAGTCTCAAGCCATTTCCAGTGCTAAAACCAATCAAAATCATCTCTATTTCTGTAATATGTCTTCCATTCTGTCAAATGAGACCAAGAAATCGCAAATAGAACTATAAAAAACATACGAAAAAACACTGCAAAGTCGCTGTTTTAATCGAAAAATCATTTCAGTTTTTTTTCTCTCATTATACACAGCGTGCTGCAGGATCTGTTTTATGTGGTGCACACATACCACATAGATGTATTCTCTCATATCTAGGCCCAAATGTACCACTCACAGTTTATCAGAGTGAGCTGAGCTCATGACGTAGATCTACGGTTTGGACCCTGAACTTAAAGTCGTAGATCTACGGGACGGACCCTCAAAGGGTTAAGTTACAATAATTATGAAAAACCATTTTGTTGTAATGTTTACAGATGCTGCTGGAAGGACAATAATGTTGTTTATACGACGATAGTCATAACGACTCAATCAGAAGTCAAACAACGTCTCTAGTGGCCTGGTGGTTAACGCTCTCGCTTCACACAGCAAGGGCCTGGGTTCAATTCCCAGCCAGAGTAGAAACATTGGGCATGTTTCTTTACACCTGTTGTCTATGTTCCCCATTAGTAAAATGGGTACCTGGGTGTTATTGGACTGGTGTGGGTCGCATCCTGGGACACTGACCTAATTTGCCCAAAATGTTCAGCATAACAAGGAGTTTTCTATATAGTAGTATGTCATTGATATCAGCCAGACCTGTGTACCATGTACATGTACTTGTAGTAAATATATTATTATTATTATTATTATTATAAAAAATAGCTAATTCTTGAATCAAACATATTTTTCTAGAGCAGATCCTCACGACCAGGTGTCAATATAATAAATCCAACTGAATCTGAGTGAGTACAGCCCGGGTGACCATCCAGCCCGGGTGGCCGTCCTGAGAGGTAGTGTTGGTTCTCTCAAGGAATTTGGAAATCGGCCGAATATTCAAATGAAATTAAATAAAGTATAATAGAAGCAGTGTCGTCAGAAATTGATGAAGTTGACACCACATGTAATGTCTGCCTCATAGTGTACTAATTCTCACTACAGGTATGTTAATTTATATACTGGTCAATATAAATGTCAACCGGAAGGGAGGCGTTAGGATATGTCACCAAAATCTTAATTTGGTGAATAATATTGAAATGTCCTTTAAACTTTTCTGAATACAAAAGAAACACTGTTTATCAATTCAAGACTCTTCTTTAAAACCACTTACTCACCCACAACTAAATAAATACAGTGGACCCTCGAGTTTCGGCAGCCTCGACTTTTGTGAAACTCGACCTTCGGCGAGTTTTCTTTTGGCAAAATTTGGCCTCGAGTTTCGGGATTAGACTCGTGTTTCAGCGACCGTCCGGTACCCTTCTGCCCGTCACCGCGCACACCAAGCCAGTCTCCCACGCCACTCACGCTCAGTGTGCCATTGTTTACCAACACGTGACCATCACCCCGTGGGTTCATACAATACATTTCATAATAATCCATTGTTTTTTGTGCTTGCAACTGCTAAATAAGTCATCATGGACCCAAGGAAAGCTAGAGCAAGACCTTTCGTAAATAAAGTGAGGAACACGATCCAGAGGGATTTTGAAGGGTTTGAGGCAGACCCTGTCCCTGCCGACCCTCTGCCTGTTGTGGAAGGTGTTGTGGCATTGGGCAAGTCCATGGGGTTGGAGGTGAGTGACAGAGATGTGGAAGAGTTGGTGGAGGACCACAGGGAAGAGCTAACCACTGACGAACTGCAAGAGCTTCAACTGGAACAGCATCAGGCCACAGCTGAGGAACTTGCTTCAGAGGAGGAGGAAAAGAGAGCGAAGGGGGTTCCTTCTTCAGTGATTAAGGACATGTGTGGAATGTGGAATGAGTTGCAAAGTTTTGTTGAAAAGTATCACCCTGATCAAGCTGAAACAAGCCATATCTGCAACACATACAATGACAGTGTTGTGTCCCACTTCAGGGAAATCTTAAAGAAATGCCAGAAAAAGACCTCTCTGGACAGATACACCTACCATCCGACTTACGACCTGCTCGACTTATGACCACTCGACTTACGACCGTGTTTTTTATGCCAAATTCTGGGAAATAAACAACTATTTGTGTTGTACAAAGTGTTTATCCTAAACCTTACAGTATAAAATACAGTACTAACAGCATAAAAAGTAAAATAAAACACGAAATACCAAAATAAAACAATAAAATAAAGTCATTACAAAAATGTTTTGTTGATATTCAGTAGTAAAGTTCAACTTACGACCATTTCGACTTATGACCGCTTTCTCGGAACCGAACTTGGTCGTAAGTCGGATGGTAGGTGTATTTTGTGCGACAGGGGTCCAGTGACTCTCAAGTTGTTCCCAGTGGCATTAAAAGAAGAAGGGAAGTAACCCCAGATAAGGACTTGCTACCTAAAGTCCTAATGGAAGGAGATTCTCCTTCCAAACAATAGTGTACACCTTACTCCTATCCCCTCCTCCCATCTTCCATCCACCCAGAAGTCTTCAGTAAAGGTAAGTGTAATTATTATTATCACACTGGCCGATTCCCACCAAGGCAGGGTGGCCCGAAAAAGAAAAACTTTCACCATCATTCACTCCATCACTGTCTTGCCAGAAGGGTGCTTTAACACTACAGTTTTTAAACTGCAACTTAACGCCCCTCCTTCAGAGTGCAGGCACTGTACTTCCCATCTCCAGGACTCAAGTCCGGCCTGCCGGTTTCCCTGAATCCCTTCATAAATGTTACTTTGCTCACACTCCAACAGCACGTCAAGTATTAAAAACCATTTGTCTCCATTCACTCCTATCAAACACGCTCATGCATGCCTGATGGAAGTCCAAGCCCCTCGCACACAAAACCTCCTTTACCCCCTCCCTCCAACCTTTCCTAGGCCAACCCCTACCCCGCCTTCCTTCCACTACAGACTGATACACTCTTGAAGTCATTCTGTTTCACTCCATTCTCTCTACATGTCCGAACCACCTCAACAACCCTTCTTCAGCCCTCTGGACAACAGTTTTGGTAATCCCGCACCTCCTCCTAACTTCCAAACTACGAATTCTCTGCATTATATTCACACCACACATTGCCCTCAGACATGACATCTCCACTGCCTCCAGCCTTCTCCTCGCTGCAACATTCATCACCCATGCTTCACACCCATATAAGAGCGTTGGTAAAACTATACTCTCATACATTCCCCTCTTTGCCTCCAAGGACAAAGTTCTTTGTCTCCACAGACTCCTAAGTGCACCACTCACTCTTTTTCCCTCATCAATTCTATGATTCACCTCATCTTTCATAGACCCATCCGCTGACACGTCCACTCCCAAATATCTGAATACGTTCACCTCCTCCATACTCTCTCCCTCCAATCTGATATTCAATCTTTCATCACCTAATCTTTTTGTTATCCTCATAACCTTACTCTTTCCTGCATAAGTGTAATGTTATTATTATTTTTTATATGCATGTACTTGATTTCTCATTGATTTCAGTATATAAATCTTCATTTAATTTGAAAAAAAAAAATTATTTTAATATTTTTGGGTGTCTGGAACGGATTAATTTTATTTCCATTATTTCTTATGGGGAAAATGGTTTCGAGTTTCGTGAATTTCGACTTTCGGCAGGCTCTCTGGAACGGATTAATCACGAAACTTGGGGGTCCACTGTACTGAATAACTGTATTCCATAAATGTATAACCTTTGACCCTATCAAACTATGTTTTTTAATTACATTACCTAGTAGAATACTCCATTCTCTTGAATGCACAGTAACTCATCTAATGACCATATGACCTGTATCTGTACTACAAATTATTGATTTTATTTGATTTGATCAATTTGATCTTTAATTAATTTTAAGCCTGCCCACAATGCTCTGCATACAAGGGGCTTTTGGCATGTACACCCAACTACTATTATTCCTTGTACAACTATGTATCATGTCCAAATAAAAATTATTATTATTATCATGTAATTGATATTTCTTTCTTTCAACACACCGGCCATATCCCACCAAGGCAGGGTGGCCCAAAAAGAAAAATGAAAGCTTCTCTTTTAAATTTAGTAATTTATATGGGAGAAGGGGTTACTAGCCCTTTGCTCCCGGCATTTTAGTTGCCTCTTACAACACGCATGGCTTACGGAGGAAGAATTCTGTTCTACTTCCCCATGGAGATAAGAGGAAATAAACAAGAACAAGAACTAAAAAGAAAATAGAAGAATACCCAGAGGGGTGTGTATATATATATGCTTGTACATGTATGTGTAGTGTGACCTAAGTGCAAGTAGAAGTAACAAGACATACCTGAAATCTTGCATGTTTATGAGACAGACAAAAGACACCAGCAATCCTACCATCATGTAAAACAATTAAAGGTTTTCGTTGAATGCTCACTTGGCAGGATGGTAGTACCTCCCTGGGTGGTTGCTGTCTACCATCCTACTGCCTAGGATATATATATATATATATATATAATTTATATATATATATATATATATATATATATATATATATATATATAATATATTATATAATATATATATATATAATATATATATATATATATTACATACATACATACATACATACATACATACATACATACATACATACATACACACATACAAACACTGATCTCTGGCTGAAGGAGACTCGAATCTACGAACCTTAGGACAAGGTACCAGTGCTTAACCAATCTACCCACACTGGACCAATACCTTGGCGTGTAGCATGAGCTACACGTTTACCAAGGCAGCCAGCTTCAGGGAGAAGGCTTACAGCTTTTCATCTCATCCCCTGCATGCATCAGCCTTACTAGAGATTTGAACAATGCAAGGAATTCGCGAGAGCATGCGAAATATACACAAACACTGATCTCTGGCTGAAGGAGACTCGAACCTACGAACCTTAGGACAAGGTACGCAGTGCTTTACCAATCTACCCACACTGGACCAATACCTTGCGTGTAGCATGAGCTACATGTTTGATCCAAGGCAGCCAGCTTTCAGGGAGAAGGCTTACAGCTTTTCATCTCATCCCCTGCATGCATCAGCCTTACTAGAGATTTGAACACAAGCAAGGAATTCGCGAGAGCATGCGAAATATACACAAACACTGATCTCTGGCTGAAGGAGACTCGAACCTACGAACCTTAGGACAAGGTACGCAGTGCTTTACCAATCTACCCACACTGGACCAATACCTTGGTGTGTAGCATGAGCTACACGTTTGATCCAAGGCAGCCAGCTTTCAGGGAGAAGGCTTACAGCTTTTCATCTCATCCCCTGCATGCATCAGCCTTACTAGAGATTTGAACAATGCAAGGAATTCGCGAGAGCATGCGAAATATACACAAACACTGATCTCTGGCTGAAGGAGACTCGAACCTACGAACCTTAGGACAAGGTACGCAGTGCTTTACCAATCTACCCACACTGGACCAATACCTTGGCGTGTAGCATGAGCTACACGCATGCTCTCGCGAATTCCTTGCATTGTTCAAATCTCTAGTAAGGCTGATGCATGCAGGGGATGAGATAAAAGCTGTAAGCCTTCTCCCTGAAAGCTGGCTGCCTTGGATCAAATGTGTAGCTCATGCTACACGCCAAGGTATTGGTCCAGTGTGGGTGATTGGTAAAGCACTGCGTACCTTGTCCTAAGGTCGTAGTTCGAGTCTCCTTCAGCCAAGATCATGTTTGTGTATATTTCGCATGCTCTTGCGAATTCCTTGCATTGTTCAAATCTCTAGTAAGGCTGATGCATGCAGGGGATGAGATGAAAAGCTGTAAGCCTTCTCCCTGAAAGCTGGCTGCCTTGGATCAAACGTGTAGCCATGCTACACGCCAAGGTAATGGTCCAGTGTAGGTAGATTAGTAAAGCACTGCGTACCTTGTCCTAAGGTTCGTAGGTTCGAGTCTCCTTCAGCCAGAGATCAGTGTTTGTGTATATTTTGCATGCTCTTCGCGAATTCCTTGCATATATATATATATATATATATATATATATTAAATATAATATATATATATATATATATATATATATATATATATATATATATATATATAATATAAATATATATATATATATATATATATATATTATATATATATATAAATATATATATATATATATATATATTTTTATATTATTTTTATTATCACACCGGCCGATTCCCACCAAGGCAGGGTGGCCCGAAAAAGAAAAACTTTCACCATCATTCACTCCATCACTGTCTTGCCAGAAGGGTGCTTTACACTACAGTTTTTAAACTGCAACCTTGGCTGATACCTATCTCCAATACACCAGGGAGGAAGGAGGGGCAGCTGCCAGCTTTAGGGAGTCCCAAAAGTCTAGAAAATATGGAGAACTTGCCCATCTTTATATGTTTGTTCCCATAGGCTCAGAGACCCTTGGCTCATGGGGAAAGAGTGCATCTAATTTCCTTAAGGAGCTGGGAAAAAGACTCATCAGGGTAACTAGGGATCCCAGGGCAGCTAGTTTTCTGTTCCAGCGGCTCAGCGCGGCTGTTCAAAGGGTAATGCATGCTGCATTTTGGGCACACGCCCAGCTCTGAGGAGCTGGATGAGATTTTCGCCTGTATAATCGGTGATACACACTAACAACATGTACCGTATAGCCACCTTTATATCAACAATGTATCTCTTAAATCTTCTGTGCCATATTATGTAATAAAATATTCCTATTGGTAAAAAAAAAATAGTTTAAAAGATGGGGTGGTAGGGGAAGTGGAATATTCAAATGGCTTCAGGAAGAAATCCAAATATTCTTCCTTGAAGCCTTTTTAATCCACTTCTCCGAGGCTATGGGTCCCACAATTTACACCAGAGGTAGACCCCATCCTATAAAAAAAAATAATATATATATATATATATATATATATATATATATATATATATATATATAATATATATATATATATATATATATATATATATATATATATATATTTACATATATATATAATATATATATATATATATTTGTTTCACAGTCATCTGGCAGGACGGTAGTACTTCCCTGGGTGGTTGCTGTCTACCAACCTACTACTCATAAAACCTGTAACTGTTTTGCATGATGGTAGGATTGCTGGTTTCTTTTTCTGTCTCATAAACATGCTAGATAACAGGGATATCTTGCTACTCCTACTTACACTTTGGTCACACTTCACAGACACGCTCATGCATATAAACATACATCTAGGTTTTTCTCCTTTTTCTAAATAGCTCTTGTTCTTCTTTATTTCTTCTATTGTCCATGGGGAAGTGGAAAAGAATCTTTCCTCCGTAAGCCATGCGTGTCGTATGAGGCGACTAAAATGCCGGGAGCAATGAGCTAGTAACCCCTTCTCCTGTAGACATTTACTAAAAAAGAGAAGAAGAAAAACTTTATAAAACTGGGATGCTTAAATGTGCGTGGATGTAGTGCGGATGACAAGAAACAGATGATTGCTGATGTTATGAATGAAAAGAAGTTGGATGTCCTGGCCCTAAGTGAAACAAAGCTGAAGGGGGTAGGGGAGTTTCAGTGGGGGGAAATAAATGGGATTAAATCTGGAGTATCTGAGAGAGTTAGAGCAAAGGAAGGGGTAGCAGTAATGTTGAATGATCAGTTATGGAAGGAGAAAAGAGAATATGAATGTGTAAATTCAAGAATTATGTGGATTAAAGTAAAGGTTGGATGCGAAGAAGTGGGTTAAAATAAGCGTGTATGCACCTGGAGAAGAGAGGAATGCAGAGGAGAGAAAGAGATTTTGGGAGATGTTAAGTGAATGTATAGGAGCCTTTGAACCAAGTGAGAGAGTAATTGTGGTAGGGGACATGAATGCTAAAGTAGGAGAAACTTTTAGAGAGGGTGTGGTAGGTAAGTTTGGGGTGCCAGGTGTAAATGATAATGGGAGCCCTTTGATTGAACTTTGATAGAAAGGGTTTAGTTATAGGTAATACATATTTTAAGAAAAAGAGGATAAATAAGTATACAAGATATGATGTAGGGCGAAATGACAGTAGTTTGTTGGATTATGTATTGGAAGATAAAAGACTGTTGAGTAGACTTCAGGATGTACATGTTTATAGAGGGGCCACAGATATATCAGATCACTTTCTAGTTGTAGCTACACTGAGAGTAAAAGGTAGATGGGATAACAAGGAGAATAGAAGCATCAGGGAAGAGAGAGGTGAAGGTTTATAAACTAAAAGAGGAGGCAGTTAGGGTAAGATATAAACAGCTATTGGAGGATAGATGGGCTAATGAGAGCATAGGCAATGGGGTCGAAGAGGTATGGGTAGGTTTAAAAATGTAGTGTTAGAGTGTTCAGCAGACGTTTGTGGTTACAGGAAAGTGGGTGCGGGAGGGAAGAGGAGCGATTGGTGGAATGATGATGTAAAGAGAGTAGTAAGGGAGAAAAAGTTAGCATATGAGAAGTTTTTACAAAGTAGAAGTGATGCAAGGAGGGAAGAGTATATGGAGAAAAAGAGAGAGGTTAAGAGAGTGGTGAAGCAATGTAAAAAGAGAGCAAATGAGAGAGTGGGTGAGATGTTATCAACAAATATTGTTGAAAATAAGAAAAAGTTTTGGAGTGAGATTAACAAGTTAACAAAGCCTAGAGAACAAATGGATTTTCCAGTTAAAAATAGGAGAGGAGAGTTATTAAAATGGAGAGTTAGAGGTATTGGGAAGATGGAGGGAATATTTTGAGGAATTGTTAAATGTTGATGAAGATAGGGAAGCTGTGATTTCATGTATAGGACAAGGAGGAATAACATCTTGTAGGAGTGAGGAAGAGCCAGTTGTGAGTGTGGGGGAAGTTCGTGAGGCAGTAGGTAAAATGAAAGGGGGTAAGGCAGCTGGGATTGATGGGATAAAGATAGAAATGTTAAAAGCAGGTGGGGATATAGTTTTGGAGTGGTTGGTGCAATTATTTAATAAATGTATGGAAGAGGGTAAGGTACCTAGGGATTGGCAGAGAGCATGCATAGTTCCTTTGTATAAAGGCAAAGGGGATAAAAGAGTGCAAAAATTATAGGGGGATAAGTCTGCTGAGTATACCTGGTAAAGTGTATGGTAGAGTTATTATTGAAAGAATTAAGAGTAAGATGGAGAATAGGATAGCAGATGAACAAGGAGGCTTTAGGAAAGGAAGGGGGTGTGTGGACCAGGTGTTTACAGTGAAACATATAAGTGAACAGTATTTAGATAAGGCTAAAGAGGTCTTTGTGGCATTTATGGATTTGGAAAAGGCGTATGACAGGGTGGATAGGGGGCAATGTGGCAGATGTTGCAAGTGTATGGTGTAGGGTAGGTTACTGAAAGCAGTGAAGAGTTTTTTACGAGGATAGTGAGGCTCAAGTTAGAGTATGTAGGAAAGAGGGAAATTATTTCCCAGTAAAAGTAGGCCTTAGACAAGGATGTGTGATGTCACCGTGGTTGTTTAAAAATATTTATAGATGGGGTTGTAAGAGAAGTAAATGCGAGGGTCTTGGCAAGAGGCGTGGAGTTAAAAGATAAAGAATCACACACAAAGTGGGAGTTGTCACAGCTGCTCTTTGCTGATGACACTGTGCTCTTGGGAGATTCTGAAGAGAAGTTGCAGAGATTGGTGGACAAATTTTGGGTAGGGTGTGCAAAAGAAGAAAATTAAAGGTGAATACAGGAAAGAGTAAGGTTATGAGGATAACAAAAAGATTAGGTGATGAAAGATTGAATATCAGATTGGAGGGAGAGAGTATGGAGGAGGTAAATGTATTCAGATATTTGGGAGTGGACGTGTCAGCGGATGGGTCTATGAAAGATGAGGTGAATCATAGAATTGATGAGGGGAAAAGAGTGAGTGGTGCACTTAGAAGTCTGTGGAGACAAAGAACTTTGTCCTTGGAGGCAAAGAGGGGAATGTATGAGAGTATAGTTTTACCAACGCTTTTATATGGGTGTGAAGCAGGGGTGATGAATGTTGCAGCGAGGAGAAGGCTGGAGGCAGTGGAGATGTCATGTCTGAGGGCAATGTGTGGTGTGAATATAATGCAGAGAATTCGTAGTTTGGAAGTTAGGAGGAGGTGCGGGATTACCAAAACTGTTGTCCAGAGGGCTGAGGAAGGGTTGTTGAGGTGGTTTGGACATGTAGAGAGAATGGAGCGAAACAGAATGACTTCAAGAGTGTATCAGTCTGTAGTGGAAGGAAGGGGGGTAGGGGTCGGCCTAGGAAAGGTTGGAGAGAGGG